>JAYESA010000007.1:182963523-183333186 GCA_036927795.1 Iris macrosiphon | reverse complement strand
TGTATGAGAGTGTCTGGAGCGTACACCCAATGATACCCCGGACTGAATTTATATGGCCTAAAGGGTGTGCGAGGAAGATGCAATATTGCATGCATAAACTCCTTATGGGTAGATTGCTTACGCTGGATAGGCTCGCACAATTTGGGGTACAGACAAGAGGTGGAGGATGTGTCCTATGTCATCAACACAATAAGATAATGGCTCATATTTTCTTTCAATGTGCTGTAGCATGGAAGACTTGGCAATATCAACAAAGGAAATTTCTTTTGCAAGGAGAGGGCGGCCGCGGTATGAAAGAAATCATGGAGAAAATTAGTAACTTGAGAGGGAAGGAAGCCAGATGGTTCAACGAAGCACGTATCAGGCTGGCGGCAATAGTATGACATGTCTGGAAGGAGCGAAACAATCTCATCTTTGAGGGATTGGTTATTCCTGGAATCGGTATTTAACACAATATATAATATGATGTAATGGCTTTAGTCGACATGCGTACCTCTAATTGAGCGCAAGTGATTATAACATTGTTATATCAATAAAATTACCTTCTTCCAATATATATATATATATATATATATATATATATATATATATATATATATATATATATATATATATATATATTCTAAATACAAACTTCGTATTGATACAAGCAAAATCTGAACTATTGATTGTTGATCCAATGATTCATATTAGAAGGACTTTCTTGTACTTTCATAATGTTACAATGCAATTGTATGGGATGTATCGATACAATGCTTGTATTGTATATATATATATATATATATATATATATATATGTGTGTGTGTGTGTGTGTGTGTGTGTGTGTGTGTGTGATATGTTATTTTAGTGTCTATGTGTAGTTGTAGATCAGCAGGTTCACATAAAAATATTATGATGAGTAAATGACAATAAAGAACTGCACTTATTTTATTTAAATATGATGCTTCATGTCACTCTCCGACTCCATAGAGTTGAAATATAGCCACTAAGCGAGATGCCGTACAAGTCTAGGTTACACTTGTACAAGGCAAGAAGAAACAATCATTGGTAGGTCTCAGAAATAATAATATTATAGCAGAAGTAAGCAGACAAATTGAAGTCACACAAGCTATAAGAAAATATATCTTTTTATTGATATTGAATGGATTACAAAGCTCTCAAATAGCCAACTTGAAATACATGCTATCTAGGCTTACAATGAACTTTGCAAACTTGGCTTACAACATCACTGGTACAACGAATGCCTCGTTCCATACATTAGGCCCTGTATAGCAAAAGTCATCATCTCCAGGAGAAGAGCTTCTGCACACCCAATAGTCCTGTAATGCCTCAAGACTTGTTAAGCTGTGTCCACGCACTTGTGAACCTGAAATTGTGCCCACAAATATGGGCCAGTACTCCACACGTACTGGCGAGAGAGCTGACCCCACTCCCCTAAAATTAACACTAAGTAATCATGTGATAGAAACATTATTAAGTGTGATCTTGATATGTTGCCTTAGGGTCAATTACAGTTCATAGCGACAAAAATGTAAAGCAAGCATGCAGTAATTTATAAGGGACAAAAAAATAGTATATAGTTATTCATAACTAAGAGAAATCTGGAGCATGCTTATTGCTCATATCCCACAAATATGTAAAATATGTTTTATTATTACCCTTTGGTGATTCTTACCCACGGTCGTTTAGCCATCCCTGTAAAATGAGTAATAACTTACTCTGCCTGTATTAGACATTGTTAGCATGCACCCTATCTACATGAGGGTCACTAACTTTGTGTCAACTTGGAATAGGATGGTTAGACGGCTCCCTTTCCCGTTGTCTAGCTAGCCCATTTGGAGGTTTCTGAATTACCGTGCAACTAGCACATGATCTTTTTCCCCTCCAGGTCTAACGGGTTCGTGGCCCCCGGATTGTCGTTCGAGAAATCGTACCTTGTGCACAGGTTGTCCATGACTATGCATACATATGCAAGTTAGCTATAAAGAAACATAGAATACCTGTAATAGAAGCATAATTGAAATCCCACAGTTCTGATTTATCTATTGTTATCCAACTCGGCCAATCCAGCTGCTAGCCCATACCATGCTCAACAACGATTTTACCACGCTCAACAATGGGACCGGGGCGTTACCTTATTGTGTTACCGAAATCTCTTCGAGCCGTAGCCCGACATACTCATCGCCCAATCCTTGGGACTTAACATAATTTAGAATACAAGGTACCGATATTTTCTATCATAGTATATATATAATCTATATTCTAAAATAGCAGCAGTTTAATATTCATGTGATTATTATCTTTGTTATCTTTTATGATTTATTTCATGGCATCTTTGATACAGAATACTACGCAACAATAAGTAATCATTTTTATTAGGCGTGAAGATTAAGGATTGAAGAACCAACACCACTCACATTTATCTAAAGGGAGTTCTTAGCACGATCTCATAGCCTTTTGAATTGATCCTTTCCCATAACCTAATTCCAACTGGCTTTCTTTGAGCCAACCCAGCCATTATAGTGCACCGTGCGGAGCGAGAGACTACATAATATACCACTCAAAAAAAGTTTTGTCCTCGAAACTCAAAACTAAACACATATCACTTTCCCAACCAAATTCTCAAGCAACTTTTTATCTAGCTCTGCGTCTACATCCCATGATAATACGTGTACCATTTAGCATCTTTCCATAGTCTATCGATTATTACGAATGGTTAATCCAACCATCTCTTTACTTTTTTAAACTTGTGTAAGTACCTTTTGTCGCGCCCCGATCCCGCAGGGCCCGATCCCGTAGGGCCTATCGTCCTCGCTTGGTCCCTACGGAACCATTCGTCCTCGCTTGGTCCCTACGGAACCGTTCGTCCTCGCTTGGGCGCGATGCCGTGCAAGCCTAAGTTGCGCTTGCACCAGGCAACGTACCTGCACAAGACAAATTAGACAAAAATATACATTTATAGGCACAGAGTAAAACGCAGAGAACCAAAGTTGAACACATTTGATAGCACACAAAATACTTTCTCTTTATTGAATACTGAAGATTTGGATTACAAAATGCTTGCTTGGCTGAGTTACAAAATATGCCTTAGAAGGCTCACAACTCTTTTTACATTCCCAAAAACTAGCCACAACGCCCATTACATTATGCCCTTGTAGTAGGACCAAAATAACCAAAACATCTAGCAGAAGGAGAGTAGCCCACTGGAGAGGTAAGCAGCGAAGGAAGCAGCACGAACACAGTCCTAAGGAAGAGTGCGCACACGCTGATTCAGGTTGAGGATGCTTGCCAGACTCTCGCTCCCAGCACCTGGATATTTGCCCACAAACGTGGGTCAGTACTACCACATGTACTGGTGAGCGACCGTGGCCAAACTCACCTTAGAAATCCACACTAAGTAAGCATATGAAGCTAGCATTATTAAGTGGTCTTTCTGGTTGTCTAGTTTCTTTTTAACAATTCATGCTAGGAAACATAGACAATATAAAGCTAGTGCATATGATATTTCTTACCCACGGCCGAGCGGTTATCCCTGCAGCAGACACACAAGTTAGCCACAATTTGCATATGAATAAACTTATGTGTCAATCTTTGGTGTCACAAAAATGATAGGTATGCAAGAAGGTAAACCTAGCATGCGCCCTATCTATATGACGGTCCATGAGTTTCCCCATTATTGGACAACAACACCCCCCTAGATCCCGTAGGAACGGAACATCAGGGTGCTATACACAATCCCTTCCGGACCGACCGATTCCCAGTGCCCCAGAAACCGATCGAGAGACTATTACCTTGTGCACAAGTTGTCCGAGACCCATGCATGGCAAGCAAACATTTATAAACCAACTCTTAGGATGCCCAACTTTGACAAGCATATAACAATCTAATAGCCACGCCCCCCCTAGATCCCGTAGGACCGGAACATCAGGGCGGACCACTAGACTATACTCATTCATTCTTTTACACATGACACAAACACTAACCATGAAGGTTTTATGCACGATATAGTGATGCAACAAGTGAGTAAGGGGCAACATTTAATAGAAGTAAAGCAGAATTCTATTTAGCAGCATATAGTTCATTCCTTTAGCTTATCTTCTTAGTGAGGCAACATATTTCAAGTGAACTAGAGATTCTTTATTAGGCATGCAGACTTAAAGGATTCATCGAAGGGCCTAAGCCACTCACCAAATGAATCGAACGAGGAGATGGGGAAGCCTAAGCGACGTTCACTCTTTGGTTATGCGTCCTGAAAATGCAACAATACTTGGTTAGCATACTTCGATCTCTTTCTCTTACGATTCGAAAAGAAAGCGCAAGCGAGAAGGCGAAATCATGAAAACCAAGTCATCGAAAGCAACTCAAAACACAAAGCAACACAAAACCAAAAAGCAAAGCAACCAACGAAAACTCTTGGACTTATTTCAATAGAAGTCGTTCCATTAATTGGAATGTTTCATTGCACTTCGTCCGTGTTGATTTGGCGGTAAGGTTTCCCCGAGACTCGATTCTCAACCGAGTCGAAGCAGCGTAGTGTTTCTTAAGTAACCGTTCGGAGCGGGGCGTTACATACTACCCCACTGAGAAAAAGTTTCGTCCACGAAACTTAAGAGATCAAGGAGGCGATATACTATGCATTAAGAGATCAAAGGAATCAGACTCACCAACATCGTGCCCACTCTCATCACGCTCAATATTCAACTGGTAAACTCTCGGCCTTCTCGTCTCAGCAGCTGGTTCAGTAGGTGGGCCTGGAGGGGTCTGATCCTGCTCTTCAGACTTCCTCAGAGGGCAATCACGTAACACATGATCAGGTTTTCCACACTTAAAACACAGCCTGAGGCGCAGACGACAAGACTCCATAAGGTGACCCGGACGGTCACAGAAGCTGCACACTTTTCTGCGGTTCCCACTTGCGTCGGCCGGTTTCTCTGTTTCGGCCTTTTTCTCACCATTGTGGTATCTTTTTGCAGGAGGGTTTCGAGGAGCCAGTGCCTTTTCTTGAACACTTTGCGGAGTGAACTGCTCATTCTGCACGGCTGCCTCAAAGGCTTGTATATAGGTTTTGCACTCCCGGTTCATAACATCTTTCCTTAGATTATCGTTTAAGCCTTTTATGAACCGATGTGTGCGGGCTCCCTCATCGGGAATCATCGAGCTAGCGAACTTAGCAAGTTTGGAGAATTCCGACTCATAATCTTCGACGGACATGCTCCCTTGCTTCAGTTCGGTAAACTCGTCTTCTTTTCTCTGCCTGACAGCCGGTGGAAGATAGTGAGCAAGGAATGCTTCCTTGAACATTCCCCAAGTGATCCTGCCATCCTGATGCTTGGTGGCAAGGTCTATTTTCTTGACTTCCCACCAGTCGTGTGCTCGCAACCGCAACTGCATATCTGCGCACGCCACCCTCTTGTTCGCAGGTATTGAGGCAAAGCTAAACAAGCTCTCCATCTTTGCGACCCAGTCCATCACCTTATCCGGCGTGGTCCTGCCTTCAAACTCCGGAGGGTTCAACTTCAGGAACTCAGCGCCTTTAAAGGTAGACTTTCCGGCCGCGCGAGGAGGCTCGTTTGTTTCTGCTAATCCTGTGCCTTGAGGCATGGTCGGGGCAGTCACTGGTGTTGCGGCGGTGCCAGATGCACCACTGTTCGCTGCTAGTGTTGTTACAATTTGAGTCAAGGAGTCAAGCTGCTTTTGTTGTGCCGCGGCTCTAGCATCTGCTCGTTGCTGCTGAGCCTCGAATCGTTCTTGTTGTGCAGCATGACGGTCATTTTGATTCTGTAACATTGCAATCAGTCTATCTAATTGATCATCGCTCACGCTAGCTGCGCGCGATGACTCAGGGTTACCAGCACCTGTTTTTGTCATCTATGCTGCAAAAGAGAGTAGCTTGCATTAGTCTTCATAACGTATTATAGACTTATTGCATGGGACGTTGGGTTTTTATACTCTTAGGGACCTTTCTTACTCTCGATTTACTTCTTATAGATTTGAAATCTATTTTCGAAATTCGGGACTTTTGAAATCGCTTGAAAACTTATATCATTTTCGAAGACGATGTTTGAAGAGGCCAAGGACGTAAAGCCATGCTCTGATACCACCTATCGCGCCCCGATCCCGCAGGGCCCGATCCCGTAGGGCCTATCGTCCTCGCTTGGTCCCTACGGAACCATTCGTCCTCGCTTGGTCCCTACGGAACCGTTCGTCCTCGCTTGGGCGCGATGCCGTGCAAGCCTAAGTTGCGCTTGCACCAGGCAACGTACCTGCACAAGACAAATTAGACAAAAATATACATTTATAGGCACAGAGTAAAACGCAGAGAACCAAAGTTGAACACATTTGATAGCACACAAAATACTTTCTCTTTATTGAATACTGAAGATTTGGATTACAAAATGCTTGCTTGGCTGAGTTACAAAATATGCCTTAGAAGGCTCACAACTCTTTTTACATTCCCAAAAACTAGCCACAACGCCTATTACATTATGCCCTTGTAGTAGGACCAAAATAACCAAAACATCTAGCAGAAGGAGAGTAGCCCACTGGAGAGGTAAGCAGCGAAGGAAGCAGCACGAACACAGTCCTAAGGAAGAGTGCGTACACGCTGATTCAGGTTGAGGATGCTTGCCAGACTCTCGCTCCCAGCACCTGGATATTTGCCCACAAACGTGGGTCAGTACTACCACATGTACTGGTGAGCGACCGTGGCCAAACTCACCTTAGAAATCCACACTAAGTAAGCATATGAAGCTAGCATTATTAAGTGGTCTTTCTGGTTGTCTAGTTTCTTTTTAACAATTCATGCTAGGAAACATAGACAATATAAAGCTAGTGCATATGATATTTCTTACCCACGGCCGAGCGGTTATCCCTGCAGCAGACACACAAGTTAGCCACAATTTGCATATGAATAAACTTATGTGTCAATCTTTGGTGTCACAAAAATGATAGGTATGCAAGAAGGTAAACCTAGCATGCGCCCTATCTATATGACGGTCCATGAGTTTCCCCATTATTGGACAACAACACCCCCCTAGATCCCGTAGGAACGGAACATCAGGGTGCTATACACAATCCCTTCCGGACCGACCGATTCCCAGTGCCCCAGAAACCGATCGAGAGACTATTACCTTGTGCACAAGTTGTCCGAGACCCATGCATGGCAAACAAACATTTATAAACCAACTCTTAGGATGCCCAACTTTGACAAGCATATAACAATCTAATAGCCACGCCCCCCCCCCTAGATCCCGTAGGACCGGAACATCAGGGCGGACCACTAGACTATACTCATTCATTCTTTTACACATGACACAAACACTAACCATGAAGGTTTTATGCACGATATAGTGATGCAACAAGTGAGTAAGGGGCAACATTTAATAGAAGTAAAGCAGAATTCTATTTAGCAGCATATAGTTCATTCCTTTAGCTTATCTTCTTAGTGAGGCAACATATTTCAAGTGAACTAGAGATTCTTTATTAGGCATGCAGACTTAAAGGATTCATCGAAGGGCCTAAGCCACTCACCAAATGAATCGAACGAGGAGATGGGGAAGCCTAAGCGACGTTCACTCTTTGGTTATGCGTCCTGAAAATGCAACAATACTTGGTTAGCATACTTCGATCTCTTTCCCTTACGATTCGAAAAGAAAGCGCAAGCGAGAAGGCGAAATCATGAAAACCAAGTCATCGAAAGCAACTCAAAACACAAAGCAACACAAAACCAAAAAGCAAAGCAACCAACGAAAACTCTTGGACTTATTTCAATAGAAGTCGTTCCATTAATTGGAATGTTTCATTGCACTTCGTCCGTGTTGATTTGGCGGTAAGGTTTCCCCGAGACTCGATTCTCAACCGAGTCGAAGCAGCGTAGTGTTTCTTAAGTAACCGTTCGGAGCGGGGCGTTACACCTTTAGCCCATCGTGTTTCTCATCACAGCTCCATTTGAATTCAGCTCACCATAATCTGGATCGTACAACACATTTTAGGCGTCCCTAAAATATGGTGTACTCAGCCAAATGCTAATGTTTAGAGGAAATCAAATGGCTACCGATGCAACTTCATCCCAATATACAGATCATTTACTGCGCTCGACCAAACTGTTCCTTAGCCACAATTCCCATAACTCCTTTCAGTTCTCAGGTCATCTCCTCGGCCAATCCCGTTAATGTCTTTCTAACAAAATTCTTTCCAATGCACAACTTGTATAACCAAGTTTCTATCTAACCATTTCCAATATTCGTTTATATCCCTTGGATCCCACATATGTCAATTCCTTTGAACTTTTCTTACGATCTATTTCAAATGATATTAATTTCGCATAACTATGATCCTCCGAGTTTGTCACGCCCCAGTCCCAAAAATACGTAGGACTAGGACACGTAAGCATGACAGCCGTATGGATATGGCAACTCCAATATATGGAAACCAAAATCCACACGTATGCTATAATATGAATATCAATCCACAAGTGGTATAAACATATGTCACAAGTTGCAGGGTATAATCTAAATCTCATCCACGAAAATCAAATATAAATAAATAACCAGTATCTATGAAACTAGATCTCAATATAAGTATCTAAGGATGATAGTTAAATGAAAACAAATCCACTACCAACTCGAATGTAAAAGTACAACACAATAAACACAATATATGAGTACCAGCTAACGACCACGGGACTCAAAGAGAAGACATCCTCGAAACATATGTAACCATCCGAATTTGCGCTCCTGCAAATACTCAAGAACAGCGATACCTAGAAGGGCCAGGTCCTCAGAGGGACGTAACAAGATACATAGAAGCAAGCCAATTTGAATACAGTAAACATGCATAATGTTTGAAAATATATAAGTACGCTGTACAAGACAATCTATATGAATGCAAATGAGGACAACTTTTCGACGTATGGGCAAGGGTAGACTACTCGATCTAAGCCTCACAACTCACACACCCGTCTAGAACATCATCAGCCGACATACCTCGGGAGCAGCGACCCTCGTGACTCCATCAATCGACATACCTCGGGGGTAACGACCATCGGACACGACCACCATAGTGCGTGCTAGTTACTACGGTTTACCAGAATGGTTAAAGCCCATACGCCTACTGATTGTCCTCTCATGATACTAAGTGCCATGTGTGTGTCAACATATCTAATATATATAATGACTGAAAGAAAACTACACATGCAAGAAATATACAGAAATGAAATGAATATACAGAAATAAAATAAGCATGCAAAATACTGTAAGCAAATTGGCAAGGTATCTTGCCTGGTCTGAAAAGGATGAAGTCCCAACTCAAGGCGTCGTGCGATCTACCCGTCACAAAAATTAAACAAGTTAGGTTACAAAAGTGGATGAATAGTTTTTGCCATTTTAATCTATTTTAACTCTGAATAAAATAACCTAAAATAGTATTTTAATTTTATTATAATCTGATTTTATTGTTAAACCCTAATTTTGATCCAAAGAAAGTCAACTTTACGGATTTGTGATCCGTGGCACGCAAATCGAGCCAATCCGTTGACCAAAAAGTCAACCAACTCAAATCATAGATTTGTGTGTAAAATCCTATAGATTTTAGCGCTACATGAACGCCATAATCGACGGTTTTATAAAATCACAAGTCGGTAAAGAGTTATGGCTACAAGGGCGAATAGATGACAGTTTTTGGTAATTTTCTATTTACGTCTATGTTGCACGAATTTTACAGTAGATTAAACTTACATGTTAAATTATGTAAATATTATTTTATGTAATTTCATCATGTCAACTTTCTGAAACTTTAAACGGTTCGTAATTTTGAATTCGGAATCTCTCGAAATCTCGAAAATACGAAAACGCGTTTGATTTCGGACAGCTGGCACTTTTAGAATTTTCTGGAAAAATAGGTTCATAAATTATTAAAATAATTTATATAATCAGAAAACTAACCTTGATATTGTTCTAACAAAAAAACTAGAGCGCGTTTGGAGTCCGAAGATAGGAGATATCGTCTTTTTAAGTCGTCATAACTACTAGAAAATAAGACTGAATTTATGACGAATTTTAACTTTTTTGGACGAAAAAGAGGTGAATTTGGGAAAGAAAAATATGAAGGATGAGGTATTTATAATGGTGGACACTACTTAATTTAATACCATGAAGTTGCTTTCCTAGTAGGCTCATGATTTGAATTAATTTAAAATAGAGTTTGAGTTTATCTCAATAATTTATAATCTTAAATATAATTAAAGATAATACAAATAATTTATATATAATCTTATTAATATCTATTAACACTAAATTAGCATCTATCTAATATTAAGACTATATATATCCAAATAAATCCTAAATAATTTCAAAAATCTAAATAAATTTCTTAAAATTCTAAATAAATTACAGAAAAATATAATTAAATATTTTAAACTAAAATAAATATTTAGTAGGAACAACATGCAAGTATGGTCTCAAAGTAAATAATGGAAGTCCTAAAAATTTAGGTTCCCTATATTTTAATTACCTAAAAATTCTAGAAAAATCTACAAAAATCTAAAATAACCTAAAAATGATTCTAAATAAATATTTATATAAGTAAATATACTAAGAAATTTATTTTCTAATTAACTAAGAGAATACTCTAAAGTAATTCAATATTTAAAATAATATAAAAAATATATAATAATATAAAATACACACAAAATACCTATATTGGCTGAGGGGGTTTACAGAGTTGCAACTATACATGCAACATGGATGACCCGCATTAGACTATTCATACAGCACTGAACCTAACTTCTTCTAAATTCAAGGGACATCTTTCTGAACCAACATAATTTGCGCTTTCCAACAAACTTTGAAATGCAACTTTCCATCTCAATGTCATCAATATCCAACGAATCCAGAGTTCCCTTCGGACTATGTTCTAGTCCATATTTACAACTCGATGAAGCATATTAGTAACAATTCTACCGACAAAAAAATTCTATCTTATTGTTATAAGTTTTAGTACTTTATTCCAAAGTAATTCCAACCAACTGAACAAATTTATCAATCTGTTATTCCGTCGAAGGCAACCAATATATTTTTCCGAAACCATCAATTCCAACTTGTTCCATCTTTCTGACATCACCTATTCTGATTTTCGAACCACTATCTATCACAAGCTGACTCCAGCGCATACCAAGCAAATCTTATCGACGCCATAAAACTCAAGCAATATTAATAGGGTCATCTTATGGGTCTTCAATGATCAACTTAACTTTCGATCAAGCCTCTATGGTTAGCTACACTGACAGCTAAACCTATGCATTATAGGTAACTCGCCTAATATAGACGACTGCTAGGGCAGTACATATCTCTTACCTTAGGGACAACTAACCCAACCAATCTGAGGAACTCTACCCCACTATTTGAATGTGCCCTCTTTCTTAATAACTGATGTACCACTGTCGTTTATCCCCAACCAATACTACCCATCCAACACTCTAGAGTCAAGTCTCTATGCCAACATTCTTTTCTTAAGGGCGACATCCAACTAACTAAGGAACTTTACCTTAGTCTATAAGCAACAATCTCAGTCCAACATCGGACAATCTAGGGTCATATCTTATTGTCCGACGGAGAAAGGAGTCAACAGATTCAAGATCTTTTGGTAAAAATGCAACCTCGTCTCTTTTTATCTGAATGAATTGGCAGTTTTGCTCAACCTGTAATTGAGGGATAAACAATCAAATGCAAAGGCAGCTATAGTAACCCAGTTATTGGCCAATCAGAGAGTTACTAGTAAATTTAGATTCTTATTCTTAATTTATTTATTTTTTAGTGATTGTCAGAGCCAGATAATGCTAGAGTTCCATGTTGAGAGGTTTTCTTTGACTTTATATTTCATCATTCAGTACAGGTACTGCACCTTCTTTTACAGATGTATGCTGGATAAATAGATGGCTCAATACTTGTAATCTTTTAAAAAGGCAAAATGACACTTTGTGGAGATGTTTCGACAACATACACAAAAGGTGGGTTGTGTATGTGGGTTTGGTCTTTCAGACAAAAGTGTAGGTTCACATATTTATGGAACTTCTCTCGTCTCTTCATTTGTCAGTTTAAAGACCCCTTTTCTTTTGTACCTGGTCTATCAAACGCTTCACTGGACGTTTCATGTTTTCAAGTATAGTCCTTTCATGGAACCTTTTCAAGAGAATAAGAGGAATAGTTGCCACTTCAGGAAAAGATATGTGATGGCTCCACTGAGAAAAGTGTCCTGCAAGGAGCTCAATTGCTAAATGAATGCAATCCTCGTGAAAACGTCGTGCTTTCAACAATTGTTTTGGCACCTATATAAACAACAACAACAAATTGAAGCAGAGATCAAGAAGAAACATCAAACATCAATCAACAGAACCAAATAAAAGTACAAATTACCTTATCTAAGTACACAAAGGGTATAGTGCAACAAAAAAAACATATAACTGTGGGTGCACTATCCCGTCTTTTTAACTTGATAAATTATACGATGAAAAAAAATGATTTGACGAAAAGAAAAACAAATTCCAAGGTGTATATGAGTGCTTATGGAAAAGAAAAACAAAAACAACTAGGGCGTATTGGAGTTCATATAAAAATTATGTTGCCATTCATCTCAAAGAGTTCTTAAATAAATTCATGAGCAATTGGCATCATATGGAAAGAACATTTTTTGGAGAGTATGTACATAAAATAATTCTTCCTTCAAAGATGACAGAAAAATGCAAGTAAAAATTATGTCCATTTCTGTCCCCACAACATGGCCATGAGATCATATCAACAAAAATTGCCATTCTGATAACAGAGTTATATTCTTTGGGACAAATAACATAAATAAATGATATCAAAGGACCAGATTAGTTCAGATGTGCACTAGTGAGCCAGTGAGGATCTTGAGATCATTATAAATAATTAAGCAAAAGATTAAAAAAAATTACTGGTTAAAATAAAAAAAATAGTAGGAATTTCAGGAGGGAGCAAATTTTCTTCTGACCTTTAAGTTTGATGCAAAGTTGAAAGCAGTCTTATGTGAGTCGCTCTTGCTGGTTTCTGTATATTCCAAGCAATCGAATACCAAGGATGCAACATGAATAAAAAATCCACTGGCAAGAGAGAGTTGATTGAGCATTTGGACGCATTTGAATCTCAAAGGTAAATAACGTGGACCAGGAAACAAGTGAGCCATCCCTCTTATGACTTGTACAAGCAAGCACATCAGGGACTGAAGATCATGGTGCTTAATGTTACGTGTGATAAACTTGACCCAAATGTCAACACAGTTAACATACTGCCAACTAGAAACTTTCTTCAGCTCATCCTGCACCAATAAACAAGTGAACAGAACACCATTAAAATATACATTTAAAAGACCAAATGATACTTGTATTGCCATAAAATCTTACTAAATCAAAGTATGCAAATAAGTAAATTTGGATCACCACCACAAGCCTAATATGAAATACAACATAAGATTGGTATTATTGTATTGAATGATGTTGTACCATGTTGCAATAATCAATTCTGCTATTAAGAAGTAAATTAAATAATAGCATACACTAAAAATCTGGATGTTTTAGCTCTACTAACCTTTTTCTTCGTGCTAAGTACCCGTCTGAATATATTTGCCAGGTACTGTAGAGACGCAAGAACTTTCTCAAAGCACTTTTCAATGTCCAAAGAATAAAGTTCCACGATAGCCTCTTTTAGAAATTCAAGATGCTTCATATTCGTAGGCTGAATATACTTGCAATGTGCAATAAACGCTTTATATGTCTTTGACAAACAAATTTCAAGGCAGTCAGGATTTAATTGTGAAGCAATGCCTCGTAGAAGGACGAAAGATGATAGGGACAGGCTATCCTCACCAGTAACCCACAGATGTACTGTAATCTGTATCCAAGTGTAACATGATCTACAAAATTAGGTCAAAATGGAGTAGAATTTTCTTTGAGATGACATGATTAATAAATTTGCACTATTGTAGATTAGGATGGTCGTATCTCACAACATAACAAGGTAATAGTAGTGTAAATGGAGTAACTCTGATTCTAATACAGTTCAAGTGTGTGGGTTAGGCTACATGATGTACTGAAGACATAGCTAGTGCTAAGAATAAACAAAATAACATATGGCACTTCTCCACAAATTTGGAATCCATATAAGAAAATAGTACAGGAGATGATCATCTAGGCATGTGTGGAATAATACAGGCGTAGTTTCTATGGTAAAGAAACATATATTGAGAAGAACATATAAATGTCACGCTTATAAGAGGACCCTAAATACCTTTCAAAACCTAACAACATACTTTTTACAGTTGAATGACAATTAACTTGAACAATAGTGAGATAAAATGAAGAAAGTGATTGTAATATACCAGGGTAAAAAAGATAATGACTAGGTACCATATTTGATTTTCAGCATAACGGGCAAATTTGTTTTCAAGAATTTTAGTTCAGAATTTTGCAATCTAATATTTTAGTTCTCTACTTTTGTTAGGATCATATGCATGGTTCAATCTATCATTTATATTTCTTGCATAAATTGTTCAAAAGAGAAACTAGGCAACTAGAAAGATCACATAATAGAAATGCTAGCTTCACTTGTATACTTAGTGTGGATTTCAAGGTGAGTTTGGCCACGGTCGCTCACCAGTATATGTTGTAGTACTGACTCACGTTTGTGGACAAATCTCCAGGTTCTGGTAGCGAGAGCTTAACGAGCATTTTGAACTAGTACTAGCGCATCCATCCAACGAAACCGTGGTCGTGCTGCTTCCTTAGCTTTCCTCTCCTGCGTGTAAGCTCTTCTTCTGCTAGTTATTTTAATTTTTGTCCTACTACAAGGACATGTTGTATGGGCGTTGTGGCTAGTTTTGGATCCCTACAACAGACACACACGTTAGCAACAATTTGCATAAACATAAATGTTATATTCCCTGTCCGTCTCTGCATCAAACAGTTAGGTATGCAAGAAAGCTAACCTAGCATGCGCCCTAACTACATGATGGTCCATGGGTAGCCCCATGATTAGCAGCGGTGACTCAAGGTTTAGCTCTGCACTAGCATGCACGTGTACCGGCAGCTGTGACTCCATGTTCAGCTCTTCACCAACACACACGAGTACTAGCAGCTGTGACATCATGGGTTCCGCACAACACTAATAGACACATCACCCCACTAGATCCCGTAGGACTGTATCCTCAGGGTGAAACAAAAATTTCTTCCGGACCGAGCGATTTCTAGTACCCCAGGAACAGTTCAAAAGACAAAATCTTGTGTATAAGTTGTCTGAGACCAATGCATGACATGAAACATCTAGCAGATAAGACACTACAATGCACAGTTTTGAACAACAAGCACACGATTTTCATCTTCTTATTCTTATCACACATATCATGTTCAAAACATAAGGACTTACTATAAATCTGGTTGCACAGCATAGGAACGAGAGACATGCAACATGATTAGATAGTAGAGCAAAAATTCTAAACTTCAAGCATGCATTTACATTTTTTTTGGCTTATCTTATTAGTGAGGTATCATTTGAAATAATCACTTCAAGCGAACTAGAGATCATTTTATTAGGCGTGCAGACTAAGGATTCATCGAAGGGCCGAAGCCACTCACCGAACGGATAAACAAGAGGATGGGGAAGCCTTATGCAACTATCACTCCTTGGTTATGCATCCTGAAATTGCAACAACACTTGGTTAGCATCTTTCGATCTCTTTCTCTTACGATTCGAAAAGAATGCGCAAGCGAGAAAAACGAATCATGAAAAATAAGTCATCGAAAGCAAGACAAAATACCAAGCAATACAAAACCAAGCAACAAAACAACCAATGAAAACTCTTGGACTTATTTTAATAGAAACCGTTCCATCAGTTTCAAGGGTTCATTACATTTCGTCCGTGTTGATTTTGGCCATAAGGTTTTTCCGAGACTCGATTCTCAACCGAGTCAAAGTAACAAGTGTTCCATAAGTAGAGCGCTAGAAGCAGGGCATTACATATATAGTTTAGACGGCTTATTTTTTAGCCGTTTTCCAGCCGCGTTTCCAAGCCGCATTATAATAACTGGTAAATGCACGTATGTTGCACATCAAATAAAACTTTTAATTATATATATTTGAATTAAAATTTATTATATATATATATTAATTATGATTTGTTATAGATTTAATTATATTTTAATTATAATTTGTTATGGATATATCTGTCATCTTTATACAAAAAAAAATCTTGAAAAGACTAGCGGTCTAAGTCGTACGTGTATACTCACGTAATTAACAAAATAAAATTAAATTAAATTTTAACTAATTATTTAACTACGTAATATTATATAAATATGGCCAAACACCTCTTGTAGCTCATGTGGTTAAGGTAAGAGGTTTTCTCCTTGGTTGATTATGTTCGATTTTCAATGTCGTTATTTATAACAAATTTACTTTTTTCAACAATTTTTTTACGTAATATTATTTTTAATAAATGGTGGAGGATTTACAAACGTCTTAGATGGTTCAATATTGAGCCGTTTCCAAGCCTAGAGCCTTGTTGGCAATTCGGCAAGCGAAAAGGATTCGGGACTGGGAAAGTACGCGTACAAATCGGCGCAATGGAAGTAAAATACGTCAAAAAATTGGTCAAATATTCGTCAAACGAAAATATTGAGGTTAAAAAGTTCACATGCTTAAACAACTTGTCAAATTTGATTAATTAAACAGGTTGCCACCTAATTTTGTGTGCCAATTTTTTCAATAATTCATAGGAACACATTTAAAACTTCACATGTTTAAAATTCGTATATTGATTCGAATATTTCAAAAGTACGCAAGTATTATACATTTATGAAAGATACAAAAAAATTGCATATAATACTAGTTTTATTTGGTTGATTGCTAACAAGGGCTTAGAGTAGAGATAGAGACAGAGAGAATAAATTATTTCATTATTATCATATTTTGTAGTATTGTAAAATTGATCAATTATGCAATTTATTTTTCAAAAAATTTGGGTAATGTCATCTCCCATTATGTGACATATGACATGACAGCTAATATAGCAAATTTTAACCAAAAAAAATTAATCACCCAATTTTTTTAATGTTTTTGTTAATTTTAATTTTATTTTTATTTTTAATTTTAATTTCAATTTTAAAGTAAAAATTAATTTTAATTTTAATTTTAAAGTAAAAATTAATTTTAATTTTAATTTTACTGTTAAATCTTGCTATGTTAACTATCATGTCAGCAACTATGTCATACGTCACATATAATGGAAGATGATATCACCCAAATTTTTTGCGCACAGAGGATTTCGGGTAGGCCACCGAACTCAACTGGCTCTTGTGGTCAGTGAGAAGAGGTATAACCTCTCTGGCTGGACGGAGGCCTCAGGATTAAATCACGGAAGAGGTGTAGGGACAGTGGGCCAAAATGACATACAACGCAACGTAGCGTACGCAAAGTTCCGTGCGTATCGTCGGACATATGGAAAAAAAAGAACGGATTTCGGGTAGGCCACATAAAGCAAATATGTTTCGGCCAGTATAAACCGGCATATCGGAAAGTGGTCCGGGATAAATCAACCTTCCTCCGATTTGAGAGTATTTGTGCTGATAAAGTGAAGATGGATTCTTCTTCTTCTTCTTCTTCTTCTTCTCAGTCGCCACCATATCCAAGCGCCGCAAGGATCGCAGACTCCCTTTGCTTTCCTCAATACACAGCTTCCCTAAAATGTAAGCAACCCCTATATGTTACATAATTGCATTCCAATCCACTTCCATTCCTCATTCCTTTTTCTGTTAATTGTTAATCGGAATGTGGAAATATTTGCATATCTTGAATGAATAATCATTCTGCAGTTGTTTGTTTACTGAAGTTGTTGCAGAACCCGTAAGAATTGGTGCTTGTTTTGTTTATTGAGTGTAACTTGGGATTGACAACTGACCAAAGAGAAATTCGCCATATGTTCATTACTCATTTATGAGAAGAAGAAGAATTGCATTTCTTGCCCTTGCAAATCCCATCGCCCCCCCCCCCCCCCCCCCCCCCTCTCACACACACTTTTTTTTTCTTTTTTTCTTTCCATCACCTTCTATGCAACCAAAGAGGATTAGCGTCAAGAAGCCCGTATGAGGATCATGAGGCAACAAAGACAAAAATGCCTCGGCCAGTCGGACTAACATATAACAGAAGATAGGAAATGTAACTTTCAACCTATAGGAATTCATAGTATAACAAACATTAAACAAAAAAATTTAGTGTAAGAAAGAAACTTTGTAGAAATAGGCAGAAGAGGTACGAGTTTAGAAAATTTTGATGCCCCGAAACAATCTGCTAGTCGGACGCACAGATTCTGCGAGTCGGTATGGTGGAATTCAAGCAAGTCTAAATTCCGCTAGACCATCTCGAGGAAATCAAAGAGTGTGTTTTTGGTAGCTTCTCCTCCTTCTTTTCTTCTCTCTTCTCTTTGGTGGTACAATACTAGCCATTACGAAAAAAACACACACAAACGCTGCCTGATTTCCGTTAGACGGTCCGACATAAATTGGACTTGCTTGAATTCTGCCAGACCGATTGAAGAAAGTCAAAGTGTGTGTGTGTTTTTGGTAGCTTCTCCTCTTTCTTTTCTTCTCTCTTCTCTTTGGTGGTACAAGACTAGCCGTTACAAAAAAACGGCTTGATTTTCGCCTGACGGTCTGGTGGAAATTGGACTTGTTTGAATTCCTACAGATCAACTAGCGGAATGTTTTGGAGCATCAAAAAATTCAACCTTTTTCCCCCTTTGTCTATTTCTACGAAGTTTCTTTCGTACACTACACCAAAATTTTATAAACACTAAACTACGAGCGTAAGAAGTCGTCAACTATCCATTTGTAATGTACAATATAAGATCAAATAAAATGGACAAAACATGAAGATTGTAAACAAAGATGAAAAAGAAGTATAGTGTATGACAATTCGGGCGGTTAGACTTTCCCAGAGTACTGTTTGAAGCTTCTCTCTGGGGATAGGTTAGCATGCGACAGCCTACAATAGAGCCGTCGGGAGCAGTCTACAACAGTGTAGCAGTGTCGGTGCAGTGGTTGTAAGTCAGATCCGTCGAAAGGATGCAATTGCAACTAAGATTCTAGAGTCCAGACACGATTTCATTTGCAGGCTACATTGCGTCACCTTAACAACGGAACACAACCAAATTATGACAAGGGGAAACACAAACCAATAACCAGTTATGATGACGACAATATTTGAGGCTGCCACACCAGGTAGAGGAAAACGAAAATAAGAGAGGAAAAAACATATATTATAAAAGTCCCTGGCAATGGACAACAACACGATAATCGGTGGGAGTTGTCAAAGTAATGGTCGTTGGAATGCTACATTCTCTGAATTAGTATAAAGTGACGGATATAAGGTGCCAAATCAGGGACAGGGTATTGGATTCTTTTAGGAGTTAGGCACAGTGAGCCAAACAGGTCGCTTATGCACCAATTAGATGGAGACTAATTTTGGTTGACAACATAACCGAAGGTTTAAGGCATTCACCTCGAGATGATGGTGGTGTGAGACGCGTCTACGCCCCTGTCTCTAGATTTAGACGGCTGCCCCTCAGTACTTGTTCGTCTGAGTACATGTTGCCTAGGCGCCAGGCTCTCTAAAAAAGTTGGCAGCCGCTTTTAATAAGCTTGGTGAGGATTGATCATAATAATTGGATTCATTGGAAACATGACGTCAAAGTCGTCATTGCGGATGGGTTGTTATGAACCTAGAAGGAAAATTGGCTGATAGGGCAGCTTGCTTATTAGACATGCATGTTAAGTTCATGTGATACTAAAGTGCTGTTTCGTTTTAGTAAATAGTCTAGACAAAGAGGCATAATGGTAGTTCTTGTTCCATTTTTCAGTTGATGGATAAATCCTTGGTTGAATAGCAGGTCGTTTTCTGTTTAGTTAATGCCAGATAGTAATTCCTATTTGCCACTCAAAGACGGTATGGAACTTTGGCTGTGGATGAAGCATCAATTTATGTAGCACTTCGATCGCATTTTCTTACCTCTTCTCTAGTTTTTTTACTATTTTGTAGGAACTTTGAGGGTGGTCCTCTGTTGGATGAGCTTAAACTGCATAACCAAAAATGTTAGTTTACCTACCCACTAATTTGTTGGTTTACATTTTATTGCAAGGGTCTTTTCCCATAGTCACCTTGGCTAGGAATTTGGCACCTTCGTAAGTTGACAACTGGCCAAAAAAAAACTTTGCTAGATCTAATAATGGAGCTTTCCATGCTCTCTGTGTAGCCAACCTCATTATGATGGGTGGATCAGATGCATATGGTATGTCAAGGCTGTACCACTATGATCTTATGAAATGTTATGTTTTGTTCTATGAATTTAACTCACGATTTAGTTTGTAATATGAAAGTTAAGCATGATGGTGAATTGAATTGCAATCAAAAGTTCACGAACCATTTGAATGTGAATTTTGAAGTCTTTCTTGGTATGTAAGGATGTCAAGTGATACAACAAAGAGCTAGTAATGCTGTTAGAAGTTAAGTATGATCGTACACTAAATTATAATCAAAGTTTTTGGAACTAATTGAACGCGATATTGAAGATTCTGTTGGTAGAAGAGGATAAGGAGTGACATGGTGTAGAGCTATAATGATGCTCTTAAAGATACATAGTTTTGGTTCTGAGACTTTTAGATTTCTTATAAAGTAGGGTGATTGATCATAAATGGTTTATTTATTACAACAAGAACAAGGCCTTTATCCCAAAATTTAGGGCTCAGCTACATGAAACCCTTTCTTCTGTTCTGCTTCCTTAAGGATCATGCGTTCTCTATTTCTAGCAATAAATGACACTGACGACCTGTCATATTAGTTTATGGTTGGATGAAGTCTTCATTTGGAATTGTGATGGATGGTTTCTTAAAGAATTGTGAGAGTAGTTCCTTACATTAATTATTGCATTCTAAGAGATTAAATAGAGTATGGTAGGTTGTCTAGTTTGAAAGTTGTGTGTTATTGGTTATTGCAAGGAAAATGGAAACGTGCATCATAACTTGGGTTACACCGTGAACATGAGCAGTGTAATCTCCTTTATATGTATCCATTTTCATGAATGAATGACAATGTTGTGTGTCGAGTTATGAATGAATTCTATGTTGAAAGGTGGATTCCTTTTTCAGTATGATCTTCCTCTAGGTGGATCTTTCAAGTGGACTTCTTTGGTTATGTATTATCTTTGTCACAGTTAATTCCTCTTTCTAGATTCAATTTTGGTATCAAGTCAGTATCACAGCTTTGGAATGAAGTGAACTTGGTATACAATTTGGCCAGTGTTCTAAAAGGCGTCTGCCTTGCCGCTTTAGGCAGCATCCTAGGCGTTTTCGATGCTTTGACGCCTAGGCAACTGGTATTTAGCGGCAAGGTCCTGTGGCGGCTGCATGGCACTTGGGAGCTGCCTCAAGTCGCCTCCTTCTACCGAAGGCCACCTCCTTGATTTAAGTGTGACCTGGTCTATGCCATATATTTTTTTTGAATTTGCACACTAACTTAAAGTTATTGATATTATTAAAGATTTAATATAGATATTAGAAAATATGAAAGGAACAATTGCCTTTCTCCAAGTGACTCCCATTTTGTGTGTGTCCTAATCACCGAATCCCACCTCCAACTCCGACATGTATTGTCAGGAACCATCATGTAAATCTCTCTCTCTCCTTGGCCTACCTCTCTCACTGCCTCTTTTCCTCTCTTTGTTTTTCTCATTTGCCAAGGTCCAAGGATCCCAACGTTGGTGACTTGTCTTCCGGTACTCCGGCGGTTGTTGATCTCTCGTGTAATTCTCCCTCTCCATCTCTTCACAATTTTTTGTTTTGTTTTGTCAGATTTTTAATATCTTTCCATGAGGGTGTTTCCCTTGGCTCCTCTCACCCATAGAACTTCCAAACCATTTCACCTTTTTTTATATTTTAAAACTTCAATTATAATGTATTCAATATTGATTTATGGTTAAAAGGATTCATACTATTATTATTTATTTGTTTTTTGATTGAATGCTTCATTTACAATTATATGCATATGGCAAAATTTGCCACAAACCACAAGGCCAAGTCTCGAAAAAAGGGTGGTCTACGTACTATACATCCCTAATTTTAGTCTTAAGGCCCACACATCGCCGACTGGAGGCCCATGTCTGTCTTTTGGTCCCTGTTGCCTCGCACTGCCTTAGCAAGCCTGATTATGGTTGCTTGTAGTGACGTATACACTTTGTCTTGAAAGGGATGATATGAAAAGATCTCAAGAGCTCCAATATAGTCCTTATCAATATGAGGCTGAATAGTATGATTTTAATTCCAAAATTCATTTTTTTATGCATCTGAGACAATGATACAGTCACACAATGGAAGAATGGATTCATGAATATGATCAAACTTTTAATTTTTAAGGATCCAAATGTTTTTGAGTTTAACTTCAAAATGTTAGAAACTTAGAATTTTTTTTTATCTCCGGCCACGTAAATTGGTATTTTAAGAAATAGACCAAAACCTAATTATTTACTTGAGACCATGTTAAGCCCAAACAAGTGATCAATTACATGGGGTTTGACTCCAAGTGAATGTGGTTAAATGTTAGTGTAGGCCTTAATGGTGATTGAGCCTGTGTTAGGTGGGTTTCATTATTAATTTTGTTGGCTGTGATTTCTCTTTGGCCCTGTATGATTGTGTTGAAATTAGTTGATTATTTTATTAATTGTCTCATTGGCATTATATAGCCTTACAGTCATTAATACAATGATCTCAATCATTATGACAATAATCTCATAATGGAATATCCTGTGACATATTCTGGCATCCCAATTATGTCCTCAGGATATTCCCATGTGCTTATACTATACTTAAATATGACACCCAACATACCATATCAACACTCTCCCTCAAGATGGGTGAAAGATATTCACTAAGCCCATCTTGTCACATACTCTAATCATGCTCACTAAGGCGAGTCCCTTGGTTAGTCCATCTGCTACTTGATCCCTGGTTGGAACATGGCCAAGCTCCAGTAATCCACTATCCAACTTCTCTTTGATGAAGAATCTATCAATCTCGATGTGTTTGGTCCTGTCATGCTGTACTGGATTGTTGGCGATACTAATAGTTGACTGATTGTCACACCACAGCTTCATCTTGGCTCCTTGATCCAGCTTCAGCTCCACCAGTATATTCTTCAACCATAGCAGCTCTGCAACTCCCAATGCCATAGCTCTGTACTCTGCTTCAGCTGTCGATCTGGCCACCACAGACTGCTTCTTACTCCTCCAGGAGACCAAGTTACCTCCTACAAATATGCAATATCCCGAGGTAGACCTCCTGTCATCAGCATAACTAGCCCAGTCAGAATCACAGTAGCCCTCGATGCTCACGTGATTGTTCTTCCTGAATATTAGTCCCTTCCCTGGAGCACCTTTCAAGTACCTTAGAATATGGTACACTGCATCCATATGACCCTTCCGTGGGTCATGCATGTAGCGGCTCACCACACTTACTGCAAAGCAGATATCAGGACGTGTGTGGCTCAAATAGATTAACTTGCCAACCAGTCTCTGATATCTGTCCCGATCAACTGGTTCTCCAGCCTCAGCATCAATCTTGAACCTCTGATCTATTAGTGTCGCTGCAGGTTTGCACCCCAACATCCCAGTTTCTGTGAGAAGGTCCAGTGCATACTTCCTTTGAGAGAGAACAATCCCCTCTGATTCTCGAGCAATCTCAATCCCAAGGAAGTACCGAAGAAGGCCGAGATCCTTCACCTCGAATTCCTTGCCAAGCTTTCCTTTGAGTTGGGCGATCTCCTGCTCATCATCTCCTGTGATAATCATATCGTCCACATACACCGCAAGCATGGTGATGTGGCCTCCACTCCGACGGAAGAACACAGTATGATCAGCATTGATCTGCTGATATCCCATCCCTATCATCGCCCTTCTGAATCTGTCAAACCACGCTCGAGGAGACTGCTTCAGTCCATAGAGGGACTTCTTCAACCTGCAGACCTTGCCTACTGTCTGATTGGTGCCAAATTCTGGTGGTATCTCCATGTACACCTCCTCCACTAGATCTCCGTGAAGAAACGCATTCTTCACATACAGTTGGTGTAGCTTCCATCCACCATTCGCTGCCAGAGAATTCAGAGTCCTGACAGTGCTCATCTTTGCAACTGGTGCAAAGGTCTCGTCATAGTCGATGCCGTACGTCTGACTGTATCCTTTGGCTACTAGTCGAGCTTTGTAGCGCTCAACCTGTCCATCTGGGTTCTGCTTCACGGTAAAGACCCACTTGCATCCAACTGCTCTCTTCCCCTCTGACAGTCTCACAAGCTCCCAAGTGTGGTTCTTCTCCAGAGCTCCCAACTCCTCGTGCATTGCCGCTTTCCACTTCGGATCGTTCTTGGCAACCTGCCAATTGTTAGGTACAGTAATACTATCCAAAGATGCTATAAATGTTCCATGAGAAGAAGGGATATGGTCATAAGAAACAAACTGAGCAATATCCCAACCATATCTGTTTGGAGGATTTCCTGCATTGCTGCGAGTGGTCCTCCGTACAGATAGTGGTGTGGGAGGAGTAGAAGTAGGAGGAATGATATCTTGTGAAGGAGGGGGTATCACCTGAAGGGGGGTTGGTGTCGGTGCCTCAGGAGTTGGGACGAACACAGGCAAGGGACTTGGCACTGGCACTGTCGGTACTGGTCCTGCAGTTTGCTTCTCTCTCCTGCTGTAGGTAAGTAACTCTCCCTGAGCCGTAGGCCTAACACCTTCACCTTCTTGTCCCTTCTCCGTGCCTCCATGCCAAACTTTTAAATCGGTTACCACCAAGTTCTCCATCTCCCCCTCTCGCCTAATACTGGCAGTATTAGGCGTGTTGTGTGAAGTTCCGTCCTGGCGGTAGTATGGCTCATGCTCCCGAAAGTGGACATCCATACTGACAAACTTCTTCTTCTCTACTGGACTCCAGCACACATACCCCTTCTGGGTCGCCGAGTAGCCTACGAAGATGCATTTGACCGCTCTAGGATCAAGTTTCCCAACTGATGGCCTGTTGTCCTTCACAAAACACACACATCCAAACACCTTCAGTGGGAGTATCCCACTATTATTGCCTTGCAATACCTCACATGGGGACTTCCATCCGAGGACCTTCGAGGGCGTTCTGTTGATGAGTTGAGCTGCTGTCAACACTGCATGCCCCCACCGACTCTGTGGGACATTCATGTCGATCATCATACTTCTTGCGACCTCCAGAAGGTGTCTGTTTTTCCTTTCTGCAACTCCATTTTGTGCTGGTGTGTATGCACAGATGGTCTGATGCTGTATTCCGTGTGCTGACAGGTATTCTGCAAGCGTCCTGTTGGTATACTCCGTTCCATTGTCAGACCTCAGTACCTTCACAACTGCTTTGTACTGAGTCTGGACATGCTTATGGAAATCCCGAAAACAAGCAGGTACATCATTCTTATTTTTCATCAAATATAACCAGGTAACACGAGAGGCACACTCAATGAAAGAAACAAAGTACTTATAACCATTCATAGTGTTAGTAGCACATGGACCCCAGACATCAGAATGTACTACCTCAAAAGCAAAAGTGCTCCTATGACCCGTGCCAACATATGAGCTCCTAGTAAGTTTTTCTAACTCGCACGCATCACATACTAATTTCTCTTTATTTGTTTTTGCATAAATCTCTGGATACAACTTACTTAGAGTATCAAAGGAAGAATGTCCCATCCTCCGATGATGGAGTATCAAGGTATCCTCAGTCCTCTGCTGCAGTCCTTCCATGCCAGCCTTCTCTGCCATAGATACCAATGCTGAGTCCAGTCCTTCTCGATCTAGGTACCACAGTCCCTCATGCCAAGTGCCAGTCCCAAGTCTTCGTCCTGTCCCTTTCTCCTGGAAGGTCACCTTAGGAATATCAAAAGAAACAATGCATTTAAGTTGGAGGATTATAGAACTAATGGACAAGAGACTGACTGGAAAGGATGGAGCATGTAAAACATTGGATAATCTTACTGAACATGTACAATTAACAGTACCTTTACTGACCACTGGCTGGAAAGTGCCATCAGCTGTCTGAATGCTGTCTGCTGATGCTAGGTGAGTGTAGGAAGAAAACTCACTAGCATTCCCCGTCACATGCCGAGATGCTACCGAGTCGATAATCCAGTCTGATGATTTAAGGGAAGAGGTAGACGCAAGGGCAAGTGATTCGTCAGTACCTTCTGATGGATGGGCATACATGGCAGCGTTGCCCCTAACAAAGAATGAGGTGGACGCCTCCTCTGTTCTACTCCTCATGTCTCCCAGTGCCTGGTCCTCCACAGTAAAGGTGCCATCAGCTTCTCCGTTCCCTTCTGATATCAGGAGGTTCGCCCGATAACCTCCTCGGCCGCCTCGTCTACCCCCTCGACCACGACCACGTCCTCCATTATATCCTCGTCCGCCGAACGGTCCTCGTCCACCACCTGAATCTCCCTCCCTAGGTGGTTTGGTACAAGCATACCGATGATGACCAATCTCCCCACAGTTGTAGCACTGCCGGTTATGCTGCCAGGGCTCTCCCTTAGATCCTGTGTTACCTGAGCTGGTGATCGCTAGTGCTGACTTTGCTTCGGGGGGACCACCTGTCCCGGCTTGCAGCCTGATGCGTGTCTCCTCCTGGATCATGGCTGAGATAGCCTCCTCAAGGCTAGGGATCTTTGGTTGGGCTAGAAGTAGGGCCGTCCTCTGTGCGAAAACTGCAGTCAGCCCTTTGAGGAACTTCATCGTCCTTTCCTGCAGACACACCTGTCTCTCCTTACACTTAGGGTCCCCGCTGCTCGCCCGATCTGAGGAGTGATCATAATCCAACCACAGACGCTCCAACTCCGTGGCATACTCCTGCACCGTCTTCTCTTCCTGTACGGTGTCATCAATCTCCCCCTTTATCTGGAAGACCCGTAAGTTGTTCCCCACACCATCATAGGTCCTTCTCAACTTCTCCCACACATCTTTCATCATCTCAATACCGTCTACTGTGGTGACAATAGACTGGACTAAGGAGTTGAGAAGCCAGATGTAGATCACCATATGAGTGGACTTCCACTCATCGCGTCATGTCGAGCCCTCGTCCGGCTCTGTCGCCTCGCCCTCGTCCGACTCTGTCGCCTCGCCCGTCAGGAACCCCTCCATGTTTTTTCCTGCGAGGGTTCTTCTCACCCGCCGTGACCAACTCAGATAGGTGGCTGGTCCATCTAATTTCAGATCGATGGAGGGAAGCTTCAACTCCGGCGACGTTCGTGTCGTGTTCTCACCAGCCGACATCGTCAACAACTTCATCAACGTCGCCACCTCTGCAGAATCTAGCTTCTTGATGATCTCCTCCATCGATGCGTCGTCTATCCAATCACGTTACGTCCGCTCCACGACTCACGCTCGTCCTCGTCGTCCGCTCCTAGATCCGCACATGTCCCCCATTTTTTCAGATCTAGGCATCCCTATTAGGCGTTGTCTCGTACTGGTGCGGAGGAGGCGGCAACACGCATGTCACAGCCGCCGTCGCAGCAGCAGCAGCAGCAGTCGCAGCAGCAGTAGTAGCCGCAGCAGTAGCGGGACGGGGCAGCAACAGCGAAGGGCGGAAGAAGGGGGGCGTGGAAGAATTCGGTGGAGGAGATCTAGAAAATCCTCCTGTGGGTTTGTGGAAGCTTGGTGACGGCTAGGGTTTGTGGAAACTTGGCTCTGATACCATGTTGAAATTAGTTGATTATTTTATTGATTGTCTCATTGGCATTATATAGCCTAACAGTCATTAATACAATGATCTCAATCATTATGACAATAATCTCATAATGGAATATCCTGTGACATATTCTGGCATCCCAAATATGTCCTCAGGATATTCCCATGTGCTTATACTATACTTAAATATGACACCCAACATACCATATCAAGAGATTGAAAGAAACTGTTGACTAGTTTCGCATTGAAGAAATGAAGAAAACAGTTTCTTATTGAAGAAATGTGATCAATTATATTATTAATTTATAATTTCCTACTATTGTTGCCTATTAAAGATTATACTGAGAGATTCTTTCTAGTGTGAATAAGAGAGGAAGTTCTTGGTGCATTTATCTGAAGAATTTTGTTGTATTTGATTCAAAGTAAAAATGTAAGTGTCTTTTATGATTTTATTATTATGGAATATGAATTCGACATGGTATAATTTGAATTTGACATGGTATTTTAGTATTTTTATAAATATTTCATAAGATTTAGAAACTTCATCACGGTTGAGCAACGCACTCAAACCTCCTAGGAGATGGTTATATATCAGCATGAGGTAATCGTCAACTAAGGGCTCGTATGGATTCGTCTAGCGCGGACAAGGAGCGGTATGATGATCTCGTCATAACTCATAAGGGATTGTTATCACGATCGTGACGGTGCTAAGCTGATTGAACGACGGTGCTACCTCGGTCGGGACATCGTCGACGCGGTCGCCATGTTGACTATGGGAGGAATAACTTTCATTGCGGTTGTCGTGTTGGGATTGGTTCAACAACAGTTGCACTTATCAACGTGGCAGTTATAGGGAGAAACCCAAAAAGGAAGAAGTGTTCTATGGTGGAATATTGTGCTAACACAAGGACACGATGATTCTTCACAAGAGAACGAGTTATTCCGAACCCGTTGTACCATAAACGATAAGATTTTTCGGGCCCTAATCGACAAGGACTGCTAAGAGAATTCCATCAGTCGACGATTGGTTGAAGATGTAGGGTTGGCATTGGTGAACAATCTGACCCATACTCTATCAGGAGGGTTTAGAAAGTGTCAAGCGTCAAGTTGACCGAGTAATGCAAAATTTCCTTCTCCATCAGAATCTATAGGGATGGAATCTATTGTGACGTGATAGAGTCTGTCACATGGGAGATAGTGGTAGTTTGATATGGGCGCGAAGCACGACAGATGTAAACACGTATCGACTGGTGAAGGATTGGACGAAGAACAGACTTACGTCTTTGCAGCGAGATACCCAAACCAAATCTTTACAATAGGAGGAGAATGCTTTTCTTTTATTGGTGGTCTCCACGGAGAAAGCGAGAACAAAATTCCAGGAGGTCCATGAGGTGCATGACTTGGTGACAAAGGGAAACCGAGAGAAACATAGAGATCAAATAGTTAACGGAGTGAGTCTACCATAGGTACGACAAATACTCGACAAGTTTTCCAACGTTCTTCCTGAAGAGTTTCCTAGAGGACTACCAACCATGTGCATATCTCGTACAAGATTGATTTTCTTCCCGAGGTGGATTTGTCGAATTTGCTATAATATTGTGGTATGTCCTTGGGAGGATGAAGTTCTTCGGAAGAAAGTGGATGACTTGTTATAACAGAACTCGTCGAGTTCTCTATAAAAGAAGAAAATATTAAGGAAAGCATGAGATCTTGTGCGGTTTTTGCACTATTGACTTCGTAGAAGGATCACAATCGGAGGATATGCATAGACAATCTTGCGAACAACAAAATCACAGTAGGCTACATACCGGATGATATGTTAGATCAGTTAAGTGGGACCAAAGTCTTCTCCAAGGCAAATTTACAAAGCGATTACCACCAAATACGTATCCAACTCGGTGGTGAGTAGAAGACTGTGTTAAAGCACGAGATAGAATGTTCAAATGGTTGGTCATGCTATTTTGACTGGCCGACACACCACATATGAGTGCTTTGTTGCTAGCGATGTCGAGACATAAGGTGTTGGGTTGTTAATATCAACGAGTTTTACGTCGAAGAAGAAGATGGAGATGTTACGGAGGTATATGAGCTACTTTCTTTAAAACAAGTTGTTGACAACTTTTACATCAATGAGGGGTTTTTGATAAAGGGAGAACGACTTTGCGTCCCTTGTTCAACCTTGAGGGAGAAGCTGATTAGAGCTACATGATGGCAACTTGGCGGCACACATGGGATGTGACAAGACCTTGATTGTATCAGCGACTCACGGAGCAAAATTGTTCTTTCCTGGAGATGTGCATTTTCATAGAGTTTATGAGGAGGTTTAGGAGGAGCTGCAGAAGGTTAGTGCGAGGTGGTGTAAGTTGCTACAAAGGTTTCCATTCCAGCACTATAAGTGCAAGTTTTTTAACGTCAGAAGGAGAGATCGACAGGGTAATTCGGTAAACTTGAACCAAAGAAGTTTGGACCATTCAAAATGTTGAAGAGATAAAAGTTTAGTTGGGAGAAGAAAATCTCAACGAGTTTTGCGATGACTGACGACGAGAGACTTGGTCCAAACGGAGAGACAAAAAACTCACATCGAGTTCTCTACAAAAGGAAAGGTATGACTTCGAACCAAACCTGAATTCTGGTGAACCGTCGAAATTCTATCAGAATTCTGGTTATGCTCACTTTTGCGGTTGCTGCTCACTTTTGCCAATGGAAAATTTGATATTCCGGTTGTGCCAAACCGAAGTACCGGTTCGGTTGGTTTTCCTTATTGTGAGCAGATTTTGGAGATTTTAGTAAATCTTTTTGTTAATATTTTATATTTTTATTTTATTTTCCTAGGTTAACTAAGACTAGTTTCTTAGGGCTTAAGTTAGGTTTTATTATAATAGCTTGTATGAGGAATAGTTGGAATAAGGTTAATCAATGAAATTTGATTTTGAGTTGATCCATGGAAGTTTTATCTCTTATGATTCTCGTTTGTGAGAATTGGGGTTTTAGTCCTCGTATCTTGGGTTATTGATTCAACGATCGTCGTTTATGTGTTGTGTCAATAAAGCTAATTACATCCCCATTATTTTTTTGTCCAAAATTTCTTTGCTAATTTTATTTTTTTTCCTTTGTAATTTTATTCCAAAGTTTTGTGGGCCATGTCTATCATAGCCCTTCTTGGTCCAACCTGAGTGCACATATATATTCCCTTCATATAGAACTTAACCATAATTAGTATTGGACATGGGTAATAGGCCCAAAAGATCAAATACCATGGCATAAATGTTTGAATACATTTTAGAGCAATGATGAGCAGCATATTTCCAGGTTATGTGGTACTTTTAATTATTAATCGTAGAAGTTGCATTTCTTCTAATGTTCTCATATTCATTTATAAATTTTGTTATGAACCTAAAAACATCCCCTCTATTTTTTCCGTCCAAAGTTCCTTTGGTAATCTTTTATTTGAAATCTGCAGGCTTGGAAACTAATGGGGACAAAAGCAAATGCCAGCAGCAGTTTGATGAGTACAAAGAATGCAAAAAGAAAGAGGTAGGTAGCCCCTTGCTTGAAATTAGTCAGGAAGCTGGAACATTTTTTGTTTCAATATGCAAAAGTTTATGAGAGGTTCCATATCTAGTGGCTGCACTGCTTATGCTTGTAGTCTGTTTTTTAATACCTCATATTTTGCTGGTCCTTCCATGAGCAATTCAACAACGAGAGCTAATTCATACCTGTATATTGTGTATTTGATCTTTAGCTCGGTCTCGTGTAGCAGGTATAGTTTGTGTTTTCTTTATGGGTTCGGTAGTTGACGTTTGTTGACATCCGCTGCACACGTCTCTAAATCCCAACAAAATAGTATTAAAGCTCTCTATTCGAGAGGACAAAGGTACGATGATGCTAGTGAGAAGATCTACTCACATATGGTGACCCTCACAGAAGAAACTTGATGACTTAGAAGCCAGTGATGGAGGATCTATTCTATTGTATGGATTTGCATGGTCCGTTGGAGAGCGAGAGCGCCAAGCCAAAGAATATGTTTGCTGATGACTGAAAAAAGGTTGATAGAAAAATCATTGGATTCATCCGTCAATGGTTGGACAATTCAGTATTTCATCATGTTTTTATGGTGAGTTCGTCGAAGACGCTATGGGAGAAGATGCCCTCTTTGTACGAACGAAAGACGACTGAGAATAAGGCGTGTAAGATGGAATAATTGGATGATCTTATTATTGAAAGAGAGATTACATATATAGGAGAGGATTAACCTCGTCCTTATTCTCCTATCTGATGTTGGACTAAAGCCCAATAGCTAATAATACTTAATACTTGACAAGGCGTTTCTTATTCGCTAACTTGTCAACTCGAAGTACACAGAGGATGTCTCGGTGATGCAACATCTGAACGAGGTTTAGAGCAATATCAATCAATTATTTGTGATGAATGTAGTCATTGATGACGAGCCCCAAGCCTATGCCTTATTGTTCTTGAGTTCTTTGTCGGACATTTAGGAGACATTGGTAATATATGTAACTCTGCCCCAAAGGGAGTTGTTAAGATGGAGTCAATCAAAAGTAGTTTGTTAAACGAGGAGATCCGGCGTGAGCAACTTTAACCATTGTAGGAGTCTGTTATGGTTGCTTCCGAAAGGGGAGGCCCAAGCCACATGCGAGAACATAAGGAAGTTCTTGGGATCTTAGGAAGATATATCGCAAGGAAGGTTGTCATCACTATGGTGAGAGAGGACACACTACAAAAAGTTTAAGGATGAGAAGGCTGAAGACAAGATGAACGATCATGAGGATCTTACAACTAGGGGGGATCATCGCAGCGACCGAGACGCTAAACTGTTGTAGCGCGTCATGACCACAACTGGATATTGGACAGGTGACGTCTGACCACGCCACTCCATAGAGGAGTATCTTTACAACGTACGAGAGTAACAATTTCGGACGTGTGAAGATGGACGACAAGGGACAATGGTGGTGTGGGGATCAATGGCGTGTACTTGCCTACGGAACTTGGAAAGAAGATTGTCCTTAAGGGGGTTCAACATGTACTGAATTTGCACCTCAACATGGTATCAGTCGGGAGGCTGAACAATAATGGCCACCGCAATATGTTTGGTGACAAAAATTGGATGCTTACGAAAGGTTTCCAACTACTGGATTAAGGGGTTTTATGCTATCACATATATAGGCTCAAGTCGCTGAGGGGTACGAGTGACTCACAATCATCGAAAGAGGGTCCAATAAGCGTTCGACAGGGTATTTGTGATCAACGGGGGCTTGTCGGAAAGGGTGTTCAAGAAGACTTGAGGAGAATGGAGGATTTGATTCATCATTGGAAAGCGACGAATAGGGATGCTGCCAGATCTTAAGGATCAAACTGTCGGTTCCGTGACAACCGGGTGTTTTCAAGTGCCAGTTGCTCTACGGATCCAGGTTCGTTGCCTGGAGGGGTGTCGAAACTTATTGAAGCGACAATAATTTTAGCAGCTCGAGGGGTATCGAAACTTAGTGGAGGTCAGAGGTGCAACCAATTCAATATACGGCAGATATATCTCTATTTGCACACTTCAAGGGAAGTTATGGACCTTCGATGGTGTGTATTGCACACGTGCATTCTCTACTTGTAGATGTGGATATATGAAGGACCTTTCATGCGAACTCGATGGTGGGCAGATTCGGGAGCTTGAATCTTAAGGGAACTGCAATGTTCGCTTTGCCGGACCAACCAAGGGTAAGAGAGCTATTCATAGTAGGATTATATTCTGGTGGAAGACGAAAGTCGGGATTACGTAGTCGACTCACTGTGAGGCTGGTGGTTAAGGATTTCCGACTTGGTCAAGTCATTGATCTCGGAGAGTTCCCAATGATTCAGAACTACGAATTGTAGCGCCCCGTTCTCCCGGTGCGGAGAGCGCGGCTAAGAAACACAAGACGGTATCGTTCGATCGGGATAGATTGAAACAAGAACTCGTCCTCGTTATGGATTTGTTTCTTCGGAATCGATTCCCACATTCAGTGGACCGTGCCCCCGGGATCGACTTAGCGGCAGAGTTAGGAGGGACCTCTCCGCTGCTATCTTTTATTGCCTCGGTTTTCGATGTCGCTTGTTGCTTTCGTGCTTTGAGTTGGTTTTGGAATTTGCTTGTTTTCCTTGAACGATTTCGATGGTTTTCATTGTTTTCGTTCATTGACTTGCACTTCTATTCCGAGATTGGAAAGAGAGGAAGAAGTATTAATCGAGCTGTTCGTGTGCAGGTGAACGAGCAGTAGGCAGCTTGCGAGCGGAGTCGTGAAGCGCCTCTTTCCTTCTCCCTTCCAATAATCCAAGTGAGTGGCTACCAACCCGATTAGCTAGCCCTACTTCCAAGTCTTCACACCAAAACTCTTGCATTCTTGTTGCCCCGATCAAACGATACCAAGTAATAATAAAAGATACCAAGATAAAAGAGAATAGACTTGGTAATACTGCTTGTCAATCAAACTTGTGAATGATTACTTGTATGCATGCTTGTTCTTTTGGAATGTTCATTATATGTTTCAAGTTTAGTTAGAATGCATATCTTCTATGAATATTGTTATGCATATGTAACACACTTTCTTTGCCATAGATGGATCTTATAGACTATGCAAAGACTGTTGTGTATGGAACTTGTATCGTGCTAAAATTTAACTTGAAACGTGCATGGATTGATGGAAAACTTAACGAACGCTTTGATCACGGACAACTTGTGCACAAGGTTTTGGAGGTTTCGCGGACGGTCGCCAGGGCGCTCGGACCGATCCGATCCGGACGGAACATATGGATTAGTCAATTGGAATTGAGGAAGTAAACGGCATGTGACGGGGCTCGCCACCTGCGTCGCATATCGTTTTCTATCCCGTGACTATAACTCGTCCCTTTGTGGCATCAAGCCAGTGATCTAAATTGTATATTTAAACCTGTTGCATACTAACTTGTGTCTTCGTGGCAGGGAAGGCATGGTAAGTATTGTGCAGGTAATTCAGACGATCAGGTAAAATCCACCGAACGGTGGCACGTTCATTTCAGTAAATTATATATGCTGCTTACTTGTAAATGAACTAAGGCAAGATAGAAACCCACAAAATATGCATGCTTCATTTAAAACAACGTGTTGATTGGTATAGCTCGATTAGCTCGCCTTCACCAGTATGTTTCGACATGTTGACCCTCGTTGAAACAGGTTCTCCGCACCAAAGGCGAACCGAGCGAGGAGCCGAAGTCGTCTTCCCGATCCAGTCCAGCTGTTGGCGCATCTTTACCGTGCCCCTTGAAGCATTTTGAAGCCAGAAGCTGCAACTCTTCATACACAAATGCAGCTCCGTGGCAAAGTCGTCCTCCAGCCCGGAGGTCTTTATCATTTTGAAGTTTATAAAGGGATGTAATGTACAGGACTGCTATCTCATTTTGAGTCAACACTTTTGTAAGCCGTTCGGCATATTAGCTGACTCGTTCAGGAGTTTGTAATAGATGTTCATTATCAATAAAGAGAACTTTTTCATGTTTTAAATCTGTGTTTCAATTTATCTGCGTACTCTGAATATGAGCTCGTTATGCAAAATACTTTAGCCTTGTGCGAGCGCAATCCCAGGCCCGCACGGCATCACGATTCGGGGGACGCCCCAACGATTCTACGGAATCGGGTCGTGACACGAATGATGGTAGGCATCAATATGGTAGTCGAGCAACTGGAGACAACAACAGATATAGAGAAGTCCGAGGGATGAGAGATTGATGACGACAAAGAGCAACTAATATGTGGCAGCGGACGTCTGACATGGAGTCCGCTTGAGGATCTATGGAGGCTAACACCCTCTTATCATACTAGAGGGAGAGTTTGTTGGAAATCTAGTTGAGGCTTTGAGAAGTAGTCTGGAGTGGTGCAGAAGTTGCCGACTGGAGACCCGCAGGGATATCCGTCAGAATATGACGAATTTGTCCTTACAAATATCTGGTTGGTATGGGTATTTTTTTCAGAACTCTTGATTCGAAAATCCGATGGATTCGGACCTGAGCGAGGGCTGATTCGGGTCTTTTGATGGGTTTTGTCGATTCTAATTGATTTTGGGACTTACTTAAGGGTTAAGGCTCCTAATTGGAATTAGGTTTTCTTAACTCCTATAAATAGGGAGTTAAGGGGAATAACCTATGTATGTTCTCAAGGAGATTCAAGGGAGATTCCACCATTTCTAGTGGAGAGGTGCTCTCGTAGGTCTTGCAGTTCAAGATAGTAGAAGGCTTCTTATTGGAGATGTGTCTGCTCCGTCAGGTCGACATCGTCTTTGTCAGACGGTGGGCAGTCGTTACTAGTTTTGTAAGGGGTTGGAATTTTGTGATCTTTATATACATTATTTGTATCTTCTTCTTGAGAAGTTGTAAGGGTCGACTCATCGGACAAGTGAGTTGATGTATATTTGTATTTTTAATATTTGATAAATAAAGGTTGGGACTTGTTTGGGTGGTCATAGCCACCACATTGTGCGATTGATCTTCGTTTTGTATCACGTAGCAGGTACGGCCGTGTTTTCTTTGTATGTTTGGTAGTCAACATCTGTTGCCTTCGTCTCTCGACTCCAAAAGTCAACTCATTAATTATATATAGGATCCTTTTGGGGGGTTAAAATCAATTATTGTGCAATGGATTAATCATAACATACCTAGGTAAGATCTGTATATTAGGGAAGGGTAGGATTACTTGTATTTTGATTGAGGAATTGGTGAAATTGATCTCGAAGTATGCCTTGTGCAAGGTTAGGGTATATTAGTTCTTTACTAGGTACTAAGGAGAATTTCACCCGGAATAAGGTCCATCAAGGATTCAAGGCTCATCGTGATTTTTTGTAGTAACAAGATAATGACTACAAACATTATGGTTAGTTCTATTTGCTGCTCTCTTTTATTCTGCCTACTGCTGAAAATGAGGCAGTGTATTATGCCGGTATCTGGAAGGCACTTGGATCTAATTGCGTAAGTAGGAGTATTGAAATGGATTAGTCTGGTTTATTTAGTTTGACCTTCTAGCAATCAGGGGTATCACAGTTGGTTTTCTAGTGTAAATTTAGTTTGAAACAATTGCTTGTGAGAAGTACATTTTAGCAAGATTCGCAATATCGGTATTGGACCTTTCGGATGAGTATTGGAATCAGTCGGTGGTATCGGATCAGAGTATCCGACTTTTTGGTATTGGAAAACAAAATAATTATTAATAAATTATTAAAAATTTATAAAAATATTTTACACATTTAAGTATAACTTAATTGTGTTGTTTCGTAGTAGTTTCGAAATTGAATAAAAAAATTCACCCTTGCTATAGATAAGTTTTCTTCATTAACATTTACAAACTTACTGTGTTTTTACATCTTTGTTGATTGGTCTTTTTCGTCCAATTTTCTCAACCGAATTGACCGAAAAAGAGACTCCCAACATCGATATCAGTCAATATCGGTAACGATATAGGCTGATACTGCAAACAATGTTTTTTTAAATCTTACTTTTCAGGAGAAAGATCTGTACTCCATATAAGGCATTAACTGCTGCATTAATTAAGGAAAATTATATCCTGGAGATGGTCTCTTGATGTCGATATTTTGGTGAATATAAAATGTCTTATTATTTCTTACATTTATAAGTGGTGAAATTGAAGTATATTACCTCAACTTTAAGGACATTCTGCACAATGAGCTCTTTGAAGGAGGATTAGAGAGGATGAATTTCTTAAGTATTCATAACTGGTAGATGAACTATCTATGAAGGATTGCGGTTTTGAAATGGTTCCAGTTTCATTCAATTCCCTTGTGATACTCATAATATAATAAAATGATGATTTGGGGCATTTAACTAATACGTTTGGTGGAAAGTGAGAGAAAAGAAAGGAAACTAAAATTGTACTAGAAATGGGAACCCATTTGTATAGGGTCATGATTCCTTCTGTTTCCTTTCCCTCACTTTCCAAGCAACCAAATACAGGCTATAAGGAAATGATCAAAAATAAATAAAGCAGAATATATTCTTGGTATACGGTGGACTACAACGTAAATGTAATCATAATATAAATGAAATGCACTAGGAAAAAGGATGTGGATCTGTTAATCCAAGCAAATGATAGCAATATGGTTAACTGTTTATATGCATCTCTACGTCTATGAGTGTTTACTAAGGGTGTCCATGAACTGAACTATTCACGAGCCGACTCAAGCTTAGCTTGCTAAAAAAATCGTGAGTCGAGCTTTTTGAGCTCGAGAGGCTCGTTAGATAAGCAACCCGAGCCCGTGGTATTTAGCTCTTAAGCTCGCTACTCGGCTCGTTTTTATTTATATAGTTATATGAAAGAAATATTTTACACTAACTAGTAAATGCACGTGCGTTACACGTAAAATATATATTTTTAATATTGTTGAAAATAGTTTAAATATTTGTAAATTAAGATTTGTTATATATATATATTTATTGAAAAATTAGATTTATAAAATTCATTGATATTATTGAAAAATTTAAATTATATTAAAATAGTTTAAATTTGATTTGAATATATATATATATATATATATATATATATATGTGTGTGTGTGTGTGTGTGTGTGTGTGTGTGTTTGTAAAATTGTGATATATGTTTAGATATAAAAAATTAGTTTAAATATATTTTGAATATTGAATATATTTTTATTTGGATTTGTTATATATATCTTTATATACATTTGAATATATGTTTAGGTAATTATAATGATTTTAAGACAAAAGGAAAACACATACACGAGTAGTTTAAAAAAATTATAATTTTTTAATTATTAATTACGTGAGGATTAATAATTAGTAAGGATGGGACCAGAGGGATGGGCACAAAACCAATCCCTTGTTATAAATGAATATATCTTTCCACTAGTCTGAGAGCGATGAACTACCCTTTATGGAAAAACTCTTAGATTAAACCTGAATGAAACTGGCCACACAAAGGAGAGCCCGAAAGAAGAGGAAATCGAATTGCGAACGTACGTTGGATATATAAAGGTACACATATATAAGGTCATTAAACTACTCACTTTACCCCTTAAAGGTTACATGAAAAAAGAGTGGGTTACGGATGATGAGGAAAGACGAGAAAAAAAGTAGGTTATGGATGATGAGAAGAAAGTTGTTTTAGATTTTTTTTAATCTTCCGTTAGTTTATTTTTTGTTAATTAAATTAGTTGAGTATTTATTAACGGTTTGGACGGATAAGAAGGAAGTTGGTTTAAAGGTTTATTTATCTCCCGTAAGTAATTTTTTTAAATTTAATTGGTTGAGTATTTACTTACGGCTTAAACGGCTCAAAAGTGAGGTGTCTAGAAGCTGCTTTATATTATGGAAGATGGAAGATAGATATTTTAATTTATTATGAAATTTATATAAAAAATTTCAATTTCATATAAAGCTTAACTACATTTTTTGTTTAGGCAAAGCTCACGAACTCATGAACAAGTTTAATTCAAAGTTCGCACTATTTGACATGTCTCGATCCAATAGTGTTTGCTGTCAATACTGACCGATACAGACGTTGAGGTTTTTCCTCAGTCAATTCAGCAAAGAAAAATTGAAAAAAAGATTAAAAAATAAAAAAATTAGTGTAAATACAATGATACACTGACATTATGTTAAGAGTATTAGTAGTATTAGTAGTATTTGGCTTTAGTCCCACATCGGATAGAATAATAGTGAGAGGGGTTAGTCTCTCCTATTTATATGTAACCCACTGCCAAATAATAATCATTCTGTTATTCTACTCTGCATGGTATCAAAGTCATCCCTTTTCATCCACTTCTTTCTCTAACCTTAGTTCCCCCCCCCCCCCCCGCCCGCCTCCAGAACCCCCCTTGTTGTTGTTGCTGCTGCTCCTCCAAGAACCCCCCCTCCGGACCCCCCCTCATGCCTGTCCCATGCTGCTTCTTCTCCCCCTGCCGCTCCTTCTCCTGCCCGCTGCCTCCCACCCTAGCCGTCACCTATCGCAAACCCTAACCCTAACCCTAACCCTAGTCGTCCTTCCTAAACTGAAAAAAATGTCCATAAACCCTAACCCTAACCCAGCCGCCATCTACCCCAAACTCTAGTCGTCTTTCCTCTTTAAAAAAAAGGAGTATGAGATTCTCAGAGGGTAAACAATAGTTTGTTTGCCGGAAGTTCTGACTCTCAATATCTGGAAAAAAGGGATCCTCAGAGGGTGAACAATAGCTTGTTTGTCGGAAGCTCTGACTCTCATCGGCTTCAGGAATCTAACAATGAGCAGACAAGTGGATTGTTTTGCGTGAATATTTGTTTCTTTCCTTACTTGATCTTCACATCGGGATCTAACAGAGAGTAACCTGGATTGCTTCTCTGTTCTGACTTGTGTGATCCACATTCCATCTCTGCTTTCTATGCGCGTGTTGTTCTTGCTACGTTTCTAGCGCATTAGCAAGGTTGATGTGATTATCAAGTTGGAAAGATCAAACCGAAAGTCGAATCAGGAATACTACAAGATGACATGCACTGAGACGAATATTAGTGCTATAGATACTAGTGTCGAAAACGCAATAGCGGGACCAACGGACACTTGAATGACAATTTCATCGATTCGACTTGTCGATCGACGATTGGACGGACCAGAGGGCTACTCGACATGGCGAAAGAAAGTCGAGAAGACGCTTCGGAGAATGCGGTTGTCCAAACATCTGACTGACAACCCCCTAGCAGAGACTGATTCCATATTTGAGCAGTGGGAGACAGATCATAGTCGACTGTTTACACAGTTGATGAATTCAATGGAACCATCGGTGGAAGACATGGTTCAGAATATGAATTCGATGAAGGAGTTATGGGAGGTCCTAGCAGCGGCGTTTGATGGGAAACACGATTTATCCTGTATCTACGACTCGGTTGTTGGCATCTACCGAGCTAAACAGAGAGAGAAATCTCATAAGGACTACTTTCGGGCCTTTAAGGCTATGACGGATGAAATCGACCGCGTCTTACCTCTAACGACAGATATCAATGGAGCTAGGGCTCAATGTGAGCACCTTCATGTCATGGCATATCTTGCCTCTCTCCATCCTGATGTGGATTCTGCTCGCTCTTAGATCATTGCTGGATCTGATGTTCCATCTCTGATGGAAGCACACTTTTGTGTTCTTCTGGTAGCAAAAGTCATTGAGACCACTCTGGGTGATGCTACTGCTGATCGATCTATACTTGGTGATGCTCGTTCTGGATTTCGTGGTGGACGACGTAGAGGCCGAAATCAATGTAGTCAAAGGCTTGCTCCTAGGCACAGGGGCAGCATCTTAGGACACTCCAGGCGGGGCGCAATTCTTAAGGCGCGCCTATGTGCGCCTTTTTCGAGCACCTTGGAATAGCTAAGGTGCGCCTAGGTGCGCCTTGAAAATCTTGTGAAAAAAATAACATGTTTAGGCTATTTTTTGAACTGTTGTATTGTTTTTAGACTTTTTTAACTGTTGTATTTTTTTTTACTGTTTTCTCTCACACTCAATTCAAAGTGATTGCAACCTAGACATAGAAGAATTTGAAACACACATGTTTATCAATGTAGAAATTCGATGTGTGTATATATATATATATATATATATTATTTTTGCGTCTCGCGTGGCAATGGAACACTATTGTGGTAGCCGAAACGGCGGACTCGCCTGCTCGCTCGGGCGCGCGCCTTGCGCCTCGGACGATTTGGACCCTTTGCGTCTCGAGTGCGCCTTGCGCCTTTGACTACCTTGGCCAAAATGCTGGTGGTCGTGATAGAGGACGAGGCAATGTCGGTCGTGATGGAGGGAGACCGCACACATGCTTTAACTGTGGTCAGCATGGCCATTTCCAGTGGCAGTGTCCTAAAGCTCCTGCTGCCAATGTTACAACAAATGCTCCTGATGATGGTGTTCGATCTGTCCAGATGACTGCAGTCATATGCGGATTTTCTTGACTTTCAAGCTCAACGACGTGGTGAAGCATCCACATCTGGACCCACAGCTGGGTACTCACCAGCATGTGTGGTGAGGTCGAAACAGTGGATGATTGACTCTGGTACGTCTGCTCACATAACTGGCGACGCATGTATGATATGCAATTATGTATCGTTGGGTCGTGTTTCCGATATTACTGTTGCTAATGGTGGTTCACTAATAGTCCGTGGACATGGAAGTGCCCGTCTTTCTTCCAGACTGTCACTCAATTCAGTATTACATACGCTTGGAAACCCGTTCAGTTTGCTTTCGATTAGTCAAATTACTCGCGACTTACATTGCTCGGTAACATTTTTTCATGATGGTTGTGTTTTTCAGGACCTGAAGACTGGGAAGACTATTGGTAAGGGGCATGTGGTTGGAGGCTTGTACATCTTTGACGTCCCTTATGTTGCTTGTGCCGGCGTGAAACTCGATCCTATTGAGTTACATTGTCAGTTAGATCATCCATCAATCCAAGCTCTCCAGAAAATGTACCCATCTTTAGATGTTCCATTTAATTTTTATTGTGAGTCGTGTCGTTTAGCTAAGCATCACCGGATAACCTATCCGGTGAGTCCTAATAAAATTGCATCCGCTCCTTTCGAGTTGGTGCATTCTGATGTATGGGGACCTTGTCCGGTCGAATTAATGATGGGCTTCAAGTATTTTGTTACATTTGTTGATGACTACTCACGTGTCACTTTTATATATCTGATGAAAAATTGCTCCGAATTATTTGAAATTTGGTACAATTTTTATGCAGAAATCAAAACACAATTTGGTGTTCCCATTAAATGCCTTCGAAGTGACAATGGTCGTGAGTATATGTCTCGTGAATTCAATTCACATTTGTTTCGACATGGCATCATCCACCAAACTTCATGTCCTTATACATCACAACAAAATTGTGTGGCTGAACGCAAGAATCGCTCTTTTGTAAACAACGCGTGCTCTTATGTTTTAAGCACGTACTCCCAGAAAATTTTGGTTGGATGCGGTACTTACAACATGCTATCTTTTTAATCGCATGCCATCGTTGGTTTTCAATGGTGCTAGTTCCTTTTCTCGGTTATATCTCAAACAAGAGCCGTTTCTTCTACCTCTCAAAATTTTTGGTTGCTTGTGTTATGTTCGGGATACTAGATCAACCCTTTCTAAATTAGATCCTAAGGCAATCCAATGTATTTTTCTTGGGTATCCTAAAGATCTGAAAGGGTACCGTTGTTTTTTTCCTACCTTGAAAATGTTTTTTTCTCTCGGGGTGTTACTGTTACCTTCGTTGAAACTGAGTTTTCTTCACTTTCACAAATTACAGGTTCAGTGCCACAAATTTACCCAGAAGATGATTTCTTGTTGTTTTCTGTTCAAACACAACAGCCAACCGTAAGGGTGTCCTCCCCTACTGAGCCAGTATCCCTGTCCGACGTTCCGCAGAAACCGGTTCAATCAGCACCGCCGTCGTCCGAACGAACATCGTTGATAGTGCCCGTGATCACAGTTGTGGTGCCCCGTTCCCCCTATTCGGGGAGCGCGACTAAGAAATACTAGACGGTATCGTTCGATCGGGATAGATTGAATCAAGAACTCATCCTCGTTATGGATTTGTCTCTTCGGAATCGATTCCCATATTCAGTGGACCGTGCCCCCGGGATCGACTTAGCGGCAGAGTCAGGAGGGACCTCTCCGCTGCATTCTTTTGTTGCCTAGTTTTCGCTGTCGCTTGTTGCTTTCGTGCCTTGAGTTGGTTTTCGGATTTGCTTGGGTTTTCTTGAACGGTTTCGATGGATTTCATTGCTTTCGTTCTTAGGACTGCACTTCAATTCCGATAACTAAAAGAGAAGAAGAAGTACTGATCAGCTGTTCGTGGCAATACAGGTGATCCAGCAGTAGGCGTCGCTCGAGCGGACTCCTAAAGCACTTCCTTCTTCCTTCCAACTACCGAAGTGAGTGGCTACCAACCCGATTAGCTATCCTTTCTTGCTAGTCTTCACATCTAAATCTTGTGTTCGTGCTTGCCCCGATCAAACGATACCAAGTAATAACTAAAAGACTTCAAGATAATAAAGGGAATAGACTTGGGTAAAGTTATGCTTGTCAATTGAAACTTGTGAACGGTTACTTACTTATATGCTTGCTCGTTTGGAATGTTCATCATATGCATAAATATAAGTTAGAATGAATATTTCTTCTTAAAACTGTGCTATGTATAGAACTCATTTTCAATGCAATAACTCAACAGGAAGACTATGCAAAAGTAGATCTTGCCCTGTTATTGCCCTGTGCCTGATTTGCCTCAAAAGCTAACTTAGTGTACTGCGTTGATCACGGACAACTTGTGCACAAGGTCTTAGTTCCTGCGGACGGTCGCTGGGGCACTGGCACCGATCCGATCCGGACGGAACTCACGATAGTCGCCTGCTTCGGATGGAGTGGCTTGTGGCGCCTCCTGTCCTCTGCGCCGCACGCCATTCCGTCCCGAGACTAGCCCGTCCATTATGGCAACGTGCCAGTGATCCCCTTGTATATTTAAACCTGTTGTAACTAACTTGTGTCTTCTTGGCAGGGAAGGCATGGTAAGTAATGTACAGGTGATTCAGACGGGCAGGTAAATGTCACCGAGCGGTGGCAGGTTATTTCATTGATTTCCTATATCTATTTATTGCTGTAAAATGAACTAAGGCAAGATAGAAACCCACAAAGTATGCATGCTTCATTAAAACAACGTGTTGATTGGTATAGTTGGGTTAGCTTGCCTTCACCAGTACGTTTCGATGTACTGACCCTCGTTGAAACAGGTTCCCCGCGCTAAGGAGAGCCGAGCGAGGAGCAGGAGACAAACCCCCAATCCAGTCCAAGCTGTAGGCACGCCTCGACCGTGCCAACCTTTTGAAGAAGCATTTTGAAGAAAACATTTTGAAGAAGCTAGCCACCAAGTAACCATGCAACTTCGTGGCAAAGCAGTCGTTCCGACACAAGGTCTTATATTTTGAGTTTAGTAAGGATGTAATGTACAGGACTGCTATCTCATTTTGTGTCAACACTTTTGTAAGCCATAGAGGCAATCCTTATGACTCAGTTCAAGGAGTTTGTAATAGATGTTCATATTATCAATAAAAGAGAACTTTTCCATGCTTCAATCTTTGTTCAACTTATCTGCGTACTCTGAATATGTGCTCGCTATGCGAAACAAAATACAGAGCCTTGTGCGGTGCGCAACCTAGGCCCGCACGGCGGTCACGCCCGGGGGACGACTATCGATTCCACGGGATCGGGACGTGACATGTTGGTATCAGAGCACAGCTTCAAAGTTCCTTTGACTCTTGAACTGGAAAAGTTCCCTTAACGATAAATTTCCGTGCGAACTCTTGAACTCGTTAAGGCCAAAATGAGATACGTTCACGCAATAAGTCCATAATACATTATGATCCTAATGTAATTTACCTTCCTTTCAAGGAACGGCGCAAGCGCAATCATCAGCGCTACCGCCAGGCGAGACAAGGACTCAGGAGAGCAGTTCCGGAACTTCAGGAAGCTCTCGGAGCCAACGGGGCATGTCTCGAGCAGATTCGCTTCAGCAGGTGATGCAAATGTTAACGGAACAACGACAGAGGGATGATGCCCGCCAAGCCAAGTTCGAGAGCAATCTTGAGGCCCGACTCTCAGTCCAACAAAAGCAAGTAGATACCCTGCAGCAGCTTGTTCAGACCCTGGCCTCCAACCATTCCGCCGCAACGACAGCTACCCCGGTGGAGCAGTCAGCACTTGAAGTCGAGACACCGCTAGTGCCAAGGACGAGGGAAGTGACTGCCTTCCCCTTTGGTAACTTCAAGAAGGTCTGCAACACGCCGTTTAATGGGACTGAGGACCCGATCGTGGCCCTAGATTGGCTCGCCGAGCTTGAAGATCATTTTTCTCTCCTAGAAGTGCCGGAAGACAAGCGCGTCACCTGTGCCCAATTACTGCTCCGCCTCAATGCGCACGACTGGTGGGACGTGCATCGACGATCTCTTCAACTTGGCCATGGAGAGGAGGCGATCGCGTGGACGACTTTTCGTGCCGCGTTTGAGGAGGAGTTTATTCCCCCACCTGTACGCCGTCAGCGAGAAAACGAGTTTGTCCAGCTACGGCAGGGCAGCATGACGGTAAAGCAATATTCGGCAGAATTCAACAAACTGGCCAAATTTGCTACCGCTTATCTACCGGATGCAGCGAGTCGTGCCAGACGATTCGAAGGAGGGCTACGTCCTGGCATCCACGGGCACGTAGTCGTTCCGCAGTATCAGACGATGCGGGAAGTATTAAACCACGCCCTTTCGCTCGAACCGCAGTATCCTCACGTTGCCGCCGGCGCTGTGCAAACTTCCAATCACAAACGCCAAGGTTACGATAGAGGAAACAACGCTGCAAAGCGTCAAAATAACGGCGGTCGTCAGCGAGAAAACCAGGGGCAGCGTTGCACCTACTGCAACAGAAGAGGGCACACCGAGAATGTCTGTCGCAAACGGCTCGGCACTTGCCTCAGATGCGGTGATCCTGGCCATCAGATTAGCAGCTGTCCGCTTCATCCACCGCAACAACCAGATCAGACTCCGGCTCCTCAGGCAAATCGAGCGGCGCCTCAGCAAGGGCGTAATCAAGCTCAGGGCCGGGTCTACACCATGACACGGGAAGAAGCTCTAGCTTCGGATACCGTCGTGTCAGGTACCTTACTTTTCAATAATATACCTGCTCGCGTTCTATTTGATTCAGGTGCAACCCATAGCTTTATTTCTACAAACTTCGCCACGGAGAACAATGTAAAAATGACTCCGTTGCATTTAGATTTAAGCGTTAGCACCCCATCTGGTACAAAAATACCTGTTTGTTCAGCATGCCTAGGCGGTTATATCTGTATTGGGGAGAGGAAGCTGTCACTTGATGTTTTAGTTCTTGATGTACGGGACTACGATATCATTTTGGAAATGGACTGCCTCGGCGCATGCGCGGCAACTATTGAGTGTGCAGAGAAGCGAGTCGTTTTCCGTCTGCCCGGAGAAGCCGTGTTCTGTTACACCAGTAGTCCAGCGAACGATGCGACCAGGGCCTGCATGGTGATTTCGGCAAAATCTGCTCGGCGAATGCTCTACACAGGCTGCGAGGGATTCCTAGCATCGGTTCGGGACACACGGCAGGACTACGCAAACGTCGAGTCTACTTCCGTTGAGGCAGAGTTCCCCGATGTGTTTCCGAGCGAACTACCCGACATGCCGCCAGACCGAGAGATTGAATTCACTATCGATACATTCCCAAATACGCAGCCAATCTCCAAACCTCCGTACAGAATGGCACCTGCAGAGCTGAATGAATTAAAGCGCCAACTCCAGGAATTGCTTGATCGTGGGTTCATCCGTCCGAGCGTGTCTCCTTGGGGCGCTCCTGTGCTCTTTGTGAAGAAGAAGGACGGAACGCTACGCCTCTGCATTGACTATAGAGAATTGAACAAGGTCACAATCAGAAACAAATATCCTCTGCCACGGATAGATGACTTGTTCGATCAGTTACAAGGGGCAACCGTGTTTTCTAAGATCGATCTTCGCTCGGGTTACCACCAGCTGAAGATTAAACCAGAAGACGTGCCCAAGACGGCTTTCCGATCCCGCTACGGCCACTACGAGTTTGCAGTGATGCCGTTTGGACTGATGAATGCGCCTGCTGCATTCATGGATATGATGAATCGAGTATTTAGGCCCTTCATCGATAAATTCGTGGTGGTGTTTATCGATGACATCTTAGTGTACTCGAAGACTAGGGATGAGCACGTAGGACACCTGCGGATGGTGCTGCAAACCCTTCGAGACCACAAGTTGTATGCCAAATTAAGCAAATCAGAATTTTGGCTTGACAGTATCTCGTTTTTGGGGCATATCATCTCCTCGGAAGGCATCTCAGTTGATCCGAAGAAGATAGAAGCAATTACACAGTGGAAACGTCCGGAGTCAGCTAGCGATATCCGAAGTTTCCTTGGTCTGGCAGGGTACTACCGCAGATTTATACAAAATTTTGCTAGAATTGCTTCGCCCTTGACTCAGTTGACACGAAAGGGTACGAAGTTTACTTGGACGGAGGACTGTGAAGCTTCGTTTACGGAGTTAAAGCAGCGCCTCGTAACTGCCCCAATTCTCACTCTGCCGAACGGACCGGATGACTTTAAAATATATAGTGATGCCTCAGGAAAGGGACTAGGATGTGTCCTGATGCAGCGTGATAAAGTGATAGCCTATGCGTCTAGGCAGCTAAAGCCTCACGAGCAGAACTACCCAACGCATGATCTCGAACTTGCCGCGGTAGTGTTTGCATTGAAGCTGTGGCGTCACTATCTTTATGGCGTGTCGTGTGAAATTTATACGGACCATAAGAGCTTGAAATAATTGTACACTCAAAAGGATTTGAATCTTCGGCAGCGGCGATGGCTTGAACTCCTAAGCGACTTCGATCTCACGATCAGATACACGCCCGGAAAGGGAAACGTAGTAGCTGGCGCATTGAGTCGAGTGTTTGTAGGGAGTTTGGTTATTGATGATAGGCTGCGCCGAGATCTTGAATCACTGGGCATCACACTAAAAATAAGGTATAAAAAGTGGGCGCAAGTAGCTCAACTGCGCCTCGAATCCGACTTGTTACATAAAGTGAAGGCCGCTCAGAAGGACGACCCATACCTGCAAAAGATCCATGCCCTTATCTCAGCAGGGAAGGCGTCCGACTTTGCGGTAAGCACGGATGGGATGCTTCGAGTAAAGGGAAGACTGCGTTCCGAACGACGCGGCCCTCAGACAAGAGATACTCACGGAAGCTCACTATGCTAGTTATACTTCTCATCCGGGTAGCACTAAGATGTATCGGGATCTTCGCACGACGTTTTGGTGGCACGGCTTAAAACGGGATGTGGCGCAGTTTGTGTCGCATTGCATGGCTTGTCAACGAGTGAAGGCCGAACACCAGAAACCAGGCGGAGAGCTTCAGAACCTTGCTATTCCGGAGTGGAAATGGGATGATATAACGATGGATTTTATTGTTGGCCTGTCGAGGACGCAACGAGGACATGATACACTCTGGGTTATCGTCGATCGACTCACCAAGTCAGCTCACTTTCTGCCTATCAAATCTACTTGGAGTGCCGACCGCCTGGCTCAGATATATCTCAACGAAATCGTTCGACTCCATGGCGTGCCCGTATCTATAGTCTCCGATAGAGATGGTCGATTTATATCACATTTCTGGGGAAGCCTACAGTCAGCAATGGGGACGAAGTTGAAGTTTAGCTCCGCCTACCATCCACAGACCGACGGCCAAACCGAACGTGTCAACCAGATCCTCGAAGACATGCTGCGACTCTACGCCTTGGACACGAAGACTAGTTGGGACCTTCATCTACCTCTAGCCGAATTTGCTTACAACAATAGCTATCAATCAAGCATTCAAATGGCGCCGTATGAGGCGTTATACGGGCGGAAGTGTAGATCTCCTATCTGTTGGGACGAAGTTGGGGAGCGGCAAGTACTTGGCCCTGAGCTCGTGGAGCAGACCGTCCAGAAAGTTCGGCTGATTCGGGACAGATTAAAGATAGCTCAAAGTCGTCAGAAGAGCTATGCGGATGTTCATCGGAGACCGCTAGAGTTTCAAGTAGGCGACCGGGTATTCCTCAAGGTCTCGTCCATGCGAGGGGTCAGCAGGTTTGGAGCGAAGGGAAAGCTAAGTCCACGATTTGTCGGCCCGTTCGAAATACTAAAGCGGGTTGCCTCAGTTGCTTATCAGATTGCCCTACCACCATCCCTATCTGACGTACATGATATATTCCATGTTTCTCAACTTAGAAAATACGTGTACGATCCAAGCCACGTGGTAGACCTGGGACAACTGAACCTTCAGTCCGACTTAACGTATGTCGAACAACCTGTACAAATTTTGGATAGAAAAGAAAAGCTGCTTCGGACCCGTTCGGTTCCTCTAGTGCGCGTGCTTTGGCGGAATCACTTTGTCGAAAAATCTACTTGGGAGCTGAAACAGAGATGAGGGAAAGGTTCCCCTCATTATTTCCTAGTGGTAGGTTCTATTCTTTAAGTTTCGGGACGAAACTTCCAATTAGTTGGGTAGGATGTGGTGCCCCGTTCCCCCTATTCGGGGAGCGCGGCTAAGAAATACTAGACGGTATCGTTCGATCGGGATAGATTGAATCAAGAACTCATCCTCGTTATGGATTTGTCTCTTCGGAATCGATTCCCATATTCAGTGGACCGTGCCCCCGGGATCGACTTAGCGGCAGAGTCAGGAGGGACCTCTCCGCTGTATTCTTTTGTTGCCTAGTTTTCGCTGTCGCTTGTTGCTTTCGTGCCTTGAGTTGGTTTTCGGATTTGCTTGGGTTTTCTTGAACGGTTTCGATGGATTTCATTGCTTTCGTTCTTAGGACTGCACTTCAATTCCGATAACTAAAAGAGAAGAAGAAGTACTGATCAGCTGTTCGTGGCAATACAGGTGATCCAGCAGTAGGCGTCGCTCGAGCGGACTCCTAAAGCACTTCCTTCCTTCTTCCTTCCAACTACCGAAGTGAGTGGCTACCAACCCGATTAGCTATCCCTTCTTGCTAGTCTTCACATCTAAATCTTGTGTTCGTGCTTGCCCCGATCAAACGATACCAAGTAATAACTAAAAGACTTCAAGATAATAAAGGGAATAGACTTGGGTAAAGTTATGCTTGTCAATTGAAACTTGTGAACGGTTACTTACTTATATGCTTGCTCGTTTGGAATGTTCATCATATGCATAAATATAAGTTAGAATGAATATTTCTTCTTAAAACTGTGCTATGTATAGAACTCATTTTCAATGCAATAACTCAACAGGAAGACTATGCAAAAGTAGATCTTGCCCTGTTATTGCCCTGTGCCTGATTTGCCTCAAAAGCTAACTTAGTGTACTGCGTTGATCACGGACAACTTGTGCATAAGGTCTTAGTTCCTGCGGACGGTCGCTGGGGCACTGGCACCGATCCGATCCGGACGGAACTCACGATAGTCGCCTGCTTCGGATGGAGTGGCTTGTGGCGCCTCATATCCTCTGCGCCGCACGCCATTCCGTCTCGAGACTAGCCCGTCCATTATGGCAACGTGCCAGTGATCCCCTTGTATATTTAAACCTGTTGTAACTAACTTGTGTCTTCTTGGCAGGGAAGGCATGGTAAGTAATGTACAGGTGATACAGACGGGCAGGTAAATGTCACCGAGCGGTGGCAGGTTATTTCATTGATTTCCTATATCTATTTCTTGCTGTAAAATGAACTAAGGCAAGATAGAAACCCACAAAGTATGCATGCTTCATTAAAACAACGTGTTGATTGGTATAGTTGGGTTAGCTTGCCTTCACCAGTACGTTTCGATGTACTGACCCTCGTTGAAACAGGTTCCCCGCGCTAAGGAGAGCCGAGCGAGGAGCAGGAGACAAACCCCCAATCCAGTCCAAGTTGTAGGCACGCCTCGACCGTGCCAACCTTTTGAAGAAGCATTTTGAAGAAAACATTTTGAAGAAGCTAGCCACCAAGTAACCATGCAACTTCGTGGCAAAGCAGTCGTTCCGACACAAGGTCTTATATTTTGAGTTTAGTAAGGATGTAATGTACAGGACTGTTATCTCATTTTGTGTCAACACTTTTGTAAGCCATAGAGGCAATCCTTATGACTCAGTTCAAGGAGTTTGTAATAGATGTTCATATTATCAATAAAAGAGAACTTTTCCATGCTTCAATGTTTGTTCAACTTATCTGCGTACTCTGAATATGTGCTCGCTATGTGAAACAAAATACAGAGCCTTGTGCGGTGCGCAACCTAGGCCCGCACGACGGTCACGCCCGGGGGACGACTATCGATTCCACGGGATCGGGGCGTGACAACAGTCATCCTCCTCCTCTAGCTCCACTGATTCGTCTCTACCTGTTCCACCGGCTCGACCTCGTCGTGCCTGTCGTGATCATTCTTTGTATGTTGAAAACTACAAAGGGCTTGCGAGCCACACTCAGTCCTTGATAGCTACTATTGATGGGATTCAGATTTCCAATTATGTCGAGGAGGGTCTCAAACATCCCGGCTGGCGTGCCTCTATGGAAGAGAAAATAAAAGCACTTCGGGAGAATCATACTTGGGACTTGATAGATTTACCTACTGGTAAACAGGCAGTAGATTGCACATGGGTGTTCACGATCAAGGTGAAATCAGATGACACTCTTGATCGCCTAAAGACTCGTCTGGTGGCTAAATGCTATTCCCATACCTATGATGAGGATTATTTTAAGACCTCCAGTTGCCAGGATGACATCGGTACGTGTTGTCTTGGCCTTAGTTGTTCGCTATGACTGACCATTGCTTAAGTTGGATATCAAGAATGCATTTCTCCATGGGGATATTGAAGAAGTGTATGTGGTGCAACCTCCCGAGTTCGTTGCAAGGGAGGGTAAAGTGTGTCAAGCAATCACCTCGTGCGTGGTTTGGTCGATTTACACATGTTACTCAATTTGGCATATGTCAATCAAAGAAGAATCATTCGATATTCTACCGACAGACATCAGCTGGAAGAATACTACTTGGTGTCTATGTTGACATTGTAATCACGAGAGACAACAGCCAGGGTATTACAGGACTGAAGAAGTTTTTGGGAGAACAATTTCAGACCAAGGATATTGGATCACTGAACTACTTCTTGGGCATTGAAGTCACACGGGGTAAGCGGAACATTGTAATGTCTCAAAGAAAGTATGTGCTGGACATACTAAATGACGCAGGACTGATGCAAGCCAAGGGAGCAACCTTGCCCATGGATCCAGGGACAAAGTTACTCCCAGACGAGGGGGTCATGATGTCCAATCCGGATCAGTATCGTCGAGTGGTTGAAAAACTCAACTACTTGGCGGTCATGACTCATCCGGACTTTTTCTCACCGTAAGCGTCGCAAGTAGATTTATGGCTTCTCTACGAGTTCCACACTGACAGGCAGTCTACAGAATTCTGCGCTATTTAGTCCAAAATCTAGGAAAAAAAATCGGATAGAGAATCATGGACACACTTGTGTTGAATGCTTTACTGATGCTGACTGGGGTGCAAGCTTGATGGATAGATGGTCTGCATCTGGCTACTCAGTATTTATTGGCGGAAACTTGGTATCGTGGAAGAGCAAGAAGCAGAGTATGATAGCACGGTCAAGTTCGAAAACAGAATATCGAACCATTGCTCATGGCACGACAAAAGTATTATATCTGCATCATCTTCTACAAGAGCTGGGAGAAGAAGCATGATCTAAAACGGCATATATGTGCTGTGATAACCAATCTGCTGTCCATATTGCTACCAATTATGTATTTCATGAAAGGACAAAGCACATTGAAATTGATGTCCACTTTGTTCGTGATGAGTATAAAAAGGGATGATAAAGTTTCATTACGTGAGGACCGGTGATCAGATAGCCAATATCTTTACGAATTTTTTTTTGGGTTCTCGGGTGCAATTTTTGTATAACAAGTTGGGCATGATTGACATCTATGCTCCAGCTTGAGGGAGGGTGTTAAGAATATTAGTAGTATTGGACTTTAGTCCCACATCGGGTAGAACAATAGTGAAAGGGATTAGCCTCTCCTATATATATGTAACCCACTGCCAAATAATAATCATCATATTATTCTACTCTACACATTATTACAATGTATTGATATTCCTATTGATAAACTGTAGCAATTACCATTTGTCGAAGTTGTATATCTATAAATTTATAACATTTATCCTTATTAATATTATATTATTTAAAAATAACAAGAAACAAGATATAATATATAAAATAATGTCTAAATGTGTCAAATAATTTTCTAGCTTTTAAAGACTTTTTATAATTTTTTTGTCTATCTGAAACGAATAATCGATACTCTGATCCGAAACTTTCGAAGCTACCAATACCAATACTCATAGTAAGGATCCAAAACAAATCCCAATATTTAAAACCTTACTTTTAACTGCTTCTACCATCTTAATTTGGTTTCCCCTTCCCATCTCCAACTACAATCCTCTACCACTATCGGCCTTCTGACAATCACATCCAATGATGTTTGTTGCATATGTCCAACCCATCCAACAATTTCATATTCGGCTTAACGAGATTAACCAATCCTTGTAAGCCTCCATATCATAGATGGCATTGTTTGAGGATCCAAGTAAACCCATACCCTATTGGCTGAAATGTTTAGTTTTGCGTGATGGACATAAAATCATCTAGTAATATGTGCATCCTGACCTGGATGAAGTTTGATGTTTAGTCACCTTATATTAAAGGGTGTTTACAAGACGAGCTTTGAGTGAGCATCCCTCTGGTCGGCTAGGCTCTCTAAGAAAAAAATAGAGCTCAAGCTTTAAGACGAGCCTAAAATCGAGCTCTAGCTCGACTCTTAAAGAAATTTGCGAGCTCGAGCTGGGTTGGCGAGCCGCTTAAATTAGAAAGCTTGATGAGCTTGAATTATAGACAAACTTTTAAGTCTAAATTAAACCATAGTTTGCAGTATCAGACGATACCTATATAATATGGCCGATACATATACAATTTTGGTATGTGACTATCCAATTCCAACTGCTGCCAATAATGACTGATACCAATGTTGGAGGTTTCTTTCCGAGTCATTTCGGCGGGAAAAATTTAACGAAAAAGATAGAAAAATGGAAAACTAGTGTCGACATAATGATTCACTGAGATATAATTTCTTATTGATAAACTGTAAGTCTGTAATCATTACCATTTGTCGAAGTTGTATACCTATAAATTCACAACATTCATCATTGTTAATATTATTCCGTTTAAAAGTAATACGGACTCAGGTATGGACACAATACAATATGGAACTTTCATATCCTAATAATGTTACATTAGGAAGTCTCATCAGTTTTAAGTTAAAAGTGATGATACTTGCCAATGTAAGATTTTAGGACGTAAAAGTTCCATACCAGGTATCTGTATTGTGTTCATGTTCGTATTCTTGCAATATAGATGGCTATCTTTTTCCTACCTGAAAATCATTGTATCCTGTTTATGTATAGTTTATGTGCCCCTATTCATGCAACATAGGATTTTGTACTACTATTTAAACATGTAAACCACAAAATTTGTGATCTTTATTTTAGCGAATTAACCAATTATTATTGAGCTTCCATGCTGAAGTGCTATTGTTGGGGAATGTAAAGAAAATCAAACATCTGCTGGAGCCAAACTAAACCATATTTGCTGGAATAATTGGATATGACTTGGCCAAACCAAACCTATGTCTGATATAATTGCACAATCAGCTGCCATATTGGAAACAGTATAGTGCATTGGCTATGTTGTACTGGGCGCTAGGTGAGGCGAGGCGACAGCCTACCGCCTCGCCTAGGCGCGCCTAGGTGTCGCCTAGGCACCCGCCCAGACTACAGATAATTTTTTCCAGGAAAAAAAATCTGATTCTGTAGGATAAAAGAACAACAACAGTAGCAGTATAACATCTCAAAAAATAACAGTAGCAGTATAAAGAAGCAACAACAACAGTAAATATTAAGAAGCAACAACAACAATATAAAATCTAATATATATTACACACAAATACAAATCCGCAGTATAAAAGAACAACAACAACAGTATAAAATATAATGTTATATATAAGATATTAAGAAGAAACATCAGTATAAAAGAACAGTTGATAACTAACTAATATACACAAGTAACAAGAACAATCTGCCATCTCTACCGCCTTTCACTTTTTCTGGTTGACCCTAGGCGTTCGCCAAGGCACGCCTAGGCGCCCATCACCAAACACGGAGATTCTTTTCCCAGGTCGAGACGCCATGCCCCCAACCTGGCCGCATAGGCGCGCCGACGTCGCCAGTAACAACATAGTGCATTGGAGAGCATCAAATATCTCCAGTATCCGAGCACTGAAAACTGATGATAGAGCTTAAAGACTGCAAACGCTCTTCTTAGGTTACTAAAGAGCTTGAGGTATCTATTGTGGTACCCCGTTCCCCCTATTCGGGGAGCGCGGCTAAGAAATACAAGTCGGTATCATTCGATCGTGATAGATTGAAACAAGATCTTATCCTCGTTATGGATTTGCTTCTTCGGAATCGATTCCCATATTCAGTGGACCGTGCCCCGAGGATGGACTTAGCGGCAGAGTCAAGAGGGACATCTCCGTTGCAAGTTTTCTTGCCTAGTTTTCGTTGTCGCCTTGTTGCTTTCGTGCTTTGAGTTGGTTTTCCGATTTGTTTGCGTTTTCTTGAACAATTTCGATGGATTTCATTGTTTTCGTTCGTTGAACTGCACTTCAATTCCGAGCTTGGAAAGAGTAGAAGAGGTATTGATCAGCTGTTCGTGGCAATGCAGGTGATCGTGCAGTAGACGACGTGCGAGCGGAGTCTTGAAGCACCCCTTTCATTTTCTTCTCAAACCAACTTGTGAGTGACTTATATTCGATTCAGTTGACCCTTCTTCCAAGTCTTCACATATAAAATCTTACATTCTTGCTTGCCCCGATCAAACGATACCAAAATAACTAAAAGATGTCAAGATAAAAAAGGAATAGACTTGGACTACTTTATGCTTGTCAATCAACTTGTGAACGGTTATCTTATTGCATGCTAGTTCATTTAGAATGTTCTTCCCATGCATCAATTTTAGTTAGAATGTATACTTCTTGAATAAAATTGTGCTATGTATAAGAACACACTTTGATATGCAATAAACTGACCAGGGAGACTATGCAAAATGAATCTTGTCCTATTACTCGTCCCGTGCTTGTATTGCCTGGAAATTGCCTCAATTGATAACTTAGTAGACTATGCTTGATCACGGACAACTTGTGCACAGGGTCTTAGTTCCTGCGGACGGTCGCTGGGGCACTGGCACCGATCCGATCCGGACGGAACTCCTGAATAGTCGCATGTTTCGGATGGAATGACCTGTGACGCCCATGTTCATTACGTTACTTGTTATTTCATTCATGTACTATGACCCGTCCTTTATGGCATACGCCAGTGATCCCCTCGTATATTTAAACCTGTGCAAGCTAACTTGTGTCTTCGTGACAGGGAAGGACATGGTAAGTATTGTGCAGGTGATTCAAACGGGCAGGTAAAAGTCACCGAACGGTGGCAAGTTTATTTCAGTAAATTTTTATATCAATGCTTGCTTGCTTGTAAAATGAACTAAGGCAAGATAGAAAGACCACAAAATAACTTGCATGCTTCATATAAACAACGTGTTGATTGGTATAGTTGGGTTAGCTCGCCTTCACCAGTACATGTACTGACCCTCGTTGAAACAGGTTCTCCGCACCAAGGAGATCCTGCGAGGAGCTGAAGTCACTTCCCAATCCAGTCCAGCTGCCGGCACGTCCTGATCGTTCCCTATTTTGAAGCATTTTTGAAGACCCAGGAGCTAGCAAACTTAACTCATGCAGCTCAGAGGAAAAGCTATTGTTCCGCCTGGAGGTCTCTTATTTTGAAGTTTTAGTAAATGATGTAATGTACAGGACGACTATCTCATTTTGTGTCAACTTTTGTAAGCCCGTGCGGCAACTATCTGACTCGTTCAAGAGTTTGTAAAAGATGTTCATTATCAATAAAGAGAATTTTTTCATGTTTCAACTTTGTGTTTCAATTATCTGCGTACTCTGAATATATGCTCGTTATACAAAAATACCTAAGCCTTGTGCGGTGCGCAACCTAGGCACGCACGACGTCACGCCCGGGAGACGACTATCGATTCCACGAAAATCGGGACGTGACATCTATGAAGCAGCATAAATCTGTGAAAGTGGTCTGTCTTAAATTAAGAGTTTCTGAGAGAGATTCTCCATCAACTATGTGGTTTCAAGTGAATCATCTTTTCTTATATATAATAGGAAAAGTTTTACGTGGAACTTTCATGTTCCAAAAATGTTATATATATATATATATATATATATATATATATATATATATATATATATTTCTAGGAATAAAAAAATATGTAAATTACACACCTCCCTACTAACATAATTACTAACCGCTGATAATCACGCACTTACAACTACAATAAATGTTAACCATCTCAAAATATATTTACTTCAAAATATGTATACTATTTTAAAATAGATTGTCATGCAAGTGTGCATTTAAAAAGTGAAAAAAAAAACACGGGCAAAAGACACGTGAACGACTTATTGTAAGGTTTAATGGCTGATTGTGTAACAAACCCACCCCTCTTCACTGGCATTAGTGTAATGTAGGGTGTTATCTGCTCCAAAATATGGTCATTTGGGTTAATAGCAACTAACACAGTTTTGAGTGGATTTATGTGCAATTTACTCAAGACCCTAGTTATCTAATATCTTTTTTTAGTGCCGTACACTTGGTCTTGAGTTGATGCATTCTAATATGAGCTATGACTAGATCTCATCATTCAAACTATGCTAGGCATCCATAATCAAGAAATGATTGTTGCAAGCCATTTCAATAACTCAAAATATGCAACGTTATAGATGCATATATCATTATACACTGCATCTACTATACGCCATTCTTTATTTGAAAACCTAAATACACTCTTCTTGAAAGCATTTAATAATATGCCAGTCCTTTAGGGCTAGTCAATCTCAGAAGTGTGCATTAATTTTGCTTCCATTTTAGTGGTAGTCTTATTGTACATTTGTGTAGATCCTCATCAATTTTAGTAAAACAGTGTTTGCAAGAATTTTAACGTGCATGACGAATAAAAAGATTGAAGGAATTTTAGTTTTTCACAAAGAAAACGATGAAGCTTCTCCTTGGCAAGAGCGGAACTACCTTAAGTGCAAAAGTGGACTCCAACCCACCCCCCCAAAACTTTTTTTTTCCATATGTTTTTTACGGTGTTCTAAATTTCGCTAGGCGGAATGCGCCACGTAGACGGCCGAACATGATTTTTTTTTTCAATTTGAAATGTGAAATCCATGACACACATTTGTAATCCAAACATGTTCTAACTTTAAAATCCAATACAATTCATAATTTTTTTTAAATTTTAAATTTGAAATTTTAATTTTCTAAAATCCAAATCCAAATCCAATCTTAAAATCTAAACAATATATCTACAATACAACTAAGCATAAAAAAAATGAACAACCGCACAGGCAGAACAGGGCCATACATGGCCAAATAGGTCTGCCTATGACCGAATAGGACGATTTTTCACCTAAAACTGCCGTCTAGGAGGGTTTCCGGTGCGGCCGGTGGCCGCCTAGGCCGAAATTTAAAACACTATTATATCAGTCTCTACCCCAGCCTAACCCAGTCCACACCGGTTCGAATTTCTGGTTCCGCTCTTACTCCTTAGATTCTCTGAGAAAATAGCAACGGGACACATGATAATGCATGACTAACTTGGTGCTTCCATCGCACCGATGGAGTTGTCAATAGCGAGAATTGCATTAAAATACATGATATGAAGATATTTCATAGGTGGTTCTGAAAAATGTCAAAAAACAATATGACGTGGTGCCTACTGACCACCGTATTCCTAGAAAAGCAATTCCTTGCCTTTTGTGTTTTGAGCAAACTAACACTCAGAAACACTGGAAGCGGATGATTTCCGATGGTTTTAATGCTGTCGAAGACTTTTGGCTGCCAAACATGATACCTAGAGGTGAAGTGGGTTGAATTGACTACTAATAAGTAATAAGCAGCTGTGCATGAATAATAAAACCACCATATAGTAAGTACGTAATCCTTTTCCAGTAGCTCCTTGTTTGTTTTGCTGGAAAACCATATAGAAATTAAGGAATTCTTTTCCAGTAATTCCTATATGCAAAATCAAACAATTTCAGCCACAGTTTTCAAGCCAAAAGCTCCATAAACGGATCCGAAAGAGAGAAAATAATTTGTTAATAATCTTCATGCATTTTTCATGTGTTCCTATGTTATTAAAGATGAATTTAAAATGAAATGCTCCAGAAGCTCTGATGTTAGTTACTTGTTTCATCCATTTGTTGCCTTGCCAACCCCTTCTTCGTCTAGAACTCTTTCAAGTCTACCACATGTCAAGTAGCCGAAAACTGTTTCTTCAACATTTTGAGGTGATATGTGCTTAGCATTGCTTGAAGGGATTTATAGGACAAATTTTACACGCTCAACATTTTATTAGTTCTCGTAAGAGGAACGACATAATAAAATGCTTAAACCTAACCTTCGTAGAGTAATAAGAAACTTATTTTTTTGGTTTTGTTGCTTATTATTTGATGTGTGCACCATGCAATTAGACTCATGTCGACAATTAGTCATTCATCTCGTTCACAGTAGATTTGACTCAATAGTAGGGCTTGTATGTGCTGTAAAGTGCTTTCGGAAAAGATACTGTGTACTGGTCTTATGTTGAAAATTTTCATAAATTGTTGGCTCTTTGATTGTTAAGGTTACCCTAATGTTCATGTAAATTATTCCTATCTAACAAACTATGAAATTCTTTTAGTTCAATTAGGACTATGATATGTGTTCCACTTTGCAGTGTTTCATATGGCTATACAGTTCTCTCCTTTATTTTAATTTTTTTTTCCTATGCCTCACGGGCAATATGTCAACTTAAATTTCTTTTAGTATGCAATGATTTAACTGGGTGAACTTTGTGTTTCTTGGCAGAGGGAAGCTCGGCTGGAGCGCAACCGCAGTAGATCTTTATTCGGTTAGAATGCGACTCTTTAAATGAGGAGGAAGTTTAAAATCTTGTTTCTTAGAAGGAAAGGAATTTTATGAGCTTGTGCGAGCTTGTTAAACCAGAGACATCTGACCTCTTTCTAGTTTACTAGCTAGCTTTTAATTACAGACAAGGGATGCTACTCTTGTTTCTGTACTGAGATTACTTGCTGTTCAGAAATTTGAGTGCAAAAATACATGGTGTTTCATACTTTGACAGCGAATGTAAAATCTGAAAAGTTATAAAATAAGTACTCGTCCCTTCTCACAAGTTGCTTGGAATTGTTTTCTAGGAGTTCAGTCTCGTGGGTTTCGCTTAGGGTTTGCTTGGATGGCTGTAAATGGGTTATTAGAGTGGACAAAATTTGAACCACTTACACTTTAGATGTTTGGTTACGTATAAAAGAGAGGACAAAAACATAGAGGTCATTATTACTAGGTTAAATTTCAACTTGATATCCTCAGCTATCCATTCCCTAAACTTTTAAAATAGTCAACATAATATCCTGAAAAATAAAATTTCAAAAATATCTCTTCCTCTCTCTTTCCTAACCCATCCTCCAAACCCCTTCTCCCACCCTCCCCCGGCCGTGCCCCCCTCCTCATGTCGTTCGTCCCCCTCCTCCCTCTCTCTTCCTCTCCTCCCACCTCACCTCCGTGCACGCAGCCCGCCCACGCGCTGCTCACCCGCCCGTGTACTGCCTGCCTACGTGCTGCTCGCACGTCGCCCGCCTATGTGCATCGCCTGCCTGCTCGCTTGTGTGCCGTCCGCCTGTGGACGTCACTTGCATGCGCATGCGTTGCCCTGCGCCGCTCGCCCTCGCACCTCGTCGGAGAGGTGGGGGGGGGGGGGGGGGGGGTCACCGGAGAGAGAAGGGGGGAGGTCGCTGGAGGGGGTAGTTTTTTTTTTTTCCGGATTTTTTCTTTTTTCAGAATATGAAGTTGACAATATTCAATAATTGATGGTATCAAGTTGGCTACTTTGAAAGTTTTGGCCTTATTACTTTCTAATTATTGCTCTCCTTATTACTTTCTAATTAAATTGTCAAACATGGATAGTTGAAAGTATCAAGTTAAAATTTAGCCTTATTACTTTCTAATTATTGCTCTGCTTGTCTTATATAAAAAAGAGGTCTCACCACTTTTTACTCTTTTTTGATTGAAAGCGCCTAAAAACGACACTTTTGTATTGATTTAATATTAGTTAAATAATTAGTACTGATTTTAAATAAAATAATTAATACTTATACTAACTATCATTAAATAACTACTAGTAATTTAATAGTAGTTAAATAATTAGTATTAATTATTTAACTTATTAAAAAGTTAATACTAATATATATAAAAAAATCTTACACTAATCAATTTTTTTATTTAGTATTAAATACAAAATTAGTACTAATATTAAATAAAAAAATTGTACTTATTTATTTATTTATTTAATACTAGTATTAAAATAAATAATATCAATTTTTAATAAATATTAAATAATTAAAATAAGTAACAATAATGTACAATAGTAGGATGTTGAACCAGTACTCCTCGAATGTATATGCTCTGTTGCATATACAAGGGGCTCCCCACCAATATGTGTAAGTGTTATCATCAAGTGCTGCATCATCTAAAAAAAGTGAGCATGGTATACATACGAACTTAATTAAATTTCATAATTAATTATTTAATAACTTATCATCGTCCATATTTATCATCTATTGAGACGTGTGCCATGTCATATATCTAGAATATGGAGTTCTAAACAACAATCATAAAGTAGTCTCTTACAATATGGTGGCTCCTCGGGATTGTTAAAACACATTTATACTATTACCCCATGCATGACATGCATGTTCTACCAAATTTTCGAAAAATGATAGAACACACACATTTATCTTATTTTTCGATGCCTCGAAAAAAAAAGAGCACCAATTAAGCCTAGTAAGTAGGCCATCGTGCAACACATCCTAAAAATATTATTAACAAATAATATGAGTTAAACTACAATATTGTATGTTACATAAGCATTAACATTAAAATACATACATGGTTTTCATCCACAGAAACTGTCACACCCGTTTCCAGATTTGGTATTTCTTGAATTTCTGATATTCAAATTCAATTTTTCTGATATTGTATTTCTGCTGTAATTGCATGATGGTTCCTTTCATTTATATTTTTTTTCTGTTGTCTGGAGAGACTACCCGAGACCAATAGAATATCCATTGGCATTGCCACAGATCCTGTTTAGGACTCACATGTAGCCTGGACACATGGTTTGGTTCATCTTGGTTGAAACCATGGCTAAACCATCCCCATCTCCCCTTATATATATATATATATATATATATATATATATATATATATATATATATATATATATATATATATATATATATGAGTGTTTTCTCTCTCCTCCCGTTCATTCTTCATTTCACTCTTTCTGCTTCATTTTTCTTTCTTCTTCCTCTCTCCCTAGATCGAACCCTAACCCTAGAAAAGGTTGTGATTACTTTGGACCATGAGAGGTAGAGGCTAAGAAGCCACTCCATGCAAGTACATCTTGCTCAAATGATAAAGCCATAAATTTATGGATTTTATTTATATTATGTAAATTAAAAATGTGTTTGATAGAAATTGTTCGCCTTAATGTTCTCATCTAATTTAGTTCTTGGAGGTTGGGATTTTGATGGATGATTTGGAGTAGATCTAAGTTTCAAGATTTGGGTTTTTCATATGTCCACTTTTGTTTTCTTGGGGTTTGATCTCCCAAAATTTTGTGTTTTATAAAGCTAATTAGCTCATAGTGTAGAGCACCATATTTTATGTAACTTTACTTTTGGCCGTGCTTGATTTCGAGTCCAGCTAAGTTCAGTGCTGAAACTTGATACAATACGTATACCAAAATGGCTGACTGGAGAAGAAGAACAATGCTCTGTGAAGAGTATGCAAGAGAACCCCTTTAGCGTAGAAATACGTATGTTTCACTTTGGACGCATTGGTGTGTTGTCCCAACTCTTCGTGTGTACTAATCATACTGCACTCAGTCTCCTAGCAAAAGTGCGCTAGTCACACTCCTTGAGTCAGTGGCACACTTTCGAGAGGAAATCGAGTTGGCGCACTTTGGTGCGTATTCAATCAAAGTTCTCTCTAGAAAACCAAGAGAAAGTGCGCCACAGTCAGTCAGCGCACTTTCTTCGCGTTTGACAATCTGGCGCACTTTTCCTATGTTTCGTCAGCCGGCACACTTTTCTTACGTTTGGTCTGCTCGCGCACTTTCTTCCCTCTTCGTTTTCTAAGGGACAAAGCTTTGGTTGGTTTCTCGATTTCTGTGTTATTGATTTGTGTGCTCCTCGACTGGCGAGTTTCTCAACTGTCGAGATTTGACCTCGGATTATGTGTTTTGTCTTTTAGCTAGCTTGCTCGCGCACTTTCTTTGAAAGCATGTCTTATTCTTGCCCGTGCACCGTGTTGGTTAACTTGACAAAGTGCGCCACCCCTTTGTAGCTCGCGCACTTTCTGTGAGTTTGTGCGCCAACATTATTTCTGTGAGTTTGGACGCCTAATTTTATCATGCGCTCCTTCCATTTTTGCTTGGGATGTTTCTTTGTGTATTATATAATTGGATGTTGTGCACTTAGATATTAACACATGGTTTTGATCATCAAGACACCATGATAAACCTATTGCATTTGGCATCGGGCAATCGAGTATGAGTATTGCCCAATGTATCGCGTGTCGCGGATAGGATAAGTTCTACAGTGATAACTCGTGAATAGCTCGTACTCGTAACTCGTCATTCTAGGAAGTTCTCGAGTGTCAACGACTTAAAAACTTGAAATAATGATTAAACGAGATAAATTTGACTAGATTATTGGGATGGAAGAATATTGAGCTACCGGTTACTCGATCTCCAAGGGCCCAATATGGCATGGACCAACCCTGCTAGGTAAGGTCCCATGACCTACCAAGTTTACGCATGCCACGGGACATACAAGACTTTATGATATACCATGGTAGTCATATGATTTATTGCATAACATGGTTACAAGATCTGTGATGTGCTGCGGCACTACAAGTTGTTGTTATTGAGCCGCGGTTCATAACATTATGTATTTCAGTATATGCATTCCAGTAAATGTTCCAGTTATGTTTCAGTTTCAGTTTATGTTACAAGACAATTTACAGATAAGTTATGTTTACAAAACCAGTTTATGTTTACAAAACCAATTTGTGCCTACGTTATATTGTGGTATGCTATCAGTTATCTTCTTTAGTTCTTTATCCATCATTGTTTGTGATGTGCACTATAAGTACTAGACTAGCGTACCATTGGCCATCCGAGTTGACTGCATGCAGTGCTGGTGGTAGCGATATTCTTCAAAACATGTATTTGTTAGTAACTAGGTTTGTGATAACCCTAGTTAGTTAATTATAGCAAGCCGTAGGCATGTTTGGCCGTGATATGTTGTTTGCCATGTCTGAAAAGCTCACCATGTTATATTCTATTTTCTTTCGGCGCGTGGTTAAACAGCAAAGTTCTGCTCGGGTGAAGGTCTGCAACCCCGGTCCTTGTTTGGTTTAAGGGTTGTTGATCCAGAATAGTTCATATGCCCTCTTGCCGGTCGTCGCATTATCTTTCTTTACAGTTAGTTTGTTATCAGTGCACCAGTCCTTATAGTTATTTTATTGAGACAAGTACATTGGTACCATACAAAGCTTGACCCGCATTTATTTAGTTATTCGTTTGTCTCTTATTTTTGCTGGTTGTGGTTTTGGTTAACACATTGAGCTCCTTTTTGGTACTTGTTGCTTGGGGTTCTGACCCCACTGGTTTTACTTGGCCAGATTTATCCGAAGAGAACCAAGATCCACCGTACTTCCAGCAAGATGGCTCGCACTCGTAAGACTGCAGCCGAAACTTGCGAGTTGGTTTCCTTCTTCCACCCATCGTAGTGTTATCTCGTTCTGTGGTGTTTAGCAAGGGTCAGTATTAGCCCTTTTGTTCTGAGATTACTCCCCTGACTTCGGTCAACATGATGTATATATTAGACCATGGCTGGTATATTTGATCATGTATAATTATACTCTGCCAGTGCAGCATTTTGTATTCACTAGCTTCATAATCATATGTGACATATAATTTAGGACGTCTCTTTACTTTCATGTATGATATACTCTTGAAATTGTTGTTGATGGATTGAGATACTAGAAATTTTCGGCCTTAGAACTGATGTCGTAGCATGCTATAGTCCACCCATTTGTCTTCTTAACAACCTTAGAACATTGCGGCTTACTTCGGTGTCACTACCACATTTCTAGATGAGGATATTTTTGTCATATTGTGCTACTAATTATTTATTATGCGTTGCGCTATTTATTTATTATAGGTTAGTAGACATCCTATTTATTAAACTTGACCCTAGTGAACCTAATTAGACTTGTCATGACAGTTAAACCAACCATTGGACTAGGTCCATAGACTCAACCATCTTCATTAGTTAAGGGATTAGAATTAATTATTCATTAGAATATAAGGTTCCTAATTTATCCCTCCCTAATTAAAGACCTACATGACAACTAGTGGGAGCATTTTGGACTTTTCATGGTGAAACGGAAAGAGAGGGATTCGAACCTCCCTAAATTACTTCATCCCTCCACCAAATTTAACTCAATTCACTCTCATTTTCTTCCATTTTCATCAATCAAGGAGCATTTGAGCTTGGATTGCAAAGAGCACTTGAAGAAGAAGGAATTGGCAAGGAGCTTGTGTCCGAATTGTGTCTATTTGAGCATTCATTGGGAATCAATCTCCCAATAGATATAATTATAAATTTTTCCTTTATTCTAGACTCTAATTCATGTATTTGACCATTATGAACCCTTCCATGGCTTATGGCTACCCATAGGAGGAAGAACTAGGTCCAATTGACCTCTATTGTGACTTTTACATAGGTTTTTGTGTCCAATTAGGAGGAATTACGAGATTGATGCATCAAGTGTGTGTCATGAGACCAATTTGGTCTAATTAGACTTAGATTGAGTGTGTGAGGCTAGATATGTGTCCACAATTGGATACGAGTAGGGCGTGTCATGATATTTTATGATACGCTATGATAAGGGGCTCATTTTGGATAATTTGTGTTAATTTTCTTTAATTTCCATTGTAACTAGTTGCATTGGTTATGTATATGTGTATTTGATACGTGGGAATGATTAATAAGGATAATTTGAAATTTTTAGCATTTTAATTGGGTGCGTGTCATAGAGTATCATAAAGTGCTTGGCAAGTGTTTGGTAAAATAATTCTAGTGTATATGAGTGTTATATATATATATATATATATATATATATATATATATATATATATATATATATATATATATATATATGTTGTGTGATGGTGGTTTTAACTGAATATAACAGTCATAACGGCAACTGTGGTGTTGTGGGCACACTCAAGAACAACAGTAGCATCAAAGGAATATAATATGTTCGAAGTAGGGATTGTGGGTATGTATGAGGTGACAGTGCATTCTGTTGTGAGTGCTCTGTGAGTATTATTTGTGTGTGTGTCAGGTGGTGTTGCTATGAAGAGAGGGGAATGCTCGGGTACTACTATGTTCAGACCTAAAGGATTACAGTAGCAACAGTATGGAGAACTAGGTGATGTATTAGACATCAGGGTGGGGGATTACCCGAGTACCTGCTCTTATTGCAGGAAGGTATTGGAAGAGTGTTGCTGCTGTGCACTTATGGTGTATCCGTGAAGCAAGTAAAGAGGAGTTCAGAATATTGGCCAAGTAGTGGCTTTAGATGCAAGCAGTGACTATGAGGCAAGGAGCAGTGCACTGTGAGTGCACTGAACTAGAGGAAGTATTAACTGTTGTTGTACACAACATTAGGATCAGATGTAGTTAGGGGAGTGTTCAGTTGATAACCAGGTATTGGAGTTCTGTGTGCATGTGAGTAGGCTTTGCACAACTACAGGTATGAGTTGGATTAGTGACTGAGGTAGAGGGAGTGATACTCAAGGGTTCCATTTAGTGAGTGTCTAAGTGTGTCAGGTATGAGCATAGGTATGGTAAGTGACTAGGTAATGTGAGGCGAGTGATTAAGGTATAATTAGTGTCGTGAGTTAGCTAAGGTAATTATTATACCAAGGTATTACATATTAACTAAGTTACATGTATGAGGTACATAGTGTTAATAGCTAGTATAGATAATACCCCTAGGTAATGACTTAGAAACCTAACCAAGACCTAGTATTTACTAGTTTACTTTTGTAATCAACCTAGAAACTAGGTATGGACTAAAATCAATGTAACACCTAGTTGAGGCATAGTTTGACTAGTATGACCTAGAAATGGCCTAGAAAGCATATTTTAACTCATTTAGCATGATTATTACTTTATTATACCAAAGTGACATGATATTCATATATAGGTCTGTGTGACACCAGCTCGGATAACGAGATATATCATTTGCTCAGGACCACAGGCGACTATATTTCTCTGTTAGTTTTTATTTTATGATAGTGTATATATCACTTATTCTAGAACTGATATACCTAATTCTGACACATTGTTACACGGACTGGTACTATGGATTCTGTTAGGAGATGTTATCCCCTTACCGTGTTCAGCGGGTACTCTTTACACATGTATTTCATCGTGTGCATCGGGTATTATTTTTTATGTACTTCATGTGCTGTCACTATCCCATGTGCTAGTGTGTTTATATTATAATCATATGCGTAACGTGTCGTGATTGTATCCATGAGTATTGGTTGGGGCAGGGGAGTAAAAGTTGGTTATGTGATCAATCTCTTAGCGTAATCATTTGTATGTCGATTATACACTTCACGTATAATCGAGTTACCTTAGAATAATCATGAGCAACCCAAGCCGATTACATATCGAACTTGTGCTCTAAATCACATAGACTGTATTCTAGTTTCTCTTACTTACAGTTCATTTCATATTTCCTGTATTTACCTTTTGAGTACATATTGTATTTATTTGCATGCTTCAACTGTATTTCCACTTTCTAGTGCATCTTGTATTCTTTTCTATTACTTGTCATATATTCTTTACCATGTATTTGGAACTGCTTTAAGAGTTTTGTACTTTGTTCCAATCATGATTGGATATATATTTTTCAGATGATTGTTTAGAGGAGTTGTGTTCCACATACTACGAGTCGCAGGATGGCGAGCCATCTGAGATTGCACCTTTAGAGCAGGATGACATAGTGCCAGGTGTCGAGGAGATTTAGCTATTTTATTATTATATTGAATGTGACCATATCTTAGACATTTGATGTGTTGTATATATATTTAAGACTTTGTATTATGACTTGTTACTCTATTCGCCTATTCCATATCGTACCATATCTTTCTCTAGTTTATGGTGATTGAGTATTGATTATCATATTGTTCCTCCATTGGAGTTGAGATATCATTGACAGGTACATTATATATATTGTGTGAGATATTTAGATAGTATTGTTGATCTAGACAACGTTCTACCGCCGATGCTACGACATAGGCTGGACGTACCCATGTACTCGTGTCCTTACATCGGGTGTCACGCCCCAGTCCCAAAAATACGTAGGACTATGACACATAAGCATGCCAGCCGCATGGTTATGACACTCCAATATATGGAAACCATAACGCATACGTATGTTGTATTATGAATATCAATCCACAAGTGGTACATTTGTCACAAGTCACAGGGATAGTCTAAATCTCATCCACAGAAAATTATATATAAATAATTAACCAATATCTATGAAACTAGATCTCAATATAAAGTATCTAAAGATGATAGTTGGATGGAAATAAATCCACTACCAACTCGAATATATAAGTGCAACATCACAAACACAATATAAGAATATCAGCTACAATCACGGGGCTCGAAGAGAAGACATCCTCGAAAATATAAGTAACCAGTCCGGATCTACGCTCCTGCGAATACTCATGAACATCTACACCTGAAAAGGGACCAGGTCCTCAGAGGGACATAACAAGATACATAGAAGCATGCCAATAAAGTACTGAAATAAATATCCAATGGGTCGTCTAACCGTCTAAGTGAATGCAGTTTAAGAACAACTTTCCAACAAGTGGGCTATCTGGCTAAAAAAAAATGGGATTGGCGTGACTCTCTCGGAGCATCAGGGGCCTACAAAGCATGTCATCTTTTGAACGGCAGAGGCCGCCTGATAATATATAATATATAGGGTCATCATCGCCCGTATCTCTAGCGGAGCTTCCGGGTTACAGAAGAAAAAAGTGCAAAGGAGCCCAAATGCCTTACTTGTTCTCCCCACCCCATGCTCTAAGCATGTCACATCCATGACACGATTTGGTTCATAGCCTATCTTTAGTACAATAGCCCAACCCTGCAACCAAACAAGGACAAGGATTGGACCACTGTACTACAATAGGCTATATCCATGGACCACTAATAACTGCTAAGTCCTCTAGCATACAAAGTTTCTATCAGCAGTTATCCCTAACGCACGTCCCACACGTACCGATGATCAGTCAATACGTAAGTCCGTGATCTATATGAGACTCACAACTCGTGTAAAAATGTGTCACAGCCAAATAAAATCTATGATGCTTCATGATAATGGGGCGGTCTCATAAACAAGGTCAATGCATATACATAATAAAAACAATCACGACGACACCGTCGCTGCACCCAAGTTTCCTTGGACGCGCATTTTATATAAAAGTTAAAATATATGAGCTAATGACAGAAAATAAAGATGCATGCGACATATGGAATATGAATAACACTACAATGGCAATGTATACTTGCCTGGCAAGAGAGCTGCAAAATGTAACGTCCAGATGTCAAACACCAAGAGCCAGAAACTACGACCTCAGAATGAACGTCTCCGGATGCTGAAATAGACATCACCAACGTTCCCAGAATAAGCAAAATATCTAGAAAATACTACCCTTTCGTCCAATTTGGACATAGGAGCAAAACGGTAATTTTGGGTCAAAGTGGGGTCCACGTGTGGCCCACTTTGCACCAAAAAGTGTGCCAGAGGTAACGGTCTCTAAATAGGACAAATTATAGGTCAAACAAACTCTAAATGTCAGTAGAACTCAACGGTATGTCCAAATGTGGATTCTGGTGAGCCGAACACAATTTTGCCCAAAAAGTCAACCGTAGGACCCGCCAATAGGCGACTTGGTCAACTGTCTCAGAATTGCGTAAAAATTGGGTCACAGGACCAACGCGATATCACGAGTACAGTGGCGCAAGTTTCGTCGTATTCTGACGAGTGTGCACTAAATGGCGCAGGATTTTACAAACGTTGCGATATGGGGAATTTTCGCGGATACGGGCTGATTCTGACGCGCACACGCGTCCAAATTAGTTTTCGTGAAATCTCACACGTCTGGGTATACTGTGCGCACCTTTTGGTGTACTTGGTACACGACGAGGCGGTCCCGTTTGGCGGGGTGCGCTCCGTATCACAATTTCTGGAAATTAAAAAAATATGTTTTCGGGGTTTTCTAACTGATTTAATTTAACATACAGCAATAAATAAAATATTGCATTTGACATAAAATAAACTAGGTTAGGTGGTCTTCCCATACCAAAAAGAAAAATCAAATTCGGATCTCTGTGGTGGGAGATACGAGTCCGTGAACATAGGTCATCGCAACATAATTTCTGGAATTAAAAGTGGTCATTTTTTCTCGACTTGGCGTCGATTTTTGCCTAGGTTTACGTGTTGTTCGAGGTAAACTAATGCACAAAGATGGAAGGGGGATAGGTCGTGAACATACCGGTGAAGACGGGATCGAGTTTGGTCGAGTGAGGGCGCGGAAAATGAAGCGTGAACAGGGCTTCGCTGCAGTCAAATTGCTGTCTCGCGCGCGGCTTGAATGGCGACGTGGACGCACGGGGTGGTAGCGGCGGCGGCACCGGCGGCTGCGCACGATCGACGTCGGGCTGGAGGCGGCGGTCGAGTAGGAGCTAGGGTTAGGGTTTGTAGTTTATAAATAGTATGTGTATAGGGAGAGAGAGGATGAGAGAGGGGGGTCGGGTGAATTTCGCGGGGGGGGGGGGAGGTCTCTGTAGCGCTGCTGGGTTTAGGGGCTAGCAGGCTAAGGAAGGGGCTAATGGGTTAGCGGGTGAATACTGTATGGTTTTGGGAAGTTTAGTTATTTCCTTTCTTCTTTCTTTTTCTTTCCTTTCCTTTATTCTTTTTTTTCCATTCTTTTATTCCTTTTCTATTGCTAAACTTTATATATATATATATATATATATATATATATATATATATATATATATATAATTTGATGAATTATTTTAGTGCATTCAATAAATCTATCAACTGCCACAAGGGTCTCCTACATGGAAATAATTAGGGTAAAATTATAATTGCTCCATAAAATCTCTAAATGCACAATTACCTAAAAATAAAAAATTCAATAAATTATATTTCTTCTATTTAGCTAATAATTACTATAAATCAATTAAATAATTAATTAAATAATTAATACGGTTTTTAAGGTTAGGGGTTTTACATCGGGTGCGGGTCATGACATTCGGTATTCTGCAAGGTGTGGTTGGCCATGTCAGTCCTCGTATTTACCCAGTATTCTGGGAGCGGGACGTGATAAGGTTTCAGTGGTGGCCCATGCAGGTCTATTTTTTAGACTTGTGGGGGGACTCATCTTGTTAGAATCTCAATCATTTACTTATCTTCGATTGAACTCCACTTGAACCTGCACCTTCCCATTTCCCTTGAACTGAAAACTTGCTTGACATAATTGTTCCATTCCCATCCCTTGTTGATTGTCTTGTGTCCTTATCCTTCATGGACATCCCACCTGTTCCTCCTTCTGAGAATTCCATCTCTCCAGTAGTTCCAGCAGTTCCAGTAGTAGGCCAGAACCAGACTTTGTTGCCGAGTCATAATCAAGTGCCAGCAACCTCTCAGCATCAGTCAGCTCCGCCAGTCATACCATGCCAGCTAGTTCCACTAGTTTCCTTAGCACAACCGGAGCAATTAAGCTCGCAGGTTATGCTAGAGATTATCAGGACCATGATGGTGACACATCAGCAACAGCAACAATAACAACTTCAGCTTCAGCAACAAGTGTTCCAACTTTACCAGGAGTCCCAGCTAAAGCACAATCGTACCATCCAACAGAGTCTTCAGATGTTGTTAGAACTCAATATGCATAGTTTGTCAGGAAAATTCCAAACCAAAGACCTGTGTCCAGATGGAGTAGGGATTGAGGAAGGACAAACCAGTCGCTCAGTAAGTCGGTATGTCCATCACGGTCTACCGTAGAAGCATCGCAAGGACATGAGTATATAGTCAGGGAAATCTCATCAACAACTAAGGGTCGTAAGAGGAGTTTTGCACCCCCGTTAGGCTCTTTATTTCATCATCCCTCACCAGTATCAGCTTACAGTCATTCGTATCAGTGCCCGGAGGCTCCAGTCGTATGTTTCTTCTACGGGAAGGCAAGACACACCAGTATAACACGTCGGAGGGCTAATCATCTATGTCTTCTATGTGGAGCACCCGATCATATGATTGCTTCCTGCCTACGACTATCACCCGGACAATAAGCAGTGCCCCAGACCTCGATACCAGAATAACACCCGCAACAGCACCCGGCAGAACCAGAAGGATGTACCTATTGTGGGAAGATAGGGTATTTTAGATTAGGTTGTTGGAAGGCTAATGGGCGATGTTCTCACTGTTTAGCTATAGGTCATACAGTTAAAAATTGCCTACAATTGTCACCTCAAGAACAACCAACTACGCCCGGCATGCCTCAGACATTTCAGTCACCTCGATTATCAAATCCTGTAGTGGTAGACCAAGATGAGCCAATACTAATAGTACAACCATTGGCACAAAATCCTCCCCCATCTCGAGCTCAGAGGGTCAGGCAGCGCAGAGCACGGTTATATACGCAGTCCCAGATGCAGTTTCAGTATCCTAGTCAACCAAAGGGCAGTACCTCAACGGTCACAGGTACCATCTTTCTGAGTTGTTCCAGTTTTGTCTTTCAGTAACAGATCAGGTAGTGGCGACACATCTTGGGTTCTTGTCGATGGCCTTATATTCCACTATGTCCGGAGTTCAACGGTTAGCTTGACTTATTCAGCGAGTGTGTAAACCCCCAGATTTTTCAGGAATTTTTAAAATAGATTTTTAAATAATTTTCGAGAATTTTTGGGATTTTTTAACTGATTAAAACCTAGGTATTTAGAAATTAAATGATTTTTAAATGTTGTTAATTAATATTAAAATAATATAAAAATAATATTTTTAGGTGTAAAATGGAAGATTAGACATAGGATAATTTTTTGGGAATTTATTGGACCCCGAAAACATTTTTAAAGCCCTAAAAACTAAGTTTAAATAAACCGAATTAAACCCTGAAATAAACTCGGTTTTCCTGACCCAGACCAACCCAAACCGGCCGGTCTAACCGAACCAAGCCCAACCTATCGAATCGGGTCGGATCCAACCGCCCGACCCCACCCTCCTACCCTACCCGACCCGTGCTACAGTGCACTTCCCCCCCCGACCCTGCCGCTTCCGCTCCGCCGGCCGACCCGCCGTGGCGCCTCGCATCCCGGCCGCTCCGGCTCCCCCGCAACACCCGCCGCTCCGGTTCCCCTCCCCGCACCGGCCGCCTCTCGCTCTCCCTCGGTCTCCTATAAAACCCGCTCCGCCTCTCTCTCCGCTGCCTCCGCCGCCTTCTCCGACGATCCCCTCCGCCGCCACCCTCCTCGAGCTCCGCCGCCCTCGACCTCGCCGTCCCCGGCCATCTCCCTCAGAGCACCACCGTCCCCGTCGTCAGCCCATAGTCGCCTTCCTCCTCCAGAACCCACAGCCCCCTCGACAGCCCGCCGGAAACCTAGCCTCCCTCGTCCCCTCTTCCTCCTTCCCCGACTCCACCTCCTCCTCCCTCAGCCATCGCCCCGCTCTGCCACGACCCCCTCCCGCAGAGCCGCCCTAGCCTCCCGCCTCCGCTGCCCTCGCCTCCGTCTCTCCCGAAGAACCCCCTCTCCCCTCGACAACCCGGCCGACTCGACAGCAACGGCAGCACCGGCAACAGTCCAACGCCTCGCCACAGCCCCCAGCGCCGCCCTGGCTCCACCTCGCCGCTGACGACACGCCAGAGCCCGCTCCGCCCTCCTCCGGCCAGCTCCGGCGTCCCAAACCCTAAACCTAGCAGTGTCCGTGCACTGACACTGTGAAGTTTCGTGTCGTGTCGCCTCGCGGACACGGAAATCCCGGTTTCCACGGAGCCCTGTTCAGGTACCCTTTTCTCTCTCCTCGTTGCCCCGTTTTTCGTTCCGTCTATTGTGACGCGGACCCTGCGTGACCCTCTCGATGCCCGTGCAACTCGTTCGGTGTGTCGCGTCCTGTGGTGATCGCAAACTGCTATCCAAAAACAGGAAAAATAATACCCTGATTTCTTCCAGAACTGAGTACGTCCCGCCAAACGGGACGACTTGATCGCGTACGGTCTTTACCGAAAGGTGAGCGCCATTGATACAGACGTGCGGGATTTTACAGAAGTTAATTTGGATGTGCGTGCACACCGAAATCAACGCGTATCTGACGACAACGTCCCGTATCCGCCTATTCTGAATCTCATTGTAACTTGGTGTACACACGTCGAATCAAAATAAAACTTGCGCCATCGGACTCGTAGCAATACGTTGGTCCTATGACCCAAGTTTGATTCGATTCTGAGAACGTTGACAAAATCACATATCGTGGTCCCCACGGCTCCACTTGACGGACGATTTTGTGATCGGCTCATCGGAATCCAATTCTGGAAGTTTCGTTGGGTTCGTATCATCGTTCTAGACTTGTTGACACTAAGTTTGGCAAATTTGGAGACCTTTGTTTCTGATACATTTTTCGGTGCAAAGCGGCCCACATGTGGACCCCGCTTCGACCAGAAACTGTCATTTTTGCCCATGTATCCAAATTGGACTCAAGGACAGGCGTTTCTAGCTATTTAATGTTTTCTGAATCTGATGGTGATGTTTATTTCAGCAACCGGAGGAGTACCTGCAAATCCCACATATACCAGAGCTACAGTTGGAGCCAGAACCCCAGGCAAGTGTACCTTGCCAAATCCTGCAGTTCTTGTTACATAATTCTTTGACTTATTTATCTATTGTACATGCTTAACCTAGGACCGTGTGACTTACTTAGCGTCCGATTAATAGTCGGGTGCCAACACCGTACGCGGAGTTGTGTAACGTCATCTAGACGTGGATACCGAGACCCTATACTTCTCGTACTTGCCTTATCAAGTACGTTATACCCAGGACACTTGACATTATTCATGAGACAGAATTTTCCTAAGATATTCATGGTGATTCTGTATAGGATACAGGTTTCATGACATATTCTTTATATGCTCAGATCTTATTATGACTTGATGCATTAGTTATGATCTTGCGTGACATGGACATGAGACGTTGTGGACATGAGACGTATGATTACATTGGGTGGGAAGAGACACACAGGCTACAGGCTGATTTATATATATATATTTATTATGGTGAGGCTTTAGACTCTACATTAGGGATAGGCACTCTACTAGTGATATCACTGCTACCGGCTCCCCGACACAGAGCTTGTAGTGGTCTCAGCCTGAGTTTTAGTGATGCTCTCAAATTGTATTTCACATAGATGGTTATACAGTTTACCCTATTGTTTCATTTATTGTTGTACTGCATTTATTTTGGCTTGTATTATCTGTACCTTGTTATGTCCCCTGAGGACCTGGATCCGGATTATGTCCCCAAGATTAGCAGACGAGATCGACCCTGAGGTACACGGAACAGGAGCATTAGCAGGAGTAGGAACAGGAGCAGGCACTAGAGCAGTACCAAATCCAGTAGGCGAGTGATTCCCGAGGTTATCTTCTGAGTATATACTTTGTCCATACTCAATATTGTTGTTGATATCTTTATTCTTGTATCTTGACAGTTGTATCATACTTGTTATCGGGTTGTTCCCCGATTTATTTACTTGTGACTTGCTGATGTTTATATTTTACTCTATTGTTGTATTCATTTATGTGGATGAGATTAGTAGACCCTTATTGTTGTTTTACAGCTTAAGTACGCCCCGATGGATCCATTAAATTAGGTTTGTCCATCGGTGTGTGCTGCTGGCCATTGCCACGTGTCTAGTCCCTCGATATTTTGGGACTGGGGCGTGACAGAGTGAAGACGAGTTTTTTGTCCCGTTCTTCTGCCTCTGTATCTCGTGGCACGTGATGTCCATCATGTGTCCTGACTACGAAGGTATGTCCTGGATTAGAGTCATGTCCTCGATATAGTCGTTGGTACCGACTTACCTCAAGCAATGGCTCTTGTCCATTTGTGTGAGTCAGCATAGGCAAGCGAGGACGAATTCCTATTTGACTAGCTTTGGGGTATATGTATCCATATGCCTCCATTTTTCTGTGTGTGATTGTGTGTAATTATTAATTTCTGCAGTTATTTCTTCTATTTTAGTTATTTGCTTGATGTGATTCATTTCTTGTAAGTGATTTGTAATTTTCTTGAGCCTTCTAGCGTGTTTCCCAGCTCGACTAGCCTTAGTAAAATTCTGAGGATAAATTTTTTCTAAGGAGGGTAGAGATCTCACACCCGTTTCCAGATTTGATATTTCTTGAATTTCTAATATTTAAATTCAATTTTTCTGATATTGTATTTCTGCTGTAATTGCATGATGGTTCCTTTCATTTATATATATATATTTTGGTCTGGAGAGACTACCCGGGACAAGTAGAATACCCATTGACATTGCCATAGACCAGGTTTAGGACCTACATGTAAACTGGACACCTGGTTTGGTTCATCTTGGTTGAACCCATGGCTAAACCATCCCCCTCTCCCTTATATATATATATATATATATATATATATATATATATATATATATATATATATATATATATATATATATATATATTCTCTCCTCCCTTTCATTCTTCATTTCACTCTTTCTGCTTCATTTTTCTTTCTTCTTCCTCTCTCCCTAGACCGAACCCTAACCCTAGAAGAGGTTGTGATCAATTGGACCATGAGAGGTAGAGGCTAAGAAGCCACTCCAGTCAAGTACATCTTGCTCAAATGATAAAGCAATAAATTTTTGGATTTTATTTATATTGTGTAAATTTAAAATGTGTTTGATAGAAATTGTTCGCCTTGATGTTCTCATCTAATTTAGTTCTTGGAGTTTTAGGTTTTGATGGATGATTTGGCGTAGATCTGAGCTTCAATATTTGGGTTTTTTATGGGTTCACTTTTGTTTTTCTGGGGTTTAATCTCCCAAAACTTTGTGTTTTACAAAACTAATTAGCTAATAGTGTGGAGCACCATATTTTATATAACTTTGCTTTTGGCCGTGCTTGATTTCTAATCCAGCTAAGTTCAGTGCTGAAACTTGATACAATACGTATACCAAAATGTCTGACTGGAGAAGAAGAACAGTGCTCTGTGAAGAGTATGCAAAAGAACTCCTTTGGCGAAGAAATACGTATGTTTCACTTTGGGCGCATTGGTGTGTTGTCCTAACTCTTCATGCGTACCAATCATACTGCACTCAGTCTCCTAGCAAAAGTGCGTCAGTCACACTCCTTGATTCAGTGGCGCACTTTCGAGAGGAAACCCAGTTGGCGCACTTTGGTGCGTACTCAATGAGAGTTCTCTCTGGAAAACCAAGAGAAAGTGTGCCACAGTCAGTCATCTCACTTTCTTCGCATTTGGCAATCTGGCGCACTTTTTCTATGTTTCGTCAGCCAGCGCACTTTTCTTACGTTTGGTCTGCTCACGCACTTTCTTCCCTCTTCATTTCCTTAGGGACGAAGCTTTGGTTGGTTTTTTAATTTCTGTGTTATTGATTTGTGTGCTCCTCGACTGGCGAGTTTCTCGATTGTCGAGCTTTGACCTCGGATTGTGTATTTTATCGTTTAGCTAGCTTGCTCCGCACTTTCTTTGAAAGCACGTCTTATTCTTGCCTGTGCACTTTTATCAAGTGCGCCGTATTGGTTAACTTGACAAAGTGCGCCACCCCTTTGTTGCTCGCGCACTTTCTTTGAGTTCGTGCGCCAACCTTATTTCTGTGAGTTTGGGCGCCTGATTTTATCATGTGCTCCTTCCATTTTTGCTTGGGATGTTTCTTTGTGTATTATATAATTGGATGTTGTGCACTTACATATTAACACATGATTTTGATCCTCAAGACACCATAGAAATTATTGTGTATGATAAACCTATTGCATTTGGCATCGGACAATCGAGTATGAGTATTGCCCAATATATCGCGTATCGCGGATACGATAAGTTCGCCAGTGATAACTCGTGAATAGCCCGTACTAGTAACTCGTCATTCTAGGAAGTTCTCGAGTGTCCACGACTCGAGAACTTGAAATAATGATTAAACGAGATAAAATTTGACTAGATTATTGGGATGGAAGAATATTGCGCTACCGGCTACCCCAATCTCCAAGGGCCCCATGAGGCATGGACAAACTCTGCTAGGCAAGTGCCCCATGACTTACCAAGTTTACGCATGCCACGGTACAATACAAGACTTTGTGATGTACCGTGGTAGTCATATGCTTTGTTGCATAATGTGGTTACAAGATCTATGATGTGCTGCGGCACTACAAGTTGTTATTATTGAGTCGCGGTTCATAACATTATGTATTTCAGTATATGCATTCCAGTATATATTCCAGTTATGTTTTAGTTTTAGTTTATGTTACAAGACAATTTACATATAAGTTATGTTTATAAAACTAGTATATATTTACAAAACCAGTTTATGCCTACGTTATGTTGTGGTATGCTATCAGTTATCTTCTTTAATTCTTTATCCATCATTGTTTGTAATCTGCACTATAAGTACTAGACTAGCGTACCCTTGGCCATCCGGATTGACTGTATGCAGTATTGGTGGTAGCAATATACTTCAAAACATGCATTTGTTAGTAACTAGGTTTGTGATAACCCTAGTTAGTTAATTATAGCAAGTCGTATGCATGTTTGGCCATGATATGTTGTTTGCCTTGTCTGAAAAGCTCGCCATGTTATATTCTATTTTCTTTCAGCGCGTGGTTAGAGTGCAAAGTTCTGCTCGGATGAAGGTCTGCAACCCCGGTCCTTGTTTGGTTTTAGGGTTGTGGTCCTAATCAAGTGTAGTTCCTATGCCCTCTTGTCGGTCGTCACCTTATCTTTCTTTACAGTTAGTTTGTTATCAATGCACTAGTCCTTATAGTTAATTTATCGAAACAAGTACATTGGTACCGTACAAAGCTCGGCCCGCATTTATTTAGTTATTCGTTTGTCTCTTATTTTTGCTGATTGTGGTTTTGGTTAACACCTTGAGCTCCTTTGTGGTACTTATTTTTTGGGGTTCTGACCCCACTGGTTTGCTTGGCTAGATTTATCCGAAGAGAACTAGGATCCACCGTACTTCCAGCAAGATGGCTTGCACTCGTAGGACTGCTGCCAAAACTTGCGAGTGGATTTTTTTTTCCACCCCCCGTAGTGTTATCTCGTTCTGTGGTGTTTAGCAAGGCCAATATTAGCCCTTTTGTTCTGAGATTGCTCCTCTGACTTCGGTCAACATGATGTATATATTAGATCATTGTTGGTATATTTGATCATGTATAATTATACTCTGCTAGTGCAGTATTTTGTATTCACTAGCTTCATGATCATATGTGACATGTAATCTGGGATGCCTCTTTACTTTCATGTATGATATACCCTTGAAATTGTTGTTGATGGATTGAGATACTAGGAATTGTCGGCCATAGGACTGACATCATAGCATGCTATAGTCCACCCATTTGTCTTCTTGACAATCTTATCACATTGCGGCTTACTTTGGTATTCTGCATGGTGTGGTTGTCCATGTCAGTCATCGTATTTATCCAATATTCTGGGAGCGGGGCATGACAGAAACCTCTGTGTCGACAGTATGCTCTAGCCCCATAAAATTATTGTGGAGCCAAATATACATGACTAAGCTTCTACTGCCTAAATCCAATGACGTCTCCACACCAAGGTACTGCATGATCAACTCATCAGGAGATACATTCCCATTAAAATATATAGGGTTACATGTAATAGTTAACCCTAGAATATTTGATATATCCGCTAGAGTGATAGTCATCTCTCCCACTGGATGCTGGAATGTGTTGCGTCCGGGCCACCAACGCTCAATGTGACTTATGACGAAGTCTCTATCATGTCGTAGGAAACGTAACTCGTCAATTTGCTGAAAGCCAAAGACATGCACCAAGGTCGCTTGGTCACTAATTAGCTCCCATGTGTCGCAGTTCCTCTAGAACTACAATATGACATGCTCTCGCAATCACAGATCCTCACTATAATTGTATAACTATATATAAAAATATATAGGTTTTGTTATTGCTAGCAATGTGGAAAATATACATGTCTGGAAAATATGAAACTATTTTTATGGGTCTCCTGGATAATGACGTTAGTTGTAGGTCCACATGGAATACGTCCATCATTTTGACCAGCCATCTATAAAAAAATATTTTCAAAAGGACTACTCATAGGCATTTTAGGGATACAATCTTAGCGCTTTAAGGTTACAGAGTCAGGGTTTAGGTTTAGGGTTTTAAGGTTATAGGGTAGGGTTTAGGGTTAGTTAGGTTATTTGGTTCAGGATTAGGGTTAGGTTATAGGGTTGAGGGTTAGGGTTTTGTGTTATGATTTTAAGATTAGGGTTAGAATTAAATATAAACTTATCTCCTTAAATAAATAAGTCTGAAATTATAACAACTAATTTTATTAAAATAAATGAAGTCAACTAAAAAAAAAACTAATCTAACTATTTGTTGTTGCTCCTGGTTTTGTTTGATGAAACCAAGAAATCTGACTATTGGAAAGCCAATGGTCGTTAACTTAAAAAAAATACGTGAATTCTGCTAGACCGACAAGCGAAACGCTTCTATGTTGAGAAATTTTGAAATTTTTTTTCTCTTCATACAATTAGCCTAAATTATATTATTCTATAAAAAAAAGTTTGCTAAAGTTAATCAATTATTTTTCAGATTTTTTTTTGTAGAGCATTATAGTTTGAATATATTGTCTGTAGAGAAAATAGTTTGTAAAAATTGCCATAAGAAAATTCAAACATCCTTAGTAAAGATGTTTGGCTTATTTTCAAACATCTCGGACTCCAGACGACCTTAGTAAGGACGTTTGATTTTTTTTTTAATATTTTCTGTGGAAAAAAAAAAGAAAATAAATGGGACAAACGTTATTAGTTTGTTGCTCATTGATATTTTTTTTGTGGATTGGTTTCATTTTAAGTTTGTTTCATCAAACAAACTTAAAATGACAAGAGCATTTTTTTTGTGGATTGGTTTTGTTTGATGAAAAAGATGTCCAATTATTTGATATTAAAATAAATTATAACAACTGAAATATTTTTTTTTTGATGAAACCAAGAAAAAAGATGTCCAATTATTTGATTTTTTTTTGGGCTGAAAATAATGTAAAACGAAAAAAAGCCTTTGCTACGAGCTCTTGTCATTTTAAGTTTGTTGCTCATTGTCCAAAGCTGCTTTACCGTTTTAAGTGTGTTGCTCACTGTCGTTTTAAGTTTGTTCGTCTTTTTTTTGCTTTCAGTCAAAAAGAATGCTTAAAAAATGAATAAATAATTGGACATCTTTGGTAAAGACGTTTGACCTATATTAAATGTCCTTGGTAAGAACGTATGTCATTTTTTTTCCGTTTCCATTTTTATTTCTACATTTTCATTGGAAAAAAAAAAGAGAGTTGAAGAGGTTCTTTGTAAGGAGGTCTAGGATTGATATATTTAAAAAAAAGCCAAACGTCTTTACTCGTTTGAAAATTTTTGAAAACTATTTTTCTGTAGATAATAATAATATATTCAAACTAAAGTGCTCTACATAAAATATGTTATTTTTTTGTTAGTTGGAAGCACGTGTGCGGGAAACCAATAAGACTAGTGAAACTAACTTCTGCTTATATTTTGTTTGGTTTACGGAATCATGAAGTTGGGAAAGAAAAGTCATTCATTTTCTATATTTGGATGCAAAAGTAACAGGAGAGTAAAGGAAAGTGATTCATAATAATAAAAAAAAAGAAAAGTGTTCTCTCCGTTCACGTAAGGATTTACTTTTTCATATTTAAGTAATCACTTTTTCTTCTAATTTATTTGATATTTTAAAATACCGAAAAAAAAAATCGATAAAAATTATAATTTTTTATATAAAAAAAATATCAAAAAAACTATTTTTCTTATCTTTCCGCGAAGGCCTTATTGTATGATAGGCTAGTTCAATTTTTAGGGAGGTGTTTTCAGAATCTCTTTCTGCTTCTGCGTTTTGAAAGCAACGGCAGTACAAATTTCAGATCGACTAGAAGTTATTGGGCTCTCACCGTAAGCAGGACACTCCTCCTCCTCCTCCTCCTCCGATGGTGAGCCGGTGGAGCCAGAAGAGCCCAGGCCTGAAGATCCTATGGCTATGGACTCTCGGAACAACAGGAGGTACGAATAAAACCCCCACAACCCACCCAACCCACCCCCCCCCCCCCCCCCCCCCCCCCCCCCCCCCGCCCCCCCAACCCCCTCCCCTTTTCATCCTCCTCTTCTTAAACCCTAGCTAAGTTCTAATCCTAGCCTTCTTCCAGTTCTCATCACCAGCGTCGTGACGACGAGATTGAGGGACATGGAGAAGCTCATGAAAGACGAGGATTCGGCCGCCGCCGCCCGGTCCGGATCTTCTCGCTGACGAATGAATCCTTCTTTCTCTCTTGGTACGTAAACGATTCATATCTAGGCTCTGTGATGCTCCCAAGACACGACACGACACGGACATAGCTCACAAATTAGCAAACTACTATTGCACCGACTTGGAGAGAAAGATGTTAGCTTGAACTTTTCGTGTATAAATGATATCCCATTTACATGAGATCAAGTTTCATTTTCCCTCTCTTTGGTAGCAACCAAACACAACCTAGAAGGAGAGAAGAGAGGAAAGAAAGAGAGAGATTCTTGGATTTTCTTATGGTTCCTGTGTACTTTTCTTGGGATCTTGAGATTTCTCTTTAGGGGTTTTCTTGTATTTGTGAGTACCACAAAGTTCAATAAACCTAGTGACTTCTTGTCCACCTGGTGGAAATGTTCACTTGAGCTATTATAAAATGCTTGTGCTTAATTTTTTTGAAAAGCAGCAACAAAAGTTGTTTTGCATCATCTGCTTTTGTTTATTTCTTTGATGATGTAATTTATTTTTGGAGCAAATTTTGAAAGGAGAGGGAGGTTGCTTTCAAAAGCGCTTATGACTGTGCTTTTGAAAGAAAACAACAGTAATGATAAACCAAGCCTAAATTTAGTCATGATTTGGTATTGTTGTTCTTCAAAAAGTAGAAGCAAAAACATCTTTTGGAAGTAATCTTCCACCGCGGCTTGTGTTATCAAACAACTTTTGTTGTTGCTTTTCAAAAAAATAAGAAGTAGAAGCAAACCAAATAAGTTGTAGCAAATCGTGCCTATAGAATTATTCTGACCGATTGTTTACATGCTCCCCTAATGCATAGGCTAGTTTGGTTACCATGTGAAACGATAAACGTACCATTTTAAGTAGCAAATGCCAAATGGTGCTCTCTCGGGGATCAGAATTTCTCGTTTTCATCATTTGTTGTATGAGAGACAAATGTTGGAAACCAAACGAGTTTTTGGTAGCAATTTTTGTCAAAATAACGACAAAAACAACAAATGCTCCATTTGGACCGGTGAAATGACATATGCTCCGTTTTTATTTCCCTCCCATCCGTTGACATGGTGGAGTCAGAAGAGCCTAGGGCTGAAGATCGTATGGCTCTGGACTCTAAGAACAACCGAAGACGACAATTCAAAATATGATTACAAAAATACACCAGGGGCATGCACAAAAAGACAAAAAAAATTCCATACTTGCTTATGTTTACTTTGAAGTGTTTGTTCTTTTTAGTAAAGAAGCTGTACTTTTTTTTTCTTCTCTTTTCCTTATTTCTATTATTTATGGTTTAGAATTCTCGAAAGACTAATTTTTTTATAATTAATATGCTCACTATTTAGCTATGTTGTCACAAGCGACGCCTAGGCGAGCAGGTTGGGGAGAAGTCCGCCTCGACCTGGAGAAAATAATCCCGTTTCCGGCGACGGGCGCCTAGGCGAGCGCCTAGAGGCGACCAAGGGAATACATAGGCGCGCCTAGACAGTTGTTGAATATTGGTTATTATTACTTGATGTTGAATATTGGTTAATACTTATTATATTGCTTAATGCTTACTTTAGGCTTATTATATTGCTTATTGGTTATTTGGTTAATGCTTATTATATTGCATATTGCTTTAGTTATCAACTGTTCTCGTTACTTGTGTATATTAGTTATCAACTGTTCTTTTATACAGCTGTTGTTGCTCCTTAATATCTTATATATAATATAACATTATAACTGCACTGTTTACACTCTGCAGATAACTGCAGATTTTTTTTCTGCAAAATATCTTCTGTGGCCTGGGAGGGCACCTAGGCGAGGCGGGTAGGCTGTCGCCTTGCCTTGCCTAGCGCCCGGTACAACATAGCTATTTAGTAAGCATATCATTCTCGAAAGTGTCGTGGTGTTCATGTTGTGTTATATACTATGTTGTACTGGACGCTAGGTGAAACGAGACGACAAACCACTCGCCTCGTTTAGGCGCGCCTATGCACCGCACAAGATTCATATATGCTTCTCTAGTTCCCTGCTCTTCTTGCTATCGAAGAAGAAAAAGAAGAAGAAACAATAAGTTTTTTTAAGAAAACAAAAATACAACATAAGAAGAATATGAAGAAGAAGAAGAAGCAACAGAAGAAATCGAGACAGAAATCACAAGTAAAAAACATTAGAAGAAGAACCAGAAAGAAAAAAAATCCACATAGATTGAAGAAAAAGAACAAAAAACAAAAAAAATAAGTTTAAACTAATTGTAAGAAATACATTATTTTTCTCAGAAATTTTCTTGTATGGCCCCGCGGCGCCCTTTCGTGAGAAAACAAAAACTGAAGAAGAAGCGGTAGCCGAAACCAAAAAAAATATAGAATTGAAGAAGAAGAAGAACTTACCTGGATTGGAGATTTGGAGTTGTTCTTTTTTTCTTTTCAGCAGCAGCAAGTTTCCTTTCTTCTTTTTTTTTCTTTCTTTTTGTAAAGCAACATTCTCTTTGGACCAGAAACCTAAAGTCAAATTAAAAGACTTATATGAAATTTTAATTTATATCCACCAGAGAAAAAATCTACCTAAATACCGTCATTTTTTTCTCCTTGACGACCCTAGACGGTCGCCTAGGCGCACCTAGGCAACCATCACCACACTCAGGAGAATCTTTTCCAGGTCGAGGCGACTCATCTGCTACTGCACCCCTAGGCGACCATCGCCACACCCATGGAAAAAAAAATCGGGTCGAGACGACTCCTCTCCTACCAGCACGCCTTGGCCGCCTAGGATTCGCCAATGACAACATAGGTTATATAGTATTTGAGTCCGTGCAACATAGCTCACAACTTAGCAAAATAGTATTGCCATGACAAGATATAACTTGAATGGTTTCCAAAAAGAAGCATGGTGCAGGCCTTAGCTAGGCTAAGTCTATCTAGCCGACTGGCCAGCTGGCCCACATTTTGTGGTGCAGGCTCAGTCCGCTGCCAGAGCTTTTCATGGTTGTGTTTAACTTTTTTTAGGAAACCGTTTCTCCACTAAATTTTCTGTTACCTCGCTTTGTTCAGATGTAAATTACCCATCTTATGATAGGTGCATACACATCCTGTTAGGATCATACAACACTATCCAATATCTTTTAACTCTATTACAGAATATGGGAAACCGGCCACTCACCAAAATGCATGGCTATTTTATTTCCCATGTGAATAGAATTATTGTCTAGTGGGCTTTGGGCCAATCAGGTACAGGTCGAGACGGGTCGTGAAAAAAAAATAGTAAATATAATTTCAATACAAGTCTCCTATGTATGAGTTTAGTACCCTAACAAACTAGACTTGCAACAAAGTTTGAATACAATATATTTTATTATAATTCAAGAATGTCATATTTTTTGGAATCTGTTTATTGTACCAAACTCATGAATTCTTTCAAGATATATTATACCTATATAGTAATACAGAATTTAAGAGAAGAAAGAAAGACATCTGGTCTTGGATTTTCTTATGGCTTCTCCTATGCACTTTTCTTGGGATTTAGGGATTTCTCTTTAGGGTTTTTCTTGTATTTGTGAGTACTGCAAAGTTGAATAAATCTAGTGACTTTTTGCCCTCCTAGTCGAAATGTTCGTTTGAGCGATTGTAGAATTGTTTGTATTTTTGGCTATGTTGATTTCTCTTGCATAGAGCTCTCATCTTTGTTGTTCGGATGGTCTTGATTTATCCAGAGAAAGAAACTAGAGCTCTGAATTTGCCTACCGTAATTTTTAATAAACTATTATTTTGAATATGTATATAAATGGGCTTTTTATCAAATTTACTTTCAGGTTCAATTGAGGTTATATCTGAACATAAAACTGAACCTATTCTTAATATTTGTGTTTGCATTCGAAACCTACTAGTAGCAGATACAAATCAGACTGTAGATGTGCATATATAACTTAGGAGAAAATATAGTGTTCAACTCCAACATGTATAAATCTATCGTTGTTGGTCCATTTAACTAAGGCTTGGTTTGGCATTGCTTATTTTGCCTGCTTCTGCTTATTCTTTTTTGGAAAGCAACAACAAAAGTTGTTTGGTAACATCTGCTTTTGTTTATCTTTGATAACATAGTTTATTTTTTAAGCAACTTTGCAAGCAAAGGGCGACTGCTTTAGCTGTTTATGCTTGTGTTTTTTATTAAACAACAGTAATGCTAAATCCGACATGGATTTGGTATCGTTGATGCTCTTCAAGAAGTAGAAGCAGAAGCATCTTTTGAAAGGAGCCTTCCACTGCTTTTAGAAGTTTTCAAAGAAGTGAACTATATTATCAAAATATAAGCAGAAGTTTGTGTTACCAAACAACTTTTGTTGTTGCTTTTCAAAAAAAAAAAAAAAAAAAGTAGAAGCAGTCCATATAACTTGTACCAAATCCACTCTTTCAACCAATTATTTCCATTCTTTCTTACTGCTACCATCTGAAAGGATATATGCACTTTAAATGGAAAATGCCAATTGGTGCTCTCTCAAACATATGTCGTTTTTATCATTTTTGTATGACAAACGAACGTTCTCTCTCGAACATATGTCGTTTGCCGTTTTCATCATTTTTTGTATGACAAAAACTAACGTTGGGAACCAAACAAAGTTACATTTGCCATTTTGGTCAAATTACGACAGAAAAAACAAATGTTCTTTGAAAAGGGAACCAAACTTTAGTCATATATGAGTGGAGAAAATAGAGGTAGGAGTGTTAAGAAGTTGAGCTATTTGCAAGCATGCTCGAGCTCGACTCGTCGTAAAGCTCATGAGCCAAGATTTATGAGCTCGAGAGCACGAGCTTGAGCCAAAGAATAGGTTCATTAGATATACAAGACCGAGCCCAAACTTACAGGTATTTGGCTAGTTGAGCTGGCAGCCGGTTCTTTTTTATTTATATAAGAGAAATACGTACCCAAATAAACATTATTTCCAAATTGGTGTGACTTTCATAAGCACTTCCAATTTGATGTTAAGCTCACTGAGCTATAGGAGCTACATTTTCCGTTTGGGACAAAGTTCATGAGATCATAAACAAACTCAAATTTAGTTTAAGCTTGTCTATAATTCAAGCTTATCAAGTTTTCTAATTTAAACGGGCGAGCAAACAAGTGGGTCGCAAATATTATAGAGTGCCAAGCTTTGCTCAGATTCTGGGCTAATCTTAACCTCAAGCTTTACTTTTCCTTAGGGTTTCTTTGGCACCTGGAACTAACATGGAAATTAGGAAACTAGTGGGAACTTTTCCATTTCATGTTGTTTCGTTCTTGGAAACTACGTTTAGGACCTTCATGCTAGGTCAGTAAAAATGGAGACTAGGGTCTCATTTAGTCTCCATTCTAAAAGGTGGAAACTCGAGAGAAGTAGAGTGGACACATTTTTTACTATTTTTTTATCTAGAAAGTGATCCAATCAAATTAAATGGTCTGCGTATACATTACTAGTGACATGTCATCATATTGCTCTAGTTTCCTTGTTATATTTTATAGCAAACAAATAACATTTTTAATTTGGAAACCTATTTTATCTAGTTTCTAGAAACTCTCAAAAGAAACTAAACTTCTAATTTCAAATACGTTTCCGAATGCCAAACGGGCCTTAGAGAGCATGTGCCTAGCAGAGGGTGCCCTCTCTAAGCTCGGCTCATTCACACCCCTAAATGGAGTTGAAAAGGACTATCATTGTCACAAATGGAGGTATCTTTTGGGGGATTTTTGCCATTTTGGTAAAAATTCTTTACTCGCCCGGTTGGTAAATTGCAGATTGTCTACAAGCATTCTGAACTATCCTGACCTTGACCATTACCCAGACCCTAGAAAGAGAAAGATGAGGAATCTGCCAGCTGATCCGGATCGATGGATTCCCTGCTCCTCACAGAGAATGTAGTGGTTCTCAGCGACGAATGATATCTTCTTGTACTTTTTTGCTAGGGTTCCCTATTACTCTAGATGCTGTGAAACACATACTCTCAAAATTGGTGTCCTATCCTTGTTGCGTCACGTTGGACACAACACAGACACTAGAAAGTACACCACAACACGCAAAGATGCATCGTATCTGTGTTTCCATGTTCATGCAACATGGTTTAGCCAAATTTTACATTTCCATAGTTTTGCTTATGTTTACTGGATTGGTATATACTAGAATGTTGAATTGTTTATGAATTGTTGCGGTTGTAGTAATTATAAAAGGTGAAAAAAAATGCTTCTTCTTTTTCCCCTCCTTTTTTTTTGGTTTGGAATTATAAACTAATAATATGGTCACAATTTTGTATGCTCGGGATTCCCGAATTTTGTGCCTTGTTCGTGCATATCATATTCGTGTCCGTGCAACACAACTCACAACTTTGCAAAATATTATTGCCATGCCTTGGGGAAAAGATATAACTTGTATGCATGGAGCAGGCCCTGGCTATAGGCAAGCCTATCAAGCCGACTGGCCAGCTGGCCCACATTTGCGGTGGCATGCTCAGAGTCCGCTGAGCTCCTGCTGGCCTCACAAAGCAGGCCAGAACTTTTCATGGTTATGTTCTTTAACTTCTTATAGGAAATAGGTTCTCCACTAAATTTTCCAATACCTAGCTTTATTCCGAAGTACATTACCGTCTCTATGATAGGAGCGTACAAACCCTGTTAGGATCCTACGAAATTATTCAATATATTTTTACTCTACTAGAAAATTTTGTCATGTACATTCTCCATCATTATCATGTTTTAATGTCTTTCTCTGTTTTGCTTAAAATACAACACAAACAGGGAAATATCATTATTGAATTGGAAATTAAAATAAGCTCATGAGACAAGTTGCATGTTGACAAAGTACAACTCAATATCATTTGACAATAGGACTTATTTTGCTATAAGATTATGGGTTCTGAAGGTATTGTACTTTATAAGTTACTTAATTTTCAATAACTAAGACAAGTATGTCGTGAATGGGTAGAAGTCCATAACTACATATGCTTCCTTGATGGCATCTATGATGAGGATTTGCACACTATTTCGAAAGACATTACAGATGGTTAATGAACATATCCTCTTCATTAGTTTCTGGCTCCGCCTTAAAGCTCCTAATTAGATACTTGGATCTTAATTGGGTTTTTTAACGGTAGCGAATCTAGTGATCCTCGTTAGAAGGCAAAAACTTGAGCATATCTAATAGAGGTCTTACGATATTTTGTTGATATTTTTTCCTTTAACACAATTTTTTTCTCTCTCCTTTTAAAAGCATATTGTTCTTGAAATTCAGAGATACCTCTTGATTTATTGATTTGAATAAAACATGAGAAGCTTTGGTACATTTATAGGAGCAAGTCATGACATTCTCCTTTAGCCCAAACGATGTATGACTAAAGTGAGGTACATAATAATAGTTAATTGACACTCCCTCGAAAGTATAAAAATCAATCATTCCCAGCTTGGATAATAGTTGAGCAAACAAAGGTCTAGACAGTAGTTTGGTAAGGATATATGTCAGCCAAGGTAGTCAAAGGCGCAAGGCGCACTCGAGGCGCAAAGGCGCACACTTAAGGCGCGCGCCCGAGCGGCGCGAGGCGCAATATATATATATATATATATATATATATATATATATATATATTCACATCGGTTTTCTACATTGATAAACATGTGTGCTTCAAATTCCCCCATGTCTAGGTTGCAATCACTTTGAATTGAGTGAGTGAGAGAGAAAACAGTAAAAAAAAGTATACCAGTTCAAAAAATAGTTTAAAAAAAGTACAACAGTTCAAAAAATAGTCTAAACATGCTATTTTTTCACAAGATTTTTAAGGCGCGCCTACGCGCGCCTTAGCTATTCCAAGGTGCTCGAGAAAGGCGCGCCTTAGGTGCGACTTAAGAATTGTGTCCCGCCTGGAGTGCCCTGAGGCGCTACCCATGCGCCTAGGAGCAAGGCGCGCCTTTGACTACACTGATGTCAGCTGAGTTGAAGAAGACATGTTGTATGTCAACTTTCTTTTTTGTCACTTTCTCTTGAATAAGGTGACAATCTATCTCAATGTGCTTAATCCTTTCATAAAAGACTGAATTCCCAATATGGATCACATGCTTGTTATTATAGTAGAGAGCATCTTGAGAGAGGAGGTGACTCCAAGATCTGTAAGGAGTGAGTTGAGCCAAATCAACTTTGAAACAGCATGTGCCATGGCTCTATTTATATTCGACCTCAGCAGAAAAAGAGACTACATTCTGCTTCTTACTTTTCTATGTAATCAAATTGTCTCCCAGAAAGACTGAGGTAACCATTGGTAAAGCGACAATCATCAACTAGTCCAACAAAGTCGGTATCTGCAAAGGGTGTGCGCGACAATGTAAAAGGTCTATAGAGAAAGTCATGTCCATGAGTTTCCTTTATATAGTGTAGAATCCTTTCAACAGTCTGGAGATGAGAGGTCAAAGAATTCTGTATATACTAGCTCATAGTACTCACAACGTAGGCAATTTCTGGATGAGTGGTAGTTAGCTGTCCAATCAGTCGTTTATAACGTCCTGGATCTAGATAAAGGAGGATATGATGAAAAACTCTATATGGATAATTTGACTATGGAAATCATAGAAGTGTGTGTTGGTTGCAACTTAGGAATCATGTTAAAGATAGAAGATCAAATGCATATTTGCTCTGATAAAGCTGCAATGGTCCAGAACTCTGCCATACCTCAATGCCAAAAAAGTATCTCAATGATCCAAGGTCCTTAGTATGAAAATCAGAGGCTAAGTTTTCTTTCACCTTGGAATTGCTAGCAGAATCATCTCCGATGATAGTTATGTCATCCACATAAACAAGATGACTATGTCTTGAGATATTTTATTTATAAATAAGTACGTATCTGAGTTGTTACGAACAAACCCAATATGTTACAATACTTTATTGAATTTGTTAAACCACGCACGTAGGCTTCAGACCATACAAGGACTTCTCTAGGAGACAAACTATTGACTCCCCTGGTCGCTCAAAGTCTGGAGACTGCTGCATAAAATAGTCTATGAAAGATCGCTATTGAGGAAGCATTCTTCACGTCCAACTGATGAAGAGGCAAATTGCTGGAAACTGGCAAAGATAGAAGAACTCGGACGAAAGTCAACTTAGTAATAGATGAAAAAGTCTCAACATAATCCAACCTATATTGTTAGGTAGAATCCTTAGCCATTGAATAGGGGCTTTGCCGTCTATATTTTGTTTAATAATAAATACCTATTTATATCCGATCGTCTTTCTACCTGAGGGCAAGGGTACGAAAGTCCAAGTTTGAATATAGTGTAGTGCATCAAGTTCCTCAACTATAGCGGCATGCCAACCTGGATATTGAAGTACTTTCTTAACAAAGGAAGAAAGAGTGATGACAACCAAAGAAGAAACAAATGTACGACCAAATGGAGTCAAAAGATAATAAGACAAAGCTAGAAATACGATGGACGGTAGTACAAGAGCCCTTATCCTTGCGAAGAGCAATATGAATAGATCGACCATTATCGAAAGACAGTGTAGGTGGAGTTGGAACAGAAGGCTGCATTGTAGTACATGTAGAAGAATGATCAGTGATACCCGGAGAAATAGTGGTAGGTGGAGGAATGACCTTATCCCGACGTATATACACTTGGAAAAATGGAACCAAATACCTAGACCTAGGAGATGAGAAATAGGTGTATCAAATTCAAAGGAAGGGAATAAGACGAACATGGATCGTGGAAAATAAAGATGTAAATAGTGTGTATCGAAAGCGAAATAGGCCAATCCTCAAAAAAAGTAACATCACAAGTGGTAGTGGGATCAAAACAAAATTTACTCTTTCTGTGTTCGAGAATAACCAACAAATATTACATAGGTAGCTTGCAGATCAAGTTTATCCATATGAGGTCCAAGATTACTAGTATAACAAAGACAACCAAAAGCCTTTAGAGCGACACGAAAGGGTTTACCTTGCAGAAAGGATAAAAAAAATGTGATTTGTTCTCAAGAACATGAGATGCATACACTTTATATAAAAAAACAAGCAGCTTAGATATCAAAATTTATAATTTTCTAGGAACATTTATACAAATAAGGAGAGAGAGGAGGCTACCTCCATAAGGTGTTTATCCTTACGTTCTACAATATCATTATGCCGAGAAGTATACGAATATGAAGTCTGATGAAGTATGCCATGATTTCGATAGAATGCTTGAAACTCTATGCTTACATACTCTTTAGCATATCAGAGCGAAGAACCTTGATGTAAATATCAAAATGATTAAAAAAATTAGCTCACAAAGATTTGAAAAACAATCAAAAGATCGAACCTTGAATGAGGAAGATATAACCACGTGAGTGATCGTCAATAAAAGTGACAAAATATTTATAGCTATAAGCCTATAAATACTCGAAAACTTAAAAGGATCCAAAATATCACTATGGACCAAAGCAAAAGGTGATTCAATGTCGTAGATTAACCGGATGAAAAAAGGAAAGATGATGCTTTCCAAGAATGCATTATTCACAACTAAATTCAGATAATAATAATAACTCAGGTAACATCTATGTTGTACTGGGCGCTAGGCGAGACGAGGCGAGACGACAGTCCGGCCGCCTCGCCTAGGCGCGCATAGGCGCCCGTCCAGAATTTTCATGTAATTTTTTTCTCAGGTTACACTTGTATAATATATTTGATATAATGTAAAGCACTTGTATAATATATTAATATATTTGATGCACTCAGTGATACACTCACTCAGTGATACACATTGTATCAATTTGTAATACAATGTAAGTCAAATGACTCAAATTTGATTGAGTTTATATAGTTATACTATTATATTGAATCAATTATGAATTTATTTATCTGTTGTGGTTGAATTTGTGACAATGTAATAAAAGACATACATGATTTTCTTTGGAACGTTATAGGTTTTGTTGTCGTTTGCATATCAAGAACTGATGAAATGAAACATGTTAAGTGAAGTGTGATTATATCAAATTCCATATTATCAGAGAATATTTTGCTTAGTGATCAGCATGACAACTCTTGAATCATGTTGGAATATTGGATAATTTATATCAAATTTTATATTCATCTGCCTAGGCGCGTCTGGGGAATCCCCGGGTCGCCTCTAGGCGCCCGTCGACTAACACGGATTAATTTTATGTTGGTCGAGGCGACTCTCCTCTTACCTGGACGCCTATCGCCCATGACAACATAGGATGACATAGTACGTAAGGAAGATAACAGAGGATATCCAAGTCTCCTATGTCACTGAATGAAAGGAGCAACCACTGACATACTGGTCAGATGATCTACGTAGTAATGACCGTCCTATACATGCTACCCACTAATCAGTTGCTTCGTCAGAAGGTCCTGTATCACGAAGTGAAATGGATAAAATGTTCCTAATAATTGGAATCATGTGCAAGGTGACGATAGATAAGTTATGATACAATGATGGAACAAAGAGTAATTTTCAATAAAGATAGTAAGCTATTTATCAGTAGCACTATAAACATTAGTAGTATCGTCAGCCATATAAATGAATTTGTGAGGACTAGAAGCAAGATTTGAGGGCTCATTATGAGACATATGGCAAGGTTCGCAGTATCAGAATCAGAATCAGACCCTTCTTATGAGTATCATGATCAACGGTATCGAAAACATCGGCGATTTCAGATCGAAGTATCGAATTTTTTAGTATCAAAAAGCAAATAATTAGTAAAAAACTAGAGAAAATATTTTGGATATTTAGGCATAATTTTTAAGTATTTTATGTGTTGTTACATAGTAGTTTTGAAATTGAGTGAAATAATAGTCACCCTTGCTGATTGGTTTACTTGCAATAGATAAGTTTTCTTTATTTATATGCATTTAAAATCGTAATTTGGCTTTACATGCTTGTTGATTAGTTTTTTCGTTCAATTTTTTTAATGAATTGACTGGAAAGGGACCCCCAATGTAAGTATATACTTGGTATCATTATCGGCTTGGTATCAGATCGGTACATGCCAAACCGTATTGGTATTGGCTGTATTTGATTGGTATCGACCGATACTTCAAACTATGACATATGGTTCGAGGCGTTGGAATTAACAATCCACGCTTGAGAATAAGCAAGGAAAGATACATGATGGAGTAGAAATAATGGCATGAGCTACAAAGGAGAGGAGTTGACACAATTAGCCCCATTCATCATTTGAAAAGGGCATTTGGCCACTATATGAAGGCGAAGCAGCAACACTAGTAGTAAATGCATGTTTGGCGGTAGATGCAATATCATGGTTACCATGCTTCTCCCAACATCGGTCCTCGCGATGATTGATTCTCCTACAATAGGAACAATATAGACCAACATAGTCGCCACGTCCTCGTCCCCGGGTATCGCGATTGCGAGCTGATAAAGGAGGACGCCCACGAGTAATACCCCGGTCTCCAAGGAAAGAATCAGAAGTGCCTTTTCTAAACTGATGGTGCCGACCACGTCATGTCATGTCCCGGTTTCGCAGAACCGAAAGTCGTTATTGGATGTGATGATGCCGTACAAGCCTAAATTGTACTTGTACAAGGCAAAAACAATCACCGTCAATAAACATCTTAGAAAATAAAGTCATTGCAGCGGAAACAAGCAGAAAAGTTGATAGACAAAAGATATATGAAAACGATTATCTTTATTGATAAATTACTAACGAAATTATAACGATTCTTAAGCCCCAAAAAATAACTCTATTACAAACATTGGATCTTATTACAATGAATCATGCCACAAGGCTTACACCTCGTGAAACTAATACAATGTTCCATACATTATGTCCTTTATAAACAAAAGAAAAATATTGTTCAGCCGAACATCTTCAAGTTGCCAAACGAGCTCCAACGTCTCAACACGTCCAAGTGACTCCGCATATGTGGAGGAAGGAGTCAGCACATTGGGGAATGTACTGGTGTGCGGTCTTTAGCCTACTCACCTAAACCAACACGGTAATTATGTTAGGACAAGTAAAATTATTAAGTAGTCTTTTTATTCTTACCTTAGATCAGTTAACAATTCATAAGCATGTATATATATATATATATATATGAATATAAATGTGTCATTTGACACGAATTTTACTCAAGGCTACTATCATTTTCAGTAACAGTGTTAACATTCATAATATATAACTGTCATATATTTGTCCATGCGTCAATTGTTAGCATTCATAAAATATAAAAGTGTTGTGAGTTCGTCCCTGCAAACAACTTATTAGACCTACAGACAGATGACATTAGCATGGAGTCTAACTATATGACGGTCACCGGTGATACACTATTTTAGACTATTCTTGGTAAGACGATGATCCTTTCAATGCAGGTAGCGAGCCCCACTAATTTTTTTGAATTACCAGTGTTAGTACGTTAGCACAACTATCAATGTTCCTCCTAGCCTGAATATGTCTCAGTGTCCCAGCTACCGTTCGAGGAATTAAATTTTGTACACAAATTATCCATGACTATGCATGCCTATACAACTTAGCTATTAAACATAACATACATGATAACTTGAAATAACAATGCAACACATTCACTTATATAATTTCATATTCCTCGAGCTATCGTTTGTGTTTTCATTCTTTCCAATCCAAGGATTACTACACGTGTCCATTTTCCAATCCAAAGATTTCTACACTACCGACTCAACGGTTCCAAACATTTTTCCACCATTCCATTTCTTTACAACAATATTACAATATTCCACATGTTTGTAACAATAGTACAATATTTCATATGACTACAACAGTACAACATTCCATGTATCTATATAGCAAGTTAACAATAATAAGATTACTCTCTTTTATCTCGGTTCTTTTACTTAGCATAAACAATCTTATGGAATATAAAAACAAAGACTAATAAAAGTTCTTTTTATTAAGTGTGAAGGTAAATAAGAGAAGAATCAAAACAACCCACCATTTGACGAATCGATTTCGTCCCGATCATATTGATTTTTGAATGATTCATTTGCATGAACCCAAGTCCAACTAAGCCCTTCGAGCCAACAAACCAGTACAATGCATCGCACGGAGTGAGATATTACATAATATACCATTCAGAAAAAAATTCGTCTTCGAAACTTAAAGAATAGACTCCTCCCTCTACATCCATTGACCAGTGAAGAAAATTATTTACTCAAATCTCTTATTCAAACTCCAATGACGATTTCTCGACTAAATGACCGCCAAAGCATGCAAATCAAGACCCACATCAAATACAAAACACTTTATATTTCTGATCAACACTTGAGCAATCCTTCAGCACACAACAAATATACCTGCAACAACTCTTTCCTCTTATGCCTATGCATACTCTTTCATCTATAGCCACACCGAAATACTCGAATAGATAAACTCAATGAACTCCATGAAGCATCTTTCTTCGTGTCCAACTTTGAATACGTCTAGCATAACTTTAAAGGTCGCTCAAACACAACCTTTTATCCTACCTCGATGAATACAAGCTTATTCACGTGCCTTTGTCAAATCTAATAAAGAGTTCATATCACCGAATTCGATCCAACCATTTTCAAAATTTTATAAACATTTTCTGCCTCTACCAATAACATGACTCACACAGAACTATACTTCTAAAACTAGCTCGGCAAGACATCACTAGTAAACCTAAGCTGCAGACACAAGCACCATGGAAACAAATCTAGACTAAGGCAAATCTACCAAAGTACTACACTATTCGATTCTGGATCAAAGGGACTGCCAAAACCAACTAGATCCAATTTTCATGGGGTCATCCATTTTGCAATTATCTATCAGTATCAATTCATCACAAATTCTTATAAGTATTTCAAGAAACTTATCACATTGTTTAGACTTATCCATCTAATACCAATATACTTAAGGCAAAAATCAACTGATATCTCTATTCAAATTCCAAGTGTTGCACCACCCTACAAGAATTCAGATTCAATTATCAACCAAATTGTCAAACCTGACTTCATCAAAGTTCCAATCATAATTATACATCAATACTAAGTTGTAGCAGAATCCTACCATCTAAAAAATTTACTATTGAATCAATCAATGTTCCATCTTTCCATAAATTCTCAATCCAAAAGCAACTTAACCAAATCCGAATCATTTACTATGCATACATCAATCTTACTCTTTCAATGTGATTACAATCTTTGTTAACATTGTTCAATTTCAGTCTCGTTTCAAATTCTAGAGAATCCATCCACACTTAAAATTAGTTCCAACCATGTCATAATCTAATCAATGAATATCAATCTCCTTTCACTTATAAGAGTTGTACCAATGTCCAAAATATATACTATTCAACCAAGACCGATCTACTTAAAATATATCACCCATAATCTCCAAAATTTTCAGTCAAGTATAAAGTCATCATCAATTTATTCCCAAAGGGTCGGTGTCAATTCATAGCTAGCTTGTACCATGCAAAAACATATATCCATCTCACTCATTAACTTTCGTCAAATAATAAGAAATCTTGAACAATGTAAACTCAATCTACTCCATGAGACAAAATCTAAATATAATCTTGTTCTTCCAACCGTAAGTAATTAATCAAAATTTTCAAGAAATAAATCACTTCCTAGGTTTACCTTCCAATATTGCTATCTCATCTCTATTCTTATCACATCTACCTAGGCACTCTTCTTAAGGAATCATATCGATTCCTAACACTTAACATTAGAACATATGCTTAATCACTAAGGCTAGCTAACTCATAAGCTATTAAAATCATGATAACTTATCTCCAAAGGATAATTATAAATCACTGCACCAATTCCATATCTTAAGGTCAAACCTTACCCAATAAATCTAAAGATTCTAACCTGTCTTGGGGAAAACATTTATAACTCAAAAGAACTAAAAATTCAACATAGACCAGCTTGCTAACATAGCATAATCAACAATCCAAGGGTCGAATTCTATATAGCGGAATCTTTTCATAGGATAACTACGCCCAATATTCATTCTCGGCTACATCATAATCGATGAAATCAATCTAAGCAACTCTTAAAGTCCAAATCCTAAATTCATAAGGTAATTTCCACCAATAACAGTCATAAATCACAATCGTCAATCACAAGTCGTAAATCTCAATTTGCCTTTTCCGAAATTCTCAATCCCAACCTACTTCCGATTTTTCGTACTCCAAATCTGGTAATTCCACGGGTAGGCAAAATCTGAAGAAGTACGTGATCGTCGACAGAGAACTCAAGAGATTACCTATGCTGATCTAGCCAATCAAGCTGACGATCCTGAGCTACTCTGAGATGCTCTCTGATATGCCTGGCTACGTTAATTGGAGCTATTATCTCGGGCCAAAGCATATGTCTCTCACCAATATCGTCCCATGCTAAGAATAATCTGCATCTATTGCCATACAAAGCCTCAAAGGATATCATCTGAATGCTCGCCTGAAAGCTATTGTTGTAGGAGAACTCTACTAGATGCAAGTGATCTTTCCAAGAACCACCAAAGTCAAGCTTGCACGACCGAAGCATATCCTCAAGATTCTGGATCGTGCGCTCTGACTGACTATCTGTCTGCGGATGGTATGTTGAACTAAAACTCAAGCAGGTGCTCAAACTATGTTGAAGACTGCCAAAAGTGCAATGTGAATCGGGAGTCCCTGTCATCCTATGCGTTCAATTTACTTGTATAATCAAGATCAACTTAAAATCAATTAACTGGTTAAGGCCATTTTTGTAGTCACTAATTGTTTCAAACTTACGAATCCATTCCAACTAAATTATAGGTCGGCTAAAAAATTTCCTTTGATGTATCGTCGACTGGTTGGAAAACTCAATTACTTGGCAGTCATGACCTATGTTGTCACAGGGGACGCCTAGGCGGTCTAGGTGAGCAGGTTGGGGGAAGCCCGTCTCGACATGGAGAAGAAAATTCCGTGTCAGGCGACGGGCGCCTAGAGGCGACCAGGAGAATACATAGGCTCGCCTAGGTGGTTGTTGAATATTGGTTATTATTACTTGATGTTGAATATTGGTTAATGCTTATTATATTACTTAATGCTTACTTTATGGCTTATTATATTGCTTATTGGTTATTTGGTTAATGCTTATTATAGTGCATATTGCTTTAGTTATCAACTGTTCTCGTTACTTGTGTATATTATTTATCAATCGTTCTTTTATACAGCTGTTGTTGCTTCTTAATATCTTATATATAACATTATAACTGCACTGTTTACACTCTGCACATAACTGCATATTTGTTTCTGCAAAATATCTTTTGTGGTCTGGGCTGGCGCCTAGACGCGCCTAGGCGAGGCGGGTAGGTTGTCGCCTCGCCTAGTGCCCAATACAACATAGGTCATGACCCGCCTAGACATTTCCTTTGTTGTAAGTGTCGTGAGTAGATGTATGACTTTTTTACGAGTTCCGCATTGGCTGACAGTTCTCAAGATCTTGTGCTATCTGGCTCATAATCTAGAAAAAAAAATCGGAAGGAGAACCAGGGGCATAGTGGCATACTCGTCTTGACTGTTTTACAGATGCTGACTGTGATGCAAGTCTTACAGATAGACAGTCTACATCTGGTTATTCGGTATTTATTGTCGAGAACTTAGTGTCGTGGAAGAGCAAGAAACAGAGTGTGGTCTCACGATCGAGTTTAGAAGCGGAATACCGAGCTATTGCTCATGGCACAACAGATGTGTTGTATCTGCAGCATCTTCTAAAGTAGCTGGGAGAATAAACAAGATCTGAAGCAGCAAATATGTGGTGTGGTAACCAGTCAGCTATCTATATTGCTAACAATTCCGTATTTCATGAACGGAAGAAACACATTGAGATCGACATCCACTTCGTCCGTGATAAATATTAAAAGGGGGTGATAACATTTCACCACGTGAGAACCGACGATCAAATATCATATATCTTTACGAAATCTCCTTTAGGCCCTCGTGTTCAGTTTCTTTGTAACAAGTTGGACATGTTTGACATTATGCTCCAGTTTGAGGGAGGATGTTAAGTATTAGTCATTGGGCTTTAGTCCCACATTGGATAGAGACAATGATGAGAGGCTAGTCCTCTCCTATATATATGTAATCACTCATCAATGATATCAATCCATTCACTCTTTCCACATAAACGTTAAGCAACTGCCTAGAAAGTTTAGACTTTTTCACCATTTACTTAATCTTGCTAAACTTGACGTTCCACAGCCTAAATAGTTGTCATTTATAGAATCTATCTTTGCCATGAGTCTTTTCCCTAGTGAATTTCTTCTGCCACTCTTGTAGATTTTTGTAATCAAATGTACATGCATAAAGTTCGCTTGGTATTGTTCTTGCTTTTCCTGCTGACCTGAATTAGTACTTTTGAAGTACTCATTTATGATGATCTCCAAATTTACATATATAATGATGGTTATTGTTTGAGGTCCTTAAGATATGTGAATACAATAATTGCAGTTCGACCATTAAGCAAACTAAAGTACTGCAGAGTTTCCCTCCGAGCTTCTTTCCTGAATTGTAATTCACAAGTTTTTGTGTCATTAGTAAGTAACTATTCGTGAAACGTGGGAATTGTCTTCTGTAAGATTTACCATTGGAATTGTCTTCTTTAAGCAAACATTAGATGTAACATAAGAAATGTCGAGGTAATTTTTAAACATGCATTGGTCTAGTAATTAAATATCTAGCATCATGAATCCAAAAGTTAAATGTCAGTGTGACAACTGCACTGTTCTTTTAGCTAGTCTGTCAGATAAACTCAATTATGTAGTTATAAACGTGTTTGATACATTTAAGTTAAGCTGTGAAAGAATGAATAGATAAAGAGCTATAACATATTTCCTCTATGGTGTACAACTGCATGGAATTTGAAGTTCATCCTATGTAAACATTATGTTTGGACAAATTTATCAAAACTTATATGTTCATTTTCTAGAATCGAGAGCTTGACAGGGAACTGTTTGCTCCTATTGGCATGGCTTTGCCACGTCATGTCATACATTTTGAGGATTTAATACGTTTGTGCATTTGTGTTCTTGGTAGTAAGTGATCATTGGAACACTAGAATGCTATGTTGCACGAATATGGATACGAGATGAGCATTTCAAATGGGTACAGAGGTAGTTACCAATGTTGCATGAGTACATATACGGATATAGGTACGGACATCATTTTCTGTCTGTGCAACATGGCTTTCTATCATTATAGATATAACTTTTTGCTAATTGAATCCATCTTACATAATGAGTCTTTGAGCTCTGTTGGGACTGTTGAGTAGAACTTGGAAATGTGAGAGTTTTATTGAAGGTAACTGTTGTAGTTTCTTTAGTTGGGCTTTGATTGGTATAATTTGGTCAGGAGCCCAAATTAGAACACCAAGTTGAAGCAAGTGTTATGTGGGAGGAAACACAAGAAGTTACAACAAATTATGAGATAAATAGTTACGCAGATTGAGATTGAAACCTTTATAAAGAGGAAGTTAAATATGATGGTATCTGTAAGATTTCCCATGTTTATTTGGAAGCGGACAACTTACTCGAGCGAGTAAGCAAAAGTTTCTTTGAATGTTATTGAAGCTAACTGTTGGAGTTTCTTTAATTGGGTTTTGATTGGTATAATTTTGACGGAAGCCCAAAACAGAACGCCAAATTGAAGCAAGTGTATGTGGAAGGAAACTCAAAGAAACAACAAGTGATGAGATAAATAGCTACATGGATTGAGATTTAAACCTGTATAGAGAGAAGTTACTTATGATGGTAGCTTTAAGATTTCCCATGTTTATTTGGAAGAGGACAGCTTACTCGAGCAGAGTAAGCAAAAGTTTCTTTGAAAGGTAACTGTTGGAGTTCTTTAGTTGGGTTTTGATTGGTATAATTTTGCCGGAAGCCCAAAATAGAACACCAAGTTAAAGCAAGTTTTATGTGGGAGGAACTTTACAACATATGATGAGATAACTAGCTACATGGATTGAGATTGAAACCTGTATAAAGAGGAAGTTACATAAGATGGTATCTGTAAGATTTCCCATGTTTATTTGGATGAGGACAACTTACTCGAGCAGAGTAAGCAAAAGTTTCTTTGGTTGGTTGGCTGTGAGATTTGGTATATAGAAGGCAGTAGTTAGCTTTGTTTCATTAACAGAACTAGATGAGGGATGCCAACTTAAGGGGATATGGCTTCTCTTAGGCCATGTTTGGTTCGCGCAATCAGGGCCTTCGGAAAGGAAAGTCATTAATTTCTTGTGTTTGGATGTCAAAGAAAATGAGCATAAAAGAAAAATGGTTCCCAAAGGAAAGAAAAATAGGGAGGAAATGGTCCCCCTCACCCACCTCAAGGATTCACTCTCTCTCCCAATTTCCTGCATTTATTACACAAATTTAGGACTAAACTATCGCTGCTCAAAGATGTGTTCTGACTATACTCCTGGCATTTTCAAACACTGAAAGAAAAATTGATGGAAATTGCAATTTTCCATGCCCATGGAAAGAGCAAAAATTTTATTTCTTTTCCTTTCATTTCCGCGAACCAAACAAGGCCTTAGAGTATCTTTGGTTAAGGAGATTTATAAGACGTGAATAAAGGGGAAGCTACGAAGTGGTGCGAACTGTCAGTAACCTCTTAAAGTTTTACCTCCACTACATAAGTTCACTGAGTAGCTACATACAAGCAGAAAATTACGCTAGTTCATGCAACAAGCAATTCTTTAACTGAATGTACTTAGATGTAAGAGGTTAAGCATATAGCAAACCAGCTGCCCTCCTTACTGTACTACTTGTAGGGGTTTATTTGAAATTGGTCACTAGTGACCCGGTCCCAAATTCCATGATGTGGCAAATTCCAAGTGTGTATTTCAATATATGAGTTATCATTTTGTTTTCTTGCACACATCGGTGTGTTACTCAATTGGTTGGTATGGTGGAATTCTTTTAGTAGGCAAGGTTCAAATACCACAAGGAATATTTAGTTTTTGTCACCATTTTTTTTTGGAGAATTTTACTTTGGAGATAGGCCCCAAAGGGGCATAGCGACTCGGACTCGGACTTGGGACCCGAGCGAAGGGCGAACGGCGCAAAGTGGCGGTTTGATGGCGCACTTTGCACTTGGCACGTTCGCATTCAACGTCTAGATGGTGGTGCGCTTCCATGCGTTCTGCAACAGTTCTGCGAGTTCGCACAGTTCTGCAGAGTTCTGTGCATTTGCTGCTGTTAGTTATTGTTCTTAGTGGCGTCCACTTACTTGGGGGAGTCACTGTTGTAACAACCCACTTAGTAGGGGGGGGGGGGGGGGGGGGGGCGTTTACTGCTTTAAGTGTCCACTTAGTTGGGAGTTATTCCCTGGACAACCTCCCACATTTTTTGCGGACGGTTATGACAGCCAATAGGGTTGGCTCCTCTATAAAAGCCTAGTCTTTTTCATAGAGAGGTAGAAGCTTTCAGAGTTCTTTTTTTTTTCTTCTAGAAAAGAGAACAACAACAACAACAAAAGAGAGTCTCACGTCCAAATTCTGTCCATTGTCCAGAAGATGACAAAAGGAGCATTCCAGTAGTTCATCTGAACTTGCTGGTTCCTGGAAGCAGATCGACAGAAAAAGGTCGAATCTCATTTTGAGCAATGGTGATAGTCCGGCAAGGATCTTCTTCATCAGTTTTTTCAGATTTCTTTACGTATGCACTCTTAGCAACTTAGTTGCTGTTTTCAAAGCTTTGCTCTAGTTTAGCAATTTTTATTTGCTTGTTATGCTCCGGCATCGCTATTGCAAGTTTACTTCTTGTTGTAATCACCACTTTGTGGTAGAAGTTTGTAACAGATTTGTACGAATTCCGGTTTCACTTCCACAACAATTCTAGCTCTGTGAAAAAAAGGATGAGAACATGATGTTTGCAATGAGGACAATGGTGACAAGAGTTTAGAAATTGAACAAGGTTAGTTTTGGATGTTTGGATGGAGAAACACTTTTTTACATTGTCAAAGATTGGGCGGCAAGATCCAGGGCTGTCAATGTAATGGTTGGAGGTTGAGAAGATGTCAGCATGCATATCCAGTCCAAGAACTCCTTTGGAGGTATTAGTTTCCTTTTATGTTTTAAAACCAAGAAAGTGGACGTTTGGTTTCATGCTGACGACAGAGCATGTTCTTCCGTGGTTGGTAGATGTCTCAACTGGTGTGAACTGCATAATCTCTGTAACTGGATGGAACTACTCTTATCTTACTGGAGTCCCCTCTCCTGAAATAAAGCATTCGTGTAGCAGCAAAAGTTAATTTCTTACTGTTCATATATCTTTGATCTGTTTGTTGTATTGACTTTGTATCCTAAATTTTAATAGGTGAGATGAGTTTCAACATTGTTTTGAAGTAGGTTACACACTTCGAGTTCTTTAATTTGGAGCAATTTTTTGGAAAATCATCTGGGCACTAAATTTTAGTTACAATGTTCGAAATTAAGTAGAGCTCAAAACTATTTAAATGTTGGAATAAATTGATCTGATTTGCTTTGCTTTTAGTGATAACTATTTTTTTTCCCTTTATTTTTGGATACAGGTAAAAACATTATAGAATCAGATGGCCGTGATCATACAAGCAAATTCTACAGAACTTCCAAGGTTCTGTAGCATGTCTTGGCTTTCAACTCTCAGCTCCTATCCTCGCCCTCAACCCTTTGGAATCAGTATTTATAGTTGATAATTGCTTTTTATTTATCATTCACTACAAATAATTGAAGCTTCCATCTCTTTTATGTGGAGACAGAAACTTGAGGTTTTCTAGTGTTGTGATTCAAGAAGAATTAGAGGGTCCAAATGTGGATGTTGTTTTATGCTGTGGATTCATACTGGATTATTATGACTAGACGCACACATTTGCAGCAAACAACTGCGAATGGTATTTCGAGGAATCTGTCCAAAGCTTGCATGATCAGAAAATAGGCAGTATGACTTTGAACTATTGTATAACTGACGATACTAGAGGCTCAATCAGTGGGTAATGTCAAGGACCAATATATTGCAGTTCCTAAGAAACAGCTAGTCGTTTGAATTTTTTATTTATCTTTTTCTTTTAGCATGGGTGCTCAATAAAGTGAACTTTTGTCCCAAATAGACGAGAAAAAAGTTGACTAGCAAAAAAATTCACTAGAACTGAGAAATATTATCCCAATTTGATCTTGAAAGGTATATATATATATATATATATATATATATATATATATATATATATATATATATATATATATATATATATACCAGGAGGGATCTTCGATTTTTGTATTCCCAAGTATTCTCATGTTATCAATCATTGGATCTTGTTTAAGTTATATAATCTTAACAATTGATTTGAATGATTCAAATCAACGGTTAAAATTATATATATATAAAATGTTTTAATGCTAATAGTTGTAGTTTAATAAAAGAGGAGAAAATGGAACGAGTAATCCTCAATCTCTCCCCTTTTCTCTCGTCATTTTGGGTTTCGAAGACCAACAAGGCCTCCTCTCTCTCCTCGTGCAAGTTTAGTGCTAGAATGCCCATTTACAAAGCTTCAAAATCAAGTATGGAATTCAAGCTAGGTTTGTTTTTAGTGAGACTTTGAAGACTCCAAAGACATAATATATCATGTTAGGGTTTCATCGAGAAGGAAGACTCCAAAGAGGAGTTTTGCTTAATTTTTAAGGGATTTGTGGTTTGATGTTTAAAATTCTACAAATTTCATACTCAAAATACAAGTGTAGGAAGTGTTGGAAATTTGATCGATGACACTATGCGAGAAGTATTATCAACACAACAGAATATTACATAAGAAAATATTTTATTTGTTGGAAATGTTTTTAATTATATACAAGAGGCAGAAGCTTGCTACCAATTACATGGAGCAAGGAATGGGAGCAAGGAATGGTTTTAGCATCCCAAAGAAATCGACAGATAGAAGGATGTGTGCTCTCTCAGATCCAACAAGTATAAGATACATATGCGGTTGCGAAGGGACATGCATGCCAAGAAAAGAAAAAGAGGGGCAAAATTAAAAGCACTTCAACAATGAAGAGAGAGAGAGAGTTTGGCTATGATGCGTATCCAAATTATATAAGTTTCAAATTTGCGGAAGGTTATTGTGTGTTGAAGATGTACACAGTCATGCCTTTGTCACCCCAAGTAAACGAATTTTGATGAGGTTAAGAAGACACTTGTCTAATGTCGCAAAATCATTAACAAAAGCTTTTCGTTAAGAAAATATGCAAATTAGTAAAATTCATGCATTCTTTGGTGGGTTTTCTCAAATCGAGTTTAGTGTAAAAGATCTTTATAATCATTTGAGGAAAGTGAGAGAAGCCATCAATGAATGTGGAGATTTTGTTGTGAGAGTATATTTTCAACAAATAGGGAGAGGGAACAAAGATTTTTACTATTCAATTGGTATCGACGAAGATGTAAGAGCAATTAACTTCTTTTGGGTTAATGGAAGGTCATATTTAGTGTATCAACAATTTGGAGATGTCGTTACATTTTTTTCTTCTCTTTTGAGGAAAGTGAGAGAAGCTAACAAGTACCCAATGCCATTTGGACCATGTACATGCATAAATCATCACCATCAATTGATTCTTTTGGTTGTCCATTATTGGAAAATGAAGTAAAAGACACTTTCCTATGGGTGTTTAAGCATTGGCTTTACGCTACGGAAGGAAAGTACCAAATGTCTATAATCACAAATCAAGATAGAGTTATTTAAAATGCGGGGGCAAAGGTATTTTCCCAAACTCGTCATGGTCTCTGTCTTTGGTACAACAAGAAAATAAAATGCAGAGAAGTTCAAACATATTTTTTAAATGCTCAAAGTTCAAAAAAGATGTAAATCAGTGTATTAATAAAATACACACTATTCAGGATTCTGAAGAACAATAGGCTACTTTGGTGGTTGAATATAATTTCAAGACCATGATTGGATGGAAGAATTGTATGAGATTCGTCATAGTTGGGTATCACTTTATTGTCAGGATACCTTCTTTGATGGTATGAATACAACAAAGTCAAAGTATTAATTATTTCTTCAATAGTTTTGTTACATCAAAGACAGATTTGAAAGAGTTCGTTACAAGATATGATCAAGCATGAAAGTCAACATATATGAATGAGCGCAAAGAGGACTTTGTTTCAACTTACAAGTAACACCTTCTGAAAGTAAGGATGATTTGTTGATTGATGCTGCAAACACCTACATAAGGAGCATGTTTGAGAACTTTGAGGAAAAGTTCAATGAAGCATATCGACTTAGAACAGATGAAATTGAAATGGATGATGATGTTCAAACCAATGTTGTGCGTTTGAAGATAATGACTAGTTTGTTGTATGTTTCAACTTGACTACAAAGGAGGTTCTTGTGGATGCCAATAATTTGAATTCTTTGGAATATCATACAAACATTTGTGCAGAGTTTTTTTACAATTGTTTATACTTAAGTGAGATCCCTTCTTACTTTATATTAAAAATATGGACAAAGTATACAAAATGACTGAAATTGTTTCTAGAGATGGAATGATATTATATAATCCTCGTGTTAAAGAATGATCAACAAGAGCAAGTTATCTTGTCAAATTTGCAACAAACGTGCTTACATGGCAAATGCATCAGATGAAGGGTTCTAATAGTGTGTAGATACACTTCATGTCTTATTTGAGCAATTGTGAACATCAGATGATAACTTACTTCAAAAAGAGTATGATAATACACCCGTTATAGAGCCTTGTAGCAATAGAGTCGAAGGGTTACTCCTTCATCCACATGTTAACGAAGGGTAGGAAGAAGGCAGACCAAGCAAATGAGGTTGAAACAAGTACAAGTAATGAAAGAATAAATATTGGAGTGGAGAAAGGAACGCCAAACAAGAAACCAAGAGTTTGCCAAATGTGCAAAAGCGTTAATGTTGGTCATGATAGTCGCATGCAATTTCTCTAAAAGTCCAAGACCAAATAGGTATAAATCTTCTTAGATGATCTAGAGTTTGTTTTTCTTTTATTTTCCCTTTTATACCTTCTATTTTTTTAGACTTGGATGATATTACAGATGAAATGATAGGCATGCAAGGTTGTACATGTCACTACCCCATTTCCAGAGTCGGATATTTTTTTAATTTTAATTTGGTTAATTGTGTATTATTTATAATTAATTGTATTTATATTTAATTAGTGATTGTATTATTTTTATTTGATTGTTTTAGGATTTTGGCTAGCCTGGACCCATGTCAGACCCTAGTGGACCCATGTCCGACCCAACCCACACACCCATGTGAGACTTATTTTTGGGTTTAGAATATTTATTATATTTTTAGTGGGTTAGTTGGAGAGATTGGGAGTTAGTTTGAGTGCTTTTGGAACCCGAAACCCAAAACCCAAGTTAAGGAGGGCATTTTGGTCTTTTGGAGACTTAGGAAACCCTTTAATTCACATGGCTGGTTCCCCCAACCCCCCTTTCCTAGCCGATCACAGCAGCCCCAGCCCCCCATTTCTTCTTCTTCACTACTTCTTCTTCTTCTTCTTCTTCTTCTTCTTCTTCTCCATTCTCCATTTCTTCTTCTTTCCTTCTCCCAACTTCAAGTAAGCACCATAATTCTCCTCTTTCTTCTTCTATTCTTCATGGATGTGAACCCTAACCCGTACATTCTTTCCCAACCTAGGTGGATAGAGCTTAGATTTGGTGTTGGAGCTTGGATTGGAAGCTTGGAAGCTTTGTTTGGTGGATTTGGAGCTTTTTGGAGACTTTGGCTTGAGATTCCAACTCCCAAGAGGTAAACTCTGATTTTCCCCCTTCTAATTACTCTTATATAGTGTAATTAGTGGTTTAGAACCTTCCTAGACCCTAAGCCTACCCGTGGGAGGAAGTTGGAACTAGTTTGGTTGTGTTTGGAGACTTTGACACTAGGTTTTGTGTCAATTTCGGGTGGAATCCAAAATTGGCCCAATTTTGGGTGATACCCTAGGTTAGACGGACCTAGGTAGACGTTATCGGGTGCCTTGAGGGTTAGTGCGTGTCTCCGTTCGGACACGTGAAGTCGTGTCGCGAAGAAATGGGCGTTTCGGACGTTTTCAGGGTTTTCGTCGTCGCCGGTTCTAAGTGCGTGCGCGTTTTCGCCACGGGCCTAGAATCGATGGGGTAGCATTTTTTCTAGGATCTAGACATCGTTTAGAACCCGTGGGTAAATTTTGGGCCGATTCCGAGTAGGTTTGGTGTGCGTTTCAGGAGGTTTTGCGAACCGCACACCACGTGTTCGTTGAAATGACCGAACGGCCATTTCGACTTGGTTTCTTAGTTTCGGGCTTGTGCGCGCGTTGGATTGGCTTCTGGAAGTGTGTGCTAGAGTTCTCGGGTTATATTATATATATATATAGGTGTTTGTGTGCGAGGGGAGGTTGTGCGCGTGTTGGTGGGGGTTGTGTTGTGTGTTTATATATATATATATATATATATATATATATATATATATATATATATATATATATGTGTGTGTGTGTGTGTGTGTGTGTGTGTGTGTGTGTGAGAGTTTGTGTTTATATATATAGATATGTGTATGCATATGTGTGTGTGTTCATAAGTATATATATATATATATATAAGTGTGTGTGTAAATATATATATAGTTATATATAGTTATATATATATATATATATATATATATATATATATATATATATATATATATATATATATATATATATGTGTGTGTGTGTGTGTGTGTGTGTGTGTGTGTATGTATATATATGCGTGTGTGTTTGTGTGTGTGTGGTCGTGTGTGTGCGTGCAGCGAAGGCAGCGGGCAGCGAGCGCTGCCGCAGCGAGTGCGCTGTTGTGCAGTGCGCACAGCAGCAGCAGCAGCAGTATAAGCAGCAGTAGCAGCAGATGTTAGCAGCAGCAGCAGCAGTGTAAGCAGGAGCAGCAGCAAGCGCAGTAGCAGGGCGAGGGATAGATGTATGTAGATAGATAAATAGATAGTTAGATAGATAGATACTAGATGGTTAGATAGATTAATATCTAGATAGATAGATAGATAGATATCTAAATAGATAGGTATATAGATAGTTAGATGGATAGATTAATAGATAGATAGATTGTTAGATAGATAAATAGTTAGAAAGATAGTTAGATAGATAGATACATAAATAGATTAGATAGATACATAGACAGATATATAAATAGATAGATAGATAGATAGATAGATAGATAGATAGATAAGTAAATAGTTAGATAGATAGATAGATTGATTGATTGATTGATAGATAGATACATAGATGGTTAGATAGATAGATAGATAGATAGATAGATAGATAGATAGATAGATAGATAGATAGTTATATCTATCTATACGTATAGATATATAAATACATATAGCTAGATATACATTATAGCTAGATATATATATGTATAGGTAAGGTAAGGTATATGGGTATATATGTAGGTGTGTATGTGTGATGTATATATGTAGATATCTAGGTATATGCATATATGTATTAGATATATATTTTCTAGCTTATATTATTAGCTAGGCATATATCTATAAGCATAATAGTTAGCTAGAGGGGTAGTAGGGTTGAGTTTAGAGAGGTATCTCAATACCTTGAGATATCCAAGGTATTGAGTTTCAAGCGGAGTTTTTGAGCAATTGCCTAGGTTTGAGTTTAGAGATCGGTTTTTATGTATATGTGTATATATTTACGCGTGCTAGCATAGGTTTTAGCGGGTATAGGTGGGGCGTATAGCGTAGGGTGAGGTATCGGATACCGAGGGTATTCCGGTATCTCAAGGAGGCGAGTTTGATGCTTTATTATCTTAATGACCTAGTTTTGACCTAGAATTTTAGGGGCACCCTAGTTTGACCTAGAGTTGACCGTAGTTGACCCGGTTGACCGCCAAAGTCAACTTTTGACCTAGTTTTGACCCAGGGTTGATTTTTTGGACCCAGAGTTGACTTTTTGACCCAGATTTTACCGGTTTGACCCGTTTGACCTAGAACGACCCTAGAAGCCTATTTTTAGTTATTTTATATCTGTTTAACTCATTAGAAATTTGTTTAACCTTGCTTTTCGCAATAGGTCCTTGCGACACCAGTTCGGATCGCCAGTTGCTCAGGACGTCAGACGAGTACATTCTCTGATAGTTTTCATTATCTGATGATTATTATGATTCAGCTTCTAGTATAGTATCATCTGATTTTCTGGCACGACACGGACTGGTATTTCTGGATTCATTTACTTGCGACACGTATTTTTCATATTTCTGGTCTCTATTCTGGCATCACCTACTGGCATCACTACAGGCATCACTCATGTTTCAGGCTGGACTCATACTTGATTTACGTGTCAGGTCTTGGATTCACTTGTATTAGTCGGGGCGGGAAAATACTCGAGTAGACATGTAAATATTTCCATCTGGAATCATCAGGAATTACTCCCTCTGGTCTAATCTGGAATGATAGCAGCCGCGCACCCAGTGCGCGGTGAGCCGTACTTACCCCTAGCCGTTTACATGTCGAAACAAGTATTTCAAAGACATCGAGTTCATTCTTTATAGTCTGGACTCTCTTGCATTTCTTGCTGGTCTCACTTATAGTTTCTGGACTTGACTCATTATATGTATTTCATGTTGGACTCACTACACATTCATGTGCACAGACTTACTCTTAGTTTAGATTTCTTGCATCTTACAGTTATTACTATCTTGCTTCTGATATTCATGCATCTTTACCTTTATGCACCAGTGACATATATATATTTCTTGTTTATACTATATTTCCTTCACCTTGCTACTTGCTACAACTGTTTTATAGTTTTTATCATTTAACTGGAACTGCTGTTAGAGATGTACTTGTTCCAGTCCTGACTGGACATATTTTTTTCAGAGTATCCGGAGGAGTGGTGTCCAACGTTTTATGGACCTGAGCCTGTCGATGGTGCAGACAGGGACCCTCTAGTTTAGGAGTGATTTTCGGGTTGGTAGCCGGGATCACTAAGACCTTGTTATTGTTCTTATTAGCTTTTAGCACCGGATTTGTCTCCGGTTTTGGACTGAGACCTTGTATTGTATATGATTTTGGATGTTGTATTATTATTGTTGTGGTTGTTTTTAGTTGCAGTTGTTTAGACTTGGTAGCTGTTAGTCTTCTTTGTTATCTTATCGTGCTTAGATTCGTGATTGAGTACATTATGATTATCATTATGATATTGCTCCTCCGTTTGGAGTTGAGATCTTGACAGGTTTATATATTGATTGCGTGAGATTGTTATCTAGATAGTTGACCTAGACAGCGTTCTACCGCCGATGCTGCGGCGTAGGCTGGACGTACCCACGACTCATGCCCGATTTTTCGGGTGCGGGTCGTGACAGTACATGAAGATATTTGAAGTAGAATATTTGACAAACTTGGATCATGTTACTCGCAGCGATGTTTCGTTACATGTGCTTGTTGCTATGGATTTGGCAGACTTGGTTATACTTTATTTTGTAGTCTAGTTTGCACTATCGGGAACAAACCCGCTACACAAATAATAAAGGTTCTAAAAGAAGCAAACTACACTATGCATGTAAGGCTAGTCTCCAAGACAGTCACATCTTACATCTCCATCGTGGGATCCATGGTACATAGGTAGCCCTTGTCTAAAGCTGAAAAATGGTTATCCAGTCAAGATTGGAGCAAAGTACTGCAATGATTCTAAATCTACATAGTTTGATATACATGCATATATGAAAAAAAGAAAGATAAACTATCTAAGTACATGCCATGACAAGTCAAAAGAAAAATAATCTAACAGTACTAGCAAGATGCAGTTGTAAACCCCCTCGACCAAATTTAGGTCTACCTGGCTTAGATAGAGAGACTAGGGTTAGTTTGGAGCCAATTAGAATTAGAATATAGTGTTTTAGATTAATGTACAATATTTGTATCACTTTGTGCACCTTACCGTTGCTTCGATATTTGGAGCGCTACACTAGCATTTGCTTTCAAACAAATTTTACACACTTTTCCTAGACGTGCCAGCCTTCCATTCTGACCTTTGTGTAACTCATAAATACCCTCTTTTGTGCTTTATTTTAGTCGCACAATATTCGTTATAAACATCTATTCTTAAAATCAAATAAATTCAACCTTGCATCTTTGTCCGTTCCAATCGAAATTGGAGACACAACCTCGATCCGTTTTGTGCAACCCAATTTATGACAATATTTTATTATAAGTCTACTACGTCCATGACACTTATGTTCTACCCAATTTTAACCCTATGCACTTCCAATTAATTAAAGAACACCATTGACACTAATTTTAATTAAATTAGTGTAAGGACCCAACCTAACCCAAAATTAGACCCAACATCAACCCAAACCCCCACTCACACCCTCAAGGTTCATACTAAACATCACATACCATTTTAACCCACTACATCACACCAAACATGGTATTTTTTCTCATCCAATCCCAAACTCCATTGGTTGTGCAATTTCTCAATTGTTAGGGGCTTTTATGCAAATAGGCAATTAGGTGTCCACCTCCCATTAGAGCCAAGCCATGAAGAAATCCCCTCCCCCTCCATTGTTGACCGGTCCCCTAAGTTTTCCCTCCCATTTTGTGTGTACAACACACCACCTTTTCACCTACCTCATCCACACCCTCCATTCAAAATCAAGCCCATCCTAGCCCTCCAATTCTTCATGAAGAACCTTCCCCCCATCCCTAAAAATGCCTTTTGGCCGGCCCCAATCCCAATGCCATCCTCCTCTCTCTGTCTCCTACATAAACACCTCCTCCTTCTCTCCATTTTTATCCACAACCACCTATTCTAACCACACCCGAACCCTAAAACTCCTCCTCCTTCTTTATCACTACCCCATTTCCAGGGAGTTGTAACGTATTTGTGCACTCTAACCTATTAGTTAGGACACGGGTTAGTGTTATACGATATTTGGAGTTGTAACGTATTTGGTAGTTAACTGTCTTGTTGTGCACTGTATTTGAGGACATGACGTACTCGTACATAGAGACCTAGATGATTCACACTACCAACTTGTCTTGGATAGCAACTTAGTGCCTACTTGAACCTTATTTAATCTTGGTTGTAATATTTGAGAATGTACGTTTAGAGGGACATGACACTTGTGTATTTTAGCTACGTGCATACTCGACCCTGCTAGTTGACCGGTTATAACCCCTACTTGCGTTAGTTTCTAAGTACAGTGTAGTTGTATTTCTGTGCGTACTAGTGTAATGACTGATGATTATTATATTATATTATATATATATGATCCTTGGACCGTTCGGGCGAGGTTTCGGGAGCAGGATTTTGGTACTCGCAGCTTGAGGATCCAGGCAAGTATACCTTGCCTTATTTACTATTTAATTCAAGTTATTAAATATTGCATGTGATATTGTTGCAAATATTACATATAACTGTGCGCGTCCGAGAATGACTCGGGTGTAGTCGACGATTGCGTCAATGTGTAGTGTAATGACTTAGTCACTAGCAAATCACCTACTATTGCGAAGATATTCTGATATCTTCCAAGATCCTGACACTTCTTACACTCATCACGATGACAAACTCATGTTGGGATACGGATTGGCGTACCCGACTAGCTATCGGTACGTGTGACATGCATCACGGTTTAGTGCGTCGTCAGGTCAGTCTAGTTATTTGAGACCTGGCATGTAGTTACGTAGTATGCACGTCGTGTATTCGACTTACATACTTGCATTGGACGGAGAGGACAACTGGTAGGCGTATGTGATACACACATTGGAATCCGTAGTGTCCAGAGGAGCCACAGATCCAATGACTTCCTTTATTCAGATATCGCGTTCCTCGGAGCATTACGGACGTATATATATGCAGATACCTCATTCTTCGGAATGATGGACGTTACATGTATAGATACCATGCTCTTCGGAGTATTGGACGTTATGCCTACACCTACCCATACGTACCAAGGTTGTCCTCATATTGCATTCACTTAGATGGTTAGTACACCCCCTTTTCTTATTCAGTATTTATATTTGGCATGTATTTTTGTATCTTGTTACGTCCCTCTGAGGACCTGGTTCCCTTCCAGATTTGGATGAGGTATACTATCCGACCGTGTACGGGCCCGGACATGAGACGAGGTACGCGACCGATGAGGAGCTTGAGGTGTTACCATTGGAGTTTCCTTGATCACTGGTAGGCCTTCCTCCTAGGGCTGGAGCATCCTTATCTAGTTAGTCGATGCTCTAGCCTAGTACTCTTATCTGTCCTTCTATACTCTTATTTTATCATTGTAGTGGGTTTGTTCCCATCAGACTTATTTGGATTGTACTATGACATTCAGACTCCGCACTTATTTTCCAGTATTTATTTCAGCTCTTCTTATTTATATTTGTTGGATGAGATTAGACATTTACCTGCTGTATGTTAGCATATTAGACTTGTTAGTATTTTAGGACAGCGTAGTATACTTCGTCGGGTCTATTAAATTGGAAAATCCCTCAGAGTCATATTAGCTAGCCATTGCCATGTGGCCTGGTCCCGTATATTTTGGGACTGGGCGTGACATGGTTTTAGTGGTGGCCCATGCAGGTCCTTTCAGTGAGCCTGCAATAGGATAGAAATTATTAGATCTCATCCACCTTGAATACCGTCTTTGAACCTCCTTCGTAATTAATTATTTGAATATCTACATCATGTTTGTTTATTTTCGTACTCTTTTAATGTAGTTATATCTCTTGTAGAGAGATGAACTTGCGTAGCGGACGCGAGGCATACGGTGCTATTGTGCCATCCACCACCGCACAGAGGGAGGATATATCCCAGGGACCACCCGAAGAGCAGCCACCACCACAGGCCCCGGTGATCCCACAGGCCCCGCTGATACATTGGCACCAGACTTCTCAGGCCGATCCGACGCAGTAGCACGAGGGCCAGACTTCACATACTGTCCCTATGTAATACCTCGAGGGCCAGACTTTGAGGGCCACGCCGATGCTGCAGCCCGAGAGGCCGGCATCTCAGGAGACACCTACAGCGCAGCCGGAGGTCCCATTGCCACCACCTCCACCCTTTCCACCTCAGATGCCACATCCAGAGGGACAGCTGCAGATGTTCCAGTTCTTCCAGGCCATGATGCAGGCGCAGTGGCATCAGGCCGAGACTATGACAGAGCTTGATGGCAGTTCTGGAGAGGACACCTGCCCCAGCACCCGCACCAGCACCAGTACCTATACCTGTTTAGCCAGCTGGTACTGTTCGAAGGTTTCGTCAGATGGGCCCGGATACCTTTTCGGGCAGCGAGACCGTAGAGGAGATCTCAGATTGGGTCGCCAACACGGAGATGTTGTTGGAGGCTTCTCAGCTGCCTCCGGACCTTTGGATGACCGCAGTGAGGGCTCAATTAAAAGGCAATGCCCATCACTGGTGGGACTCCATGGAGCGCAGCGTCGGCAAAAAGCAGACGTGGGAGCAGTTTTTAGAGTACTTCAATGCGAAGTATTTTCCGGCTACGGTCAGAAATGCACTATACTCCCAGTTCCTGCACCTGAAGCAAGAAAACTTGACCGTAGACGCGTATGACGCGGAGTTTAGTCAACTTTGTAGATTTAGTGCCGCCTTGATACCCAATGATCTGGTGAAGGCCAGGAGATTTCATCATGGTCTGACTTATGAGCTACAGAGGTACACTACCACCCAGACAAGGATATCTTACGAGGAGGTTCTGTCAGAGGCTAGGATACAGGAGGCTATTGGCAGAGGATCGAGGCGTTCTAGCGTGATCGTACCAGCCAGAGCTCAGCCCAGAGCGGAAGGACCGATCCGTCGTCCGAAAGCATAAACACAGCAGAGGATAGTACTATACCAGCACAAGGAGCTTTCGACTTGTCACCATTGTGGCAAGAAGGGACATATTATCAGAGATTGTCGGAAGAAGCTTAGATTGTGCATGATCTGTGGAGCGAGCCAACACCTTGCCAGAGATTGCCCACAACGCAGGGATGCAGCACCACAGACAGGACAGAGGCCAGCAGCACCAGTCCAGAGGATACTACCCCAGACATGAGGTCAACGTCCACCTGCACCCGGTAGATTTCAGAGGGGACCACCCCTGGCCCCACAGGAGGCACAGTTTGATCGAGCCAGACAGCAGGCCAGAGGACAGAGGACAGACAGGCCTTTGTACTAACAGTGATTGAGGAGGAACCATAAGGGGAAGCTATCATAGGTACCATTTTAGTTGCATTATTACCTGCGACTGCATTGTTTGATTCTGGTGCTACACTCTTTTATATCTAGTAGTTTCTAGCTATGCATAGAGTAGCTACTTCCCCCTTACCTAAGAGTTGGAAGATTCTTACCAGAGGAGGCATCGTACCGGTTACCAGCACTATTAGAACGTGCTCGATAGTCATGTGTGGTCGGGAGATGAGAGCTCAATTTTTGGTATTTCCGATGCCAAACTTCGACGTTGTGCTAAGCATGGACTGGTTGAGCCAGTACAATGCCATACTGGATTGCCAGAGGGGTAGCGTCATTTTTAGACCGCCAAATCACCCAGAGTTCGAGTACATGCTGGGGGCCATCGAGAAAGGAGTAGGAAAGACAGCTGGAGTTTACATGGCTATGGAGACGGCACCCCCACCGATAGTTGTAGAGTTCGATGATATTTTCTCGGAGGAGTTGTCAGGTCTACCGCCGGATAGAGAGGTGGAGTTCACTATTGAGTTGGTACCCGGAGCACCCCCGGTATCTTCAAATGTGTACCGGTTGGCGAAGAGGAAACTGGATGAGCTGAAGCTACAGTTAGAGGAGTTGCAGATTAAGGGATTTGTCCATCCTAGTGCACCACCCTGGGGAGCACCAGTGTTGTTTGTACTAAAGAAGGATGGGATATTCCGTATGTGCATTGATTACAGAACCCTTAATGCTTTGACTATCAAGAACAAGTACCCCCTACCGCGGATTGATGATTTGTTCGACCAGCTGACAGGAGCAGTGGTGTTCACGAAAATCGATTTGAGATCGGGCTATCATCAGGTAAAGGTGCGGAGAGAAGATATTCCAAAGACGGCATTCAGGACTCGTTATGGCCACTACGAGTTCTTGGGGAGGCCTTTTGGACTGACAAATGTGCCTGCAGTATTTATGAACCTGATGAGCAGAGTCATCCACCAATATTTGGACCAGTTTGTGGTAGTCTTCATCGATGACATCTTGGTGTATTCAAAAAGTCACGAGGAGTACGGTGAGCACTTGAGGTTAGTGTTGGAAACACTGAGGCGTGAGAGACTCTATGCCAAGTTGAGCAAGTATGCGTTCCTCCTAGACCGTGTCTCTTTCCTCGAACACGTTATTTTAGGGGATAGTATTTTGGTAGATCCAGCGAAGATTTTGTCAGTAGAGACGTGGCCGACCCCTACCAACGTCTCAAAGGTGAGGAGTTTTCTAGGACTTGCCGGATATTATCGGAGGTTCGTAGAGAACTTCGCGAGGATCGTAGAGCCAATGACCTACTTGACCCGCAAGGAGCAGGAGTTTATTTGGACAGAGGAGTGTCAGACGGCGTTCGATGAACTGAAGAAGCGTCTGACTACGACACCTATTTTGACTATACCTTCTGGACCCGGAGGATTTGTGATCTACAACGATGTGTTTGGGAAGGGATTAGGATGTGTCTTAATGCAGCATAGAAAAGTTGTGGCATATGCCTCTAGGCAGCTGAGGACCCATGAGAAGAACTATCACACTCATGACTTGGAGCTTGCCGCAGTGATCTTTGCCCTGAAGCTTTGGAGGCACTACCTATACGGAGAGCGGGTGGAGATATTCACATATCACAAAAGCCTGAAGTACGTCTATACTCAGAAGGACCTGAACCAGAGACAAAGACGTTGGCTCGAGGTGATGACAGACTTTGAGATTGAGCTACAGTACCATCCGGGAAAAGCCAATATGGTAGCTGACGCATTGAGCATGAGGCCCATAACATTCTTTTTGACTACCCAGCAACACCTATTGAGAGATCTGGAGCAGTTGGGTATAGAGGTCATTATGCCCGGAGCAGATGACCAGTTATCAAGTTTTCAGGTGCAATCGACATTGGTTGAGAGGATCAAGGCTGCCTTGCCAACAGATTCCAAAGGCTTCGACAGACGACAGAGGCTGGGATGTAGACAGTATTGCGCATATACGAGGACGGGACTTTGACATGTAGAGATCGTCTCTATGTTCTGAATGGAAAACTTTGTCATGAGCTGATGTCGAAGGCGCACAGTTCAGCATACTCTATTCATCCAGGAGGCACAAAGATGTCCAGAGACTTGAGACAGTACTATTGGTGGCATGGAATGAAGAGGGAGATAGCCCACTTTGTAGCGAAGTGCCTGGTGTGTCAGCAAGTCAAGGTTGAGCATCAGAGGTCTGCAGGTTGACTTCATCCACTCCCGATACCTGAGTAAAAATGGGAGCACATCACTATGAATTTTGTTACGGGCTTTCCAAGGAGTCCTAGTGGTCGCAATGTGGTGTGGGTGATCGTAGATCGACTCACTAAGTACGCTCACTTTTTACCTTTCAGAGTTGGTCAGTCTATAGAGGTCTTAGCATATATGTATATGAGGGAGATCGTGTGACTGCATGGGGTGCCAGTCAGTATAGTGTCTGACAGGGATACGAGGTTCACATCTTACTTTTGGCGGAGTATGCAAGAGAGTCTCGGTACCCGCCTGAAGTTCAGCACATCGTATCACCCGCAGACGGATAGCCAGTCCGAGCGCACCGTTCAGACACTAGAGGACATGTTGAGGGCATGCATGCTTGATTTCAGTGGATCATGGGAGGACCATTTATATTTGGTCAAATTTTTCTACAATAATAGCTATCAAACGAGCATTCAGATGGCTCCCTATGAGGCGTTGTGTAACGCCCCGCAACCGCTCGGAGCGTTACGCTGAGTCGGACTGAATAAATCAAATGCTGGTTATATTTGAAATGTCGGATTTCGGGAAGAAGAATTAATCGAGTTGGTTTCAATGTGCAGATGGCTAGCGGGATAATAAAAATCAGGTGTTCGTTCAGAACAGTACTGAATAGCTGGATGGAATCGATAATGCCGTCTTCCTTAGTCCGATCGGTCGGATGATTTGGAGAGCACGGCCTGCTCGCACGGTCATACCAGTTGAGTAGATCGCGCTTGCATCGGACCACGGGTTCAAGGGATTGGCCGTATCGGCAGGACAGGATGCCTAACGGATTCAAACAATGTGAGTGGGCTCTTTCCCTTCTCCTCTACTCCTTCATGCCTAATAATATGGAAAACACGTAATGGCTTGTACACTTGGGCTGAAACATCGGGAAGCACTACACTGAGGCGTGCATAGAGTGTGCGTCGTTGGCTTGGTAGGATTGTGGCTTGAATGGTTTACGCGTTGGATAGTTGGATACGATAGCGGGATTATTCATTTGAGGCGATCGGTTGGATTACTTGGGATTATGCTTGGACGGTTGGAAATATACGAGATGGAATGACCCTTGAGGCAATGGGAATATCGGGGATTTGGGCGAGCGAACGTGCACCCGTGCGCGAGTATCATTTGGTCGCTTTGTCTTGCAAAGCGAGCAGTTGTGGTTCGAAACCGAACAACTGCATCAGCGAGGTATGGTGCCGCTTGATGGGGCATTGTGCCACGAATGGGGCATTGTGCCACTGAAACGGCATTGTGCCATGGGTTGGCTTTGAGCATGGGTGTTGCACCATTTCGGAATACATTGCTGTAAAGCGGCAATGTGAAACACTGTGGATTTTGGTGCCTTGGGATTAAATCCTGAGGTCGAGATTTGGACTCCTATGGGAGGATATGTTGGAAGAATGGTTATGGATGCTTTGGTTGGTTATTCGGTGGAACGAGTTTAGGATCGCTTGGTGGGGCGAGAATGTTCGATCCTCTCGCCTCACCTACCTTTTGCATGTCACGGACAACCTGGGTGCACAGGGTGTTGATTTCCTTGAAACGGTTTTTATCCGGGGCACTGGAGCCGTTTCAATCCGGAGGGAAATATTGATTCGTGCTTTGGCGTGGTGCATTGCGGGACCTCCAGCGGGGCTTGCTACCCGGGCTGATAGGGCGCGCCGTAATGCTTGGAATATGTCCTTTATGGCTTGGCCAGTGACTTCATATAGATAAGAGTTGGCTTGCTTTTCTTTCGTTGGTTTGTGCATCGTGTAGGCGCGGCCACCTTGCCTCGGCAAGAGTGTGCATTCGAGATGGGAATATATAACTTCGGTTGAGGATGGATATTGAGGCGAGTCTGATGGTTCGATATGTTATCGTGCAAGCGATGACATTGAGTTAGTTGGGTCGGCTATATATAAACTGCTTGTCGTTTGGTTTGAGAATGAATGCTTGCATGCTTAAACTGCTTTACTGCTTTCCTTAACATGTCATCCATATGCCATGAAACGAATCTAGGATTCAACTAGAAAGATCACCATTTAACTGTGTGCATTCACTATTTTACTTAGTGTCGGCTTAGACGAGTGGGTTACCCCGCTCACCAGTACGGTTGTGTACTGACCCACGTTTGTGGGCATTATTTCAGGTACACAGGCGTAGTGGCGCTGCTTGGATATACGGGACAAGATGTATGAACTGTAAGCACCTTTGTGGGCTAGAGAAAGAGCAAGAGTTATTTCATCGTCTCCGTGGCATCGCCTTTGTGGCATTGACTCGGGGCATCTCATTTGGACCCTATCGTGAGCTTCGCTGCGTATACTCTGATGTGTGCTTGGTACACAATTGGCTTCCACTGTAACTTGGTTGTTTCGATGATAACTTTCGTGTTTAACAACATCGCCTTGTACGAGCGCAACTCCAGGCTCGTACGGCATCACGTCCCGAATAGAACGATTGTCCCGCGGGAGAGCTGCAACGTGGTGATTTCACGTTCAGCGGGGACTATTGGGCTTGCGGGAGTTTGGGGCGTGACAGATTGGTATCAGAGCGCCCGGTTCATTTCTTCGGACTTGGTCCTTCGCTTCATCACAAACTCTAAATAGCTTCCGCGTGTCGTTTAGCTCTTGACTCTACTCAGCGCCGCATCGGATGTTTCATGCAATAAGTCTATTTATTGCTGGTTTTGGCTGCATGTTATTCTGTGTTGGGTGCTTTGGTTGGTTTTCGTAGGATCGCTTAGCCTCGTTAGGCGTTGTTGCATTCGTGCAGCAAGTTGGTTGGCGTTGTTGCATTTATGCAACAAGTTGTGGGCTTCCGTTGGGTTGGCTTGGCTTTTCGTTTTGGGAGATTCTGATTGCCTCAATGGATCAGTTGGTTGGCTAACGAGATTTGGTTATGCAGCATGTTTTGAGTAGAAACTTTCGATGAGAATGGATCCTTGCACGAGTTGCTCGTCAAGTGATTGTGTTGGATAGAAGTTGGAATTTCGACTGTGGCGCATCGGTTGGGCAGATTTGAGTTGGCTTGAGAAATATCAGATAAGTTGGCATGAGTTGCTCGTACAATAAAGGTGTGGAACCGTTGGGTATTGGGTTGGACTACTGGGAATACAATCGTTGCACGATTGCTTGTGTTGCGAAAGTATCAGGCGGTTTGAGAATGTTGGAAGCATCGAGAATGGAACATAGCACGAGTTGCCTAACGAGATTGATGGTTAAAGAATCGGCTAAGTTTTTGTGTCAGACTTAAGATGGGAATGGCATGATCACACCTAAGGGATGGTTCGAACGGATCTCGGATTCGTGAAAGGAAACGTAATGTGAGTAGCGAATTGATTCGAAGTGGTATATGGGATCAAATGTGTTAAGCAAGGCATTGGAAATATTTTGGTTGGACATCTATTGTAATTGCCTGAACGGACTCGGATAACGAATACAAGTCGGTTGGTGCAAATCGATTGAGTTGGAAAGAGTAAAAATGGAGCAAGCGAATATTGAGTTATGATTCGGCAGAATCACCTCGGAATAGTCGGTTTGGGATAGACGTTGGTTGACGCAGATTTTGCACGAGGGCAACTATATTTCCAAGTGGTATATGGTGCAATGGAATTTGACGCGGGTATCCTTCGATACATTAGACTTGAGAACTCAAGGACGGAATCGTGCAAATGGAAGTATCGTTGGGCTTAAGAGATGGATGAGATCGGAACGAACATTTGGGTTATGCTTGAGCAAAGCGATGGGATTATCGGAAGGATAGCGAGCACGAACTACGATTTTGGGCAACACATTTGAGCTGTTGGTTGAGCAAAGAAACACGATATTGGTCTGGAGGGACAATGAGATGGATTCACACAAACTTGAAGGATTTTGGATATTGTTGCTCGAGAAGTCGACTCAGGTTTAGCGAAAATGAAATTTTGGGCAAGATGGTGCAACGATGATAGACGGATTCTTCGGAAAGACGTAGACGGATTGTGGCAACAACGGAAGGCAAAGATTTTGGCGGATTGATTTCTGAAGATAGCTAAATGTGGGAGCAACGTTGGAACGAATCACTGTGCTGCTCGAGTAAGTTGGAAGTGCAAGGTGGGACGTGGCAAACGGATGTGAATTTGAGCAAGTCTCGAGTTTCGAGAATCATTGAAATCGATGGTGCGAGAATCGAATATGCAATTCGAAAATTTGATGGATTCAGGACAGAACGGCGGATTGATGCAATAAGGTTTCAACGAGCGCGGTTCTCGGATTCAGAAACTTCGCTCGGGTGAATGGTTGGATTTTATTCGGATTTGCAGATGAGATATAGCATGGTTTATAGTAACTGTCCATCGTGATGATTACAATTATCGAGCGTAGCTTCGGGACAGCTGACCCTAAGCGACTTGACCGCTAAATCGGATATGGATATGGTAGACCCATAGAACGACCCTTGAGGCGGCGTATTTGGGAATGCGTCGAGGGCAGATGTGAGCAATGATTTTTGGCTTATTGACTGAGTGTTGGATTTGAGAGATCCTTGGGATAGCCTTAAGCTGAAGATACAGCCGGAAGATCGAAGCGATGGTGGAAGTAGCCTTGTCAACTGATGAGATTCAGAGTCGCAGATTTTTATCGATGGCATCGCCTCTGACTCATCGTGCCCTGGAAGGGAATAGCATTCATATGAATTGACGACTGTGAAACTAGCTCGTGAAGTTAAAGCAGCGGCTCGTTCAGATCAAATCCTTGCGAATACTGGAAGGGACAGGTTTGCCTCAGATTTACAAGATGTCTCGAAACTTAGTCTGGGAAACGTGCTCATTCGGAAGGCGAAGGTGATATTCTATGCTTCGAGGCAGTGGAAGCAGCGCGAAGAACTATTTCATGCGCAACCTAAGAATTGTGGCGAGTGTGTCCATATTGAAATCGTGGCGACACAAATCCCTTTGGCGTGGCGGCGAGATCTTCGTGGATCACACGAACCTCAATATAGATGTTCACCCTGTGAGATATTAAGATGGCAGAAAATGTGTTGGACTGAGCTGATCTAAGCAAGTTGATATTTGGGTAAGTCGCATAGCTGGGGTAGATCAGTTGTGAGAATTGTTCGGTGCACGAGATAATATTTGGAGATGTTGCTAGTACCGATTTCAGAAATAGTGGGATGGATTGAGCTGGAACACGAACTGATTGAGTCGGTGGAAAATCTGCATAATTGAGAATAGTTCTCAAGTGAATGTGTTGGAATGGGAATTGTGATTTGGTTCAATTGGGAGCAAAGCAAATGGACGCCTCGAACATAAAGATACCCTTGTAACTTGTTCAGATTTGCTATCGCAAAGCTCGGCTGAAATGCATGTATTTTAGGGACGCCTTAAATACGTGTACGATCCAAAACTAAGCGATACGAGAAATTCGTGTTGAGCTGCAAGGAGGATGTGGAAATTCGTGAAAAGTTATTCGAGCGTTCAGCAGAACGAGATGTTGCGTCAGAAATAGTGAATATGAGAGTTGCATAGAGCAGATCTATGGAATTGGATTGTGGCATGCTAGTAAGGAATGAGTACCAGTACGGTTCGTGGACGAACCTGATTCTAAGTGGTATATTATGTAACGCCCCGCAACCGCTCGGAGCGTTACGCTGAGTCGGACTGAATAAATCAAATGCTGGTTACATTTGAAATGTCGGATTTCGGGAAGAAGAATTAATCGAGTTGGTTTCAATGTGCAGATGGCTAGCGGGATAATGGAAATCAGGTGTTCGTTCAGAACAGTACTGAATAGCTGGATGGAATCGATAATGCCGTCTTCCTTAGTCCGATCGGTCGGATGATTTGGAGAGCACGGCCTGCTCGCACGGTCATACCAGTTGAGTAGATCGCGCTTGCATCGGACCACGGGTTCAAGGGATTGACCGTATCGGCAGGACAGGATGCCTAACGGATTCAAACAATGTGAGTGGGCTCTTTTCCTTCTCCTCTACTCCTTCATGCCTAATAATATGGAAAACACGTAATGGCTTGTACACTTGGGCTGAAATATCGGGAAGCACTACACTGAGGCGTGCATAGAGTGTGCGTCGTTGGCTTGGTAGGATTGTGGCTTGAATGGTTTACGCGTTGGATAGTTGGATACGATAGCGGGATTATTCATTTGAGGCGATCGGTTGGATTACTTGGGATTATGCTTGGACGGTTGGAAATATACGAGATGGAATGACCCTTGAGGCAATAGGAATATCGGGGATTTGGGCGAGCGAACGTGCACCCGTGCGCGAGTATCATTTGGTCGCTTTGTCTTGCAAAGCGAGCAGTTGTGGTTCGAAACCGAACAACTGCATCAGCGAGGTATGGTGCCGCTTGATGGGGCATTGTGCCACGAATGGGGCATTGTGCCACTGAAACGGCATTGTGCCATGGGTTGGCTTTGAGCATGGGTGTTGCACCATTTCGGAATACATTGCTGTAAAGCGGCAATGTGAAACACTGTGGATTTTGGTGCCTTGGGATTAAATCCTGAGGTCGAGATTTGGACTCCTTTGGGAGGATATGTTGGAAGAATGGTTATGGATGCTTTGGTTGGTTATTCGGTGGAACGAGTTTAGGATCGCTTGGTGGGGCGAGAATGTTCGATCCTCTCGCCTCACCTACCTTTTGCATGTCACGGACAACCTGGGTGCACAGGGTGTTGATTTCCTTGAAACGGTTTTTATCCGGGGCACTGGAGCCATTTCAATCCGGAAGGAAATATCGATTCGTGCTTTGGCGCGGTGCATTGCGGGACCTCCAGCGGGGCTTGCTACCCGGGCTGATAGGGCGCGCCGTAATGCTTGGAATATGTCCTTTATGGCTTGGCCAGTGACTTCATATAGATAAGAGTTGGCTTGCTTTTCTTTCGTTGGTTTGTGCATCGTGTAGGCGCGGCCACCTTGCCTCGGCAAGAGTGTGCATTCGAGATGGGAATATATAACTTCGGTTGAGGATGGATATTGAGGCGAGTCTGATGGTTCGATATGTTATCGTGCAAGCGATGACATTGAGTTAGTTGGGTCGGCTATATATAAACTGCTTGTCATTTGGTTTGAGAATGAATGCTTGCATGCTTAAACTGCTTTACTGCTTTCCTTAACATGTCATCCATATGCCATGAAACGAATCTAGGATTCAACTAGAAAGATCACCATTTAACTGTGTGCATTCACTATTTTACTTAGTGTCGGCTTAGACGAGTGGGTTACCCCGCTCACCAGTACGGTTGTGTACTGACCCACGTTTGTGAGCATTATTTCAGGTACACAGGCGTAGTGGCGCTGCTTGGATATACGGGACAAGATGTATGAACTGTAAGCACCTTTGTGGGCTAGAGAAAGAGCAAGAGTTATTTCATCGTCTCCGTGGCATCGCCTTTGTGGCATTGACTCGGGGCATCTCATTTGGACCCTATCGTGAGCTTCGCTGCGTATACTCTGATGTGTGCTTGGTACACAATTGGCTTCCGCTGTAACTTGGTTGTTTCGATGATAACTTTCGTGTTTAACAACATCGCCTTGTACGAGCGCAACTCCAGGCTCGTACGGCATCACGTCCCGAATAGAACGATTGTCCCGCGGGAGAGCTGCAACGTGGTGATTTCACGTTCAGCGGGGACTATTGGGCTTACGGGAGTTTGGGGCGTGACACGTTGTATGGCAGGAAGTGTCGTTCCCCAGTGTGCTGGAGTGATGTGGGCGAGAGGCATATTCTTGGACCAGAGTTGGTTGTTCGTACAGTGGAGAAGGTAAAGAAGATCCAAGGGCACCTGCGAGTAGCACAGGACAGACAGAAGCATTGGGCAAACGCGCATCGACGACCTCTAGAGTTCCAGGTTGGAGATCATGTGTTTTTAAAAATCTCACCTACCCGAGGGACCATCAGGTTTGGAGGCAGAGAAAAGCTGAGTCTGAGGTACATCGGACCATTCGATGTGTTGGAGCGCATCGGGGAGGTTGCTTACAGATTAGTATTACCAAAAATATTAGAAGGAGTTCATGACGTCTTCCATGTATCTCAGTTAAGGAGGTACATGCCAGATCCGAGTCATGTGCTTGACCACTTGGAGATCACTGTCGGGCCGAGTTTGTCATATGAGGAGGAGCCTGTAGAGATTCTGGACAGAAGCGAGAATGTATTGCGAGGTCAGACTATCCCTCTAGTTCGTGTTGCATGGAGGCATCATACACCAGGCGAGTCGACCTGGGAACGAGAGGTTGATATTCGGCCCATCTCTTTGAAGGCCTAGGTATGTAGTAGCATTTAATTTCAGTCAATAGTTTTTATCATATGTCTGTTTTAATTTTGAGGACGAAATGCTCTAAGGAGGGTAGATTGTAAACTCCCTCGACTAAATTTAGGTCTACCTGGCTTAGATAGAGAGACTAGGGTTAGTTTGAAGCCAATTAGAATTAGAACATAGTATTTTAGATTAATGTACAATATTCGTATCACTTTGCACCTTACTGTTGCTTCGATATTTGGAGCGCTACACTAGCATTTACTTTCAAACAAATTTTACACACTTTTCCTAGACGTGCCAGCCTTCCATTCTGACCTTTGTGTAACTCAAAAATACCCTCTCTTGTGCTTTATTTAGTCACACAATATTCATTATAAACGTCTATTCTTAAATCCAAATAAATCCAATCTTGCATCTTTGTCCGTTCCAATAGAAATTGGACACACAACCTTGACTCATTTTGTGCAACCAAATCTATGACAACATTCTATTCTGAGTCTACTACGTCTATGACACTTGTGTCCCACCCAATTTTTACCCTATACACTTCAAATTAATTAAAGAACACCATTGGCACTAATTTTAATTAAATTGGTGCAAGGACCCAACCTAACCCAAAACTAGACCTAACACCAACCCAAACCCCCACTCATACCCTCAAGGTTTATACTAAACACCACACACTATTTTAACCTACTACATTACACCAAACATGGTATTTTTCCTCATCCAATTCCAAACTCCATTGATTGTGCAATTTTCCAATTGTTAGGGGCTTTTGTACAAATAGGCAATTAGGTGTCCACTTTCCATTGGAGCCAAGCCATGAAGAACCCCCCCTCCATTGTTGACCGGTCCCCTAAGTTTTCTCCTCCATTTTGTGTGTACAACACACCACCTTTTCACCTACCTCATCCACACCCTCCATTCAAAATCAAGCCCATCCTAGCCCTCCAATTCTTCATGAAGAACCTTCCCCCCATCCCTAGAAATGCCTTGTGTTCGGCCCTAATCCCAATGCCATCCTCCTCTCTCTCTTTCCTACAAAAATACCTCCTCCCTCTTTCCATTTTCATCCACAACCACCTATTCTAACCACACCCGAACCCTAAAACTCCTCCTCCTTCTTCTTCCTCCCCGACTTCCTCTTCCAACTCCACGGCCATCACCACCCCACCACCACAGTCACCGCCAACCAACTCCTCCGACCTTCCTCCTCCATGAAAGCAACCACCACCGCCTCTCCCTCGTCACCACCTCTTCCATCATCATCTCGACCATCACTATCACCATCCCACCACCTTCCTCCCCCCTCTCCTCCGAGCAACCACCGCCATCACCTTAACCACCACCACAGCAACACCGCCACCACCTTAACCTCCACCACAGCAATCACTCGCTGCCTCCTCCAGTAAACTCGACCCCGACAGCCAACTCCCTGACCATCACCATCATCCCCACGACCACCGTCTCCTCCGACCATCTCCACCACCATCATCGTCACCCCGCCACCACTTTCTCTTCACCACCGCCATCACCTTCTCTTCACCACCACCATCTCCACCACCATCAACCACTTCACCCGACCCCAGCAGCAACATCCCGACCATCACCATCACTCCACCATCACCACCTCCAACCGCCACGGCCACCGCCACCATCAGCCTTACCCTCACCCGACCACAGCCATCTAGCCACCACCGTCACCTTGTCACCACCACCCTACAGCTGCTGCCATTGTTGTTGCTGCTGCTACTGTGCATCCGCCGGAATGCCTCCACCTGCCGGAGACCGACCACCCTCGAGCAGCGGACTGAGAACCCCCCCTGGTTTAAGAGCACCCCGAGATTTGCAATTTTACTCCTCCTCCTTCTTCTTGTTGTGTTGCATGGACCAATGTTGTTAGTGAGCCCTATTACCTAGTGTGTATATGTGCATGTATTTGAATAGTAGTTAGTGTTAGTAAATACTTCATGAAATTTTGGTTGTTAGTATGGCATATAATTGTGTAGTCCCTAGGTGCTTAGACTAAAGTACCATTTGTGCACTCTAACCTATTATCTAGGACACGGGTTAGTGTTATACGATATTTGGAGTTATAACGTATTTGGTAGTTAACTGTCTTGTTGTGCACGGTATTTGAGGACATGACGTACTCGTAGATAGAGACCTAGATGATTCACACTACCAACTTGTCTTGGATAGCAACTTAGTGCCTACTTAAACCTTATTTAATCTTGGCTGTAATATTTGATAATGTACGTTTAGAGGGACATGACACTTGTGCATTTTAGCTACGTGTATACTCGACCCTACTAGTTGACCGATTATAACCCCTACTTGCGTTAGTTTCTAAGTGTAGTATAGTTGTATTTATGTGCGTACTAGTGTAATAACTGATAATTATTATATTATATTATATATATAGGATCGTTGGACCGTTCGGGCGAGGTTTCGGGAGCAGAATTTTGGTACTCGCAGCTTAAGGATCCAGGCAAGTATACCTTGCCTTATTTACTATTTAATTCAAGTTATTAAATGTTGCATGAGATGTTGTTGCAAATATTACATATAACTGTGCGCGTTCGAGAATGACTCGGGTGTAGTCGACGATTGCGTCGATGTGTAGTGTAATGACTTAGTCACTAGCAGACTCACCTATTGTTGTGAAGATATTATGATATCTTCCAAGACCTTGACACTTCTTACACTTATCACGATGACAAACTCATATTGGGATGCGGGTTGGCATACCCGACTAGCTATCGGTGCGTATGACATGTATCACAGTTTAGTGCGTAGTCAGGTCAATCTAGTTATTTGAGACCTGGCATGTAGTTACGTAGTATGCACGTCGTGTATTCGACTTGCATACTTGCATTGGACGGGAAGGACAACTGGTAGGCGTATGGGATACACACATTGGAATCTGTAGTGTCCAGAGGAGCCACGGATCCAATGACTTCCTTTATTCAGATACCGCGTTCCTCGGAGCATTACGGACGTATATATATGCAGATACCTCATTCTTCGGAACGATGGACGTTATATGTACAAATACTATGCTCTTCGGAGTGTTGGACATTATGCTTACACCTACCCATACGTACCAAGATTATCCTTATATTGCATTCACTTAGATGGTTAGTATACCCCCTTTTCTTATTCAGTATTTATATTTGGCATGTATTTTTGTATCTTGTTACGTCCCTCTGAGGACCTGGTTCCCTTCCAGATTTGGACAAGGTATACTATCTGACCGTGTACGGGCCCAGACAGGAAACGAGGTACGCGACCGAGGAGGAGCTTGAGGTGTTACCATCAGAGTTTCCTTGATCACTGGTAGGCCTTCCGCCTAGGGCTGGAGCATCCTTATCTAGTTAGCCGATGCTCTAGCCTAGTACTTTTATTTGTCCTTCCGTACTCTTATTTCATCATTATAGTGGGTTTGTTCCCATCATACTTATTTGGATTGTACTATGACATTCAGACTCCGCACTTATTTTCTAGTATTTATTTCAGCTCTTCTTATTTATATTTTGTGGATGAGATTAGACATTTACCTGCTGTATGTTAGCATATTATACTTGTTAGTATTTTAGGACAGCATAGTTCGCTTCGTCGGGTCCATTAAATTGAGAAATCCTTCGGAGTCGTATTAGTTGGCCATTGCCATGTCGCCTGGTCCCGTATATTTTGGGACTGGGGCGTGACAGCAGTCCTCTATACAAGTTACATAGGAAACTAACATGAATCAATATGAGAATTATGGCTACGTGTACAATGTGTTTGAGAATATCATCTCTATGTATATGGATGGTCTGGGATATAAAAGTCAATTCGATGTGTGTGGTGCATGATTGACAATATACATGAAGTACATAATGGATTGGTACATTAAACATAGACTACATGCCTATTTAATAATATTCCCTTTCCGACTCTCACAAGTAATCATGGTCACAATAAGTATTGTATAGAAAAATATGTAAACATGATGAAACATAGCAGTATCATGAATATAAGCGAGCATGACTATACAAACTAAGCAAGCTCGCTCATGCACAATTGATAGGCAATCATGATGTGAGGAACTAACAATACAAGAAAGACAAGAATATATACAATATAAAATATTGGTGTCAAGAGAACGAAAGTTGTACTTGTCTTTAACCTTCCGCGGATGGTGAATCAGACATCTGACTAGACCAAGTAACTCTGCAACTAACCCCAAATCCTAATTAATCCAAGAGCCTATGAATAATTAATATAGAAAATATACTTAAGATTTTAATTTATATTATAGGTTTTATATATCAAATATGAATTCATATTTATTCACAAATTTGTTTATCTAAATAGATATACATTATGGATTTAGATTGTAACTAATTTAAATTCAATTAAGGATCTAAATTATATGTAGTTGTTGTAATATTCCATGTTAAGTTTGATATTTAGAAGTCTGAATATAGGATCTTAAATATGTAAGTAAAGGGTGACTCAAGAGCCTACACAATTTAATATAGATTAACAATATATGTATATATATAAATATAAGTTTATTAAAAAAAAATAAGTTTATTCATAATTTATTGTATTAAAAAAATGTTTATTCACAATTCACTTCCCATTGAGATTATAGGTATATATACAATATAATTTTATTCAAAAAATATTTTATTTAATAATACAAGTTTGTTATATGACATGACTTTGGTTATGTTTGAATTTAATATTAGGTTTAGTTGTAATTAGCTAACTTGGGTGGGGTTTATTTGTAAAGTATACTTATTGAATCAGTAAAGCCAACAAAATACTATTTTATTTTATTAATTTGATGGTATAACTATAAAAAATGTAATTTATTGTTACTTTGTATTCAACTAGTAAAATAAGATAGGATTTGTAATTTATTTTAAAATTCAAAGGCTAAGATTATAATTATTTAATTAATATATAGGTTTATTTATATTTAATAAATTATGTCTAATTTTGTATTTAACTAAATATAATTAGTGGTTCAAGTTGCAAATATTTTAATAGTTAGGGGCTAAGGTTGTAATTAAAAATTTATAGAGGGTCTGAGTAAAAATAGTCTAGTTTGCTTCTTTTAGAACCTCTATGCTTCATGCCTCTTCTTCTTCTTCTTCTTCATTTGTAATAAATATATGGTATTTATGTCACGTCCCATAACCAGAATACTGGAGAGCGGGGAATGACAACGACCAGCTACATATACTTAAAGCACACGGGTACTCTGCATATACGGTGAAGCTGTGAAACATGGAGGTTAATACTACAATCCATCAGTCAAGCCTAGGTCAAACGGTCATAGGTGTCTCAATCACAAGCAGATAAATAATAAGCAAGAAATAAGATCACATGGAGCAAAATAGTAAAACTTTTCAAACCAAATATACATAGATGATCATGAAGCTAGTAATACAAAATAAAAAACTAGCAAATTATAAGTCATACATGATCAACTCTAGCCATGGTCTAAAATATGCTAATCATGTCATTGCCCATAGGTAGAATATCAAGTCCAAAACATGAGCTAACACGTGCTCGACGGCTAAACGTCTTAAAAGAATATACAGTACAAGATCTAGTAGGAGTAGAAGGAAACCCACTTAGGCTGTTTGTTGCTCCGGGTAGTCACCATCCGCGGGAAGGAAAATAAGATCCTCGGGCTCTGCTACCAAATCTAGCCAAGCTAAACCAGTGGGGTCAGACCCCCAAATAGCAAGTACCACAAAGGATGGTCAAGAGCTATGAACTAAAACCAGCAAAATAACATAGAGCTACAATACACTAAGCAACATGAATAAATAATACGGATCGAGACTTGTGCGCTACCACTGCACTTATCCTGAGAAAAGAAAGACAATAATCTAGATAACATATAACTACTAGGAATATAATAAGCACCATATGAACAAGGAATTACTAGATACTTGAACATGCCAAATAACTTAGACATGCCAAGGAGAAGAAAGAAAACACGAGTAAGGATAAGTCGGCAAGCAACGAAAAGATTCGGGACTTCCTCGAAATAGGAATCATAACCAATAAACCAAACAAGGACCGGGACTATGATTCTTTTTTTCGAGTCGGACCTAGTCTCAAGTCACTTACCGATACGTATAACTATAACAGAAAGTATAGACTCTGGCATCATAATTGAACATAACAACTACATATGCACAAGACAGATCAATCACTACTACACAGGTAAATGCAAAGCTAAGGTACACAACTCAAGCCATAAAGAAAGTGACACGAACATGAAACACAAGAATTCTGCTACTAGCCACTACCTACTGATCACTGGTCAAATGTACATAGGGTATAATCGTCCCCTACTAATACAGATGTCTGGTCGAGTCAAGTGTACATAGAGTGTAAATCATAATACAAATGCCTGGTCGTATCAAGTATACATAAAGTGTAATCATCCTCCACTAATACAAATGCATGGTCGTATCAAGTATACATAGAGTGTAATCATCATCTACTAATACAAATGCCTAGTCGTATCAAGTGTACATAGATTGTAATCATCGTCTACTAATACAAATGCCTGGTCATCGGGATATCGATTGGTAACATGTACTGGGCAGGTATTTATAGGGTGTAAAGCCCCTAACTATACAAAATGTTGGGTCGAGACAATAAGGCATAAATAATCATGCAAGGTAATAAACATAAGGAAACCAGTTACGAGCAATCAAAGAGCACATTAAAAGAATTCACATGCAAAAGAGAACACAGTCGGTATACCATCGGTATACTCTAGTATACCATCGGTATACCGGTCCAGAAATACGAAAAACACAGCAAGTTCTGGATTCCAAAAAATCGGTATACCGTCAGTATATTAAAGTATATCGTCGGTATGCCGGCCTGGATAAATATCTAGAACGTTAGTTAATAATGTCGGTAGGAACGGTATATCGTCGGTATACTGTAGTATACCGTCGGTATGCCGATAGGAGTCACTGGAAAAAATCTAGAAATCAAGTCGGTCAAAATCGGTATACCTTTAGTATGCCGGTTTCTGAGAGAAAACTAGTCCAAAGTAAAATCTAATTCCGTGACCCAAATTAAACCCCAAAAATTACCAAAACCAAGTCTAACAAGGAGTCAAGTCAAGTGGTAAGTCTCATATCACAATATGGACTAAATTTTGTCACGACCCGCACCCGGAAATTCGGGCACGAGTGCGTGGGTACGTCCAGCCTACGCCGCAGTGTCGGCGGTAGTACGCTGTCTAGGGCATGATCACAGGTGATAAATCTAGCTCATTCACAATAATTAAATAGGCAAGGAAAAAATAGCAGGAAAAGAATGCTAAGATTTTATAACCAGAATATGATAATCAGATCCAGAGTTTATTACAGAACCATAGATTATATCGGGGACAAACCCGATTACTAAGATGAAAGGAAATAAATAACTAAGGCTAACTACTCTGCAGGAGTAGTCTCCTGGGTGGGAACCGGCTCTGCAACTGTATCACCTGCTGTCTCAGAGGGTCCATAATAGGTGGGGGCAAGGTTCTCGTCATCGCCTAAACAACGGATCCAGTCAGGAAAGGAGCAAAGTACACAATGCACAACAAGATTTAAACTAAATATTTGTGACAGGTAGAAAATAACTGACTAAGCATTATGTTGAGAAATGCGTAAGTAAGTAGTGAAATTAACTGAGAAATAATGCTATAAAACAAGACTAGAAGTAAAATATGATTGATTGCTATAAACCAGAAATCCGAGTAAAACAGGAATAAAATGTGACAAGAAATATAACTGTAACAAGACAGGAACTTATGTGCGTGAACTTGTGTATTTAGAATACCTAGTTGGCATGTAGGGGTTTATAAGGCTAATAGGGCCGTCATAGACGACTAGTACACAATGATTACGGGAATAATCAAGTATAAGGCTGATGGTACGATCGCGTACCAACAGCTGGCACACAATGATTACAGGGGGAAAGGGTAAACTACATGCCTCCTAGTATTCTCCCGCCCGACACGAAAAGCAAGACACGAAATACATTATTCAAGACATGAAATCCAGTGTTCTAACTCTACATATAATCATCAATGGTACTAATAAAGCAGGGAATTTATTTATCATAATATAAAGGTTAAACTTGAAGTGCAGGTACTTGCCTGTTGTTTGGATCTGATTAATTTGGTTCTTGGGGGAAAAGTCCCGAGATGAGTCCAAAAACTGAAATAGACATTACCATCATGCTCAGAAGATGTCAAATAGCTAGAAACGCCTGTCCTTGGGTCCAATTTGGAGACAAGGGCAAAAACGGCAGTTTCGGGTCAAAACGGGGTCCGCCGGTGGGCCCGCTTTGCACCGAAAAACGTGTCCGGGTCAAAGGTCTCCAAATTCACCAAACTTAGTGTCAACAGGTCAGGAACGCTGATACGAACCCAACAGAACTTCCAGATTTGGATTCCGATGAGCCGAACACAAAATCGCCCGTCGAGCGGGGCCTGTGGGGCCCACGACACGCGATTTCGTCAACGTTCTCAGAATCGAACCAAACTTGACACACAGGACCAGCGTATCGCTACGAGTCCGATGGCGCAAGTTTCGTCTCGATCCGACGTGTGTGCACGAAGTTAGGGTAAATTGTAGAAAAGGCGGATACGGGGCGATGTCCGCGGATACGCGTTGATTCCGGTGTGCACGCACACCCGAATCAGCTTCCACGAAAACTCACACGTCCGTATCGACGATGCGTACGTATCTGTGAAGACCGCACGCGACCAAGTCGTCCCGTTTGGCGGGGCGCACTCAGTTCCGGGGTGAAACAAGGTCTAGTTTTTCCTGTTTTTGGATCGCGGTGTGCGATCACCACAGGACGCGATGCCCCGAACAGTTTGTCCGGACACCGAGAGGGTCATACAGGCTTCACAACGCAATTTGCGGAATTGGAAACAGAGCTACGAGACGAAAGTTACACGTACCTGAAGGGGACCTAAAAATTCAGGGTCGAGTCGTGTCCGACTCGTGTCGGACACGGAAATTGGGAATTAGGGTTAGTGTTAGGGTTAGGGTTTCGTCGGAATCCAGTCGTGGACGGCGGAGGGCGGCTGCTGGGCGGCCGGCGAGGGCGGGGGACTGTTCGCCGGAGCGAGGCGGAGCTGCTGGCGGTCGGCGGTGGCTCAGGGCGGCCGGCAGCGGCGGCTGCGGCTGCTGCTGCGGTTGCGGGGTCGGCCGGAGGGCGGCGTCGAGGGAGGAGGGAGGCGCTGGCGGTGCGGGGCTGGGCACGGCGGGGGTCGACGGCGAGGCGGCGAGGCGGTGGGGTCTGGGCGGAGCGGTGGCGGCGAGGTGGCTGTGGCGGAGAGGAGGCCGGAGGGGGTTTATATAGGGGAGTGAGGGAGAGGGAGACGCCGGGAACGGCGGAGGGGGAGCGGCTGGTGCGGAGGTGCGCGGAGCGGGCGGGGGACGTGGCCGACGTGGCGCGGCGGTCCGGGCGGAGCGGCGCCGGACTCGGGCAGCGGGGAGGGTCGTGGGGAGACTGGGTCGGGGTGACGGGTTTGCGGGCGGGTCGGGTTGGCTGACCCGACCCGACCCGAAAGGGCGGGTCTGGGCTGAGGCTAACGGGCCGGGCCGCGGCCCAATGGGCCTGGGCGGCCCGCAGAAAATAAATAAAATAAAATAAAATAAAATAAATAATAAATAATAATTAATTAATTAATTTAAATAGTTTTCAGGCATTTAAAAATAGGTTTGAGGCTCAGAAAAATCCAGAAAAATTACCCTAAGTCCAGTTTTCCATTTTACACCTAAAATTATTATTTACATAATATTTTAATGTTGTTTATTATCAATTAAAAATCATGTAATATTTGAAAACCCTGATTTTAATTCCAGAAAATTCCAGAAAATTGTTAAAAATCCTAATTTTAATATTTTTGAAAAATCAGGGGCTTACAATCTACCCAACTTATAAAATTTCGTCCTCAAAATTTAAATTATGTCAGGGTTCTCTCTGTCTAAACTCACTTGATTACAGCCTCACAGGTTTCTCTCAGGTGGACATCGCGATCGCTACCCAACTTATAGTTTTACCCATATATCTGCTAAGGCCGTACAACTAGTGAGGCTAGGTCTCAACTTAATAAATCATGGTATTGAATCTTCAAGTCTGCAACACAAAACACAGCACCTAGGGTCTTGTCTTAGTCATAAAGGGTTATCATTAATTCGACCGGTCTGAGGGGTATGTCTAGCACTACAAATCAACTTATACCAACCACAGGTTTTTGTCTTTCCGAAATAAGGAAAGACGAGGATCAATAATAAAGAGTTTAAGGGCGAGGTGGTAGAACAGAGGTATAGGGATCAAGGCGTTTTTCAGGAATTCAAAGGGGAATTGTCAGGCGGTTAAGGATCGAGATTCTATTCTGGTAATGCTGATACGATATGCTCGGACGTATTTAGGGGGCAAGTATACTAGTCAACTATATATCTCAATCCATGTAAAGTAGTCGTGCGAAGTGCGAATCAAAATGCACTAAGGTTGATCAGACCGTAGTACACTGATTCTGAGTAGACACTTGTATTAGTGGGGTTGATCAGGCCTCAATAATACATGTGTCATGAACAAGCCCGATAAAGGGCAGGCTTGCAAAACTAGGCTATAAAATAGCAGCATAAGTCAATTTCAGCAAAATTATGTGTGCCAGATGATGATGAAAAGGAGGTGCAAATTATTAAAGTTCACAGAATAACACAAAATAAGCACAATAGCAAAAGCCTCTAAAACAGCTATTAAATTTAAAAGCATACCAGGTTATTTAGCAAGTTTTAAAAAAATTACTTGGTTAGGGCTGAGGTCACGAACCAATAGGCACGAGCTAAACAATACTAGAAAAGGTATCTACGAATCACTTACACACATTAGCTGCTCCCAAGGTCTGCGCGTTCTCCACGGTCATCACGTAAGCTTGTCCGCGTCCTGGAGCAGCGGCACAGTCCCTCACTCGATGTGCTGTTGATCCACAATACAGACAGGCACCTAGTCTCTTCCTACAAACTTGCCAGGTGTGACCTTGTTTTTTACAAAAGCCACAAGTGGGAACTCGTTGATTCTGTCCTTGAGCTTGGTGTTGGGGTGCTGTAGCTCGAGGGAGAGGACGCTGGGTTTGCTGCGGGGACCTCTGCTGTTGTTGTTGTTGAAAAGGGCATTTGTTGGGTCCCGCATTTCCGGTATCTCTCTCTCGCTTTAGTTTATGCCCCATGTCTCTCTCAACGCCTTGTGCCACGTTTAAGATTTCCTCATAGGTGCGGGCTCGGCTGGTGGTGACAGCAAGGCGAATATCCGGAGACAGCCCCTTCTTGAATCTACGGGCTCTGTCCTCCGGGGTACGAACCATGTACTCCGCAAAGTGGCTTAACCTGCTAAATTCAGCAGTATACTCATCAACAGATAGGTTACCTTGTTCCAGTCTCTCGAATTGGCTTTCGAGAGCTTCCCGAGCCACTTCGGGGTAGAATTTCTCCTTGAATAGCCTCTTGAAGCCCTCCCAGGTGAGGTCAGGAGCAGATAATTGGGGTTCATCTCTGAACCAGGTTCGAGCAATGTCGAACAGTTGCAGGCTTGCGGACTCCACTTTGAGATCGTCAGGAACCCGAGCAGTCCTCAGGAGTCTCTCGACATTCTCTATCCACTCATCGGCATAGAGAATGCCCTCAGTTCCGTAGAATTCCAAGGGTCTGAGGTTTTTGAAGTCTTTGGCACTCCCTGGCCTCTTGAGTGGCGACTCCTGGGACTTAATAGCTTCTGAGAGGCTGGTCCGCAGAAGTGCAGTCTGTTCTTTCTGGGATTCCACTAGTCCCTGGAACACTCCAAGTAGTTGTGCCCCATCTAAAGTAACTGCCGGAGTAGATGGAGGTGGAGGGAGTGCAAGAGTTTCGGGCACAGTCTGCTCAGCTGGTTCTGATGTGCCTCCTACTGTGTTCCTTGTCTGAACCATTCTGTAAGATGAAGGGATAGGGAGATCAGAATAGATTACTTGGAAATCAAGGGCGATAGAAAAAATTGATCAGAAGTGATATCAAGAATTGAAATAAGGACCCTATACTGTGAATGAGCTTTTCCTAGAATCCTCAATCTTATTGCAGGCCTGTTCGGTCCCTAAGTTGAAACCGAACAATTTAGTCGTTTGACCTGCGTGGGCCACCACAAAAACGTGTCATGATCCGCACCCGAAAATTCGGGCACGAGTGCGTGGGTACGTCCAGCCTACGCCGCAGTGTCGGCGGTAGTACGCTGTCTAGGGCATGATCACAGGTGATAAATCTAGCTCATTCACAATAATTAAATAGGCAAGGAAAAAATAGCAGGAAAAGAATGCTAAGATTTTATAACCAGAATATGATAATCAGATCCAGAGTTTATTACTGAACCATAGATTATATCGGGGACAAACCCGATTACTAAGATGAAAGGAAATAAATAACTAAGGCTAACTACTCTGCAGGAGTAGTCTCCTGGGTGGGAACCGGCTCTGCAACTGTATCACCTGCTGTCTCAGAGGGTCCATAATAGGTGGGGGCAAGGTTCTCGTCATCGCCTAAACAACGGATCCAGTCAGGAAAGGAGCAAAGTACACAATGCACAACAAGATTTAAACTAAATATTTGTGACAGGTAGAAAATAACTGACTAAGCATTATGTTGAGAAATGCGTAAGTAAGTAGTGAAATTAACTGAGAAATAATGCTATAAAACAAGACTAGAAGTAAAATATGATTGATTGCTATAAACCAGAAATCCGAGTAAAACAGGAATAAAATGTGACAAGAAATATAACTGTAACAAGACAGAAACTTATGTGCGTGAACTTGTGTATTTAGAATACCTAGTTGGCATGTAGGGGTTTATAAGGCTAATAGGGCCGTCATAGACGACTAGTACACAATGATTACGGGAATAATCAAGTATAAGGCTGATGGTACGATCGCGTACCAACAGCTGGCACACAGTGATTACAGGGGGAAAGGGTAAACTACATGCCTCCTAGTATTCTCCCGCCCGACACGAAAAGCAAGACACGAAATACATTATTCAAGACATGAAATCTAGTGTTCTAACTCTACATATAATCATCAATGGTACTAATAAAGCAGGGAATTTATTTATCACAATATAAAGGTTAAACTTGAAGTGCAGGTACTTGCCTGTTGTTTGGATCTGATTAATTTGGTTCTTGGGGGAAAAGTCCCGAGATGAGTCCAAAAGCTGAAATAGACATTACCATCATGCTCAGAAGATGTCAAATAGCTAGAAACGCCTGTCCTTGGGTCCAATTTGGAGACAAGGGCAAAAACGGCAGTTTCGGGTCAAAACGGGGTCCGCCGGTGGGCCCGCTTTGCACCGAAAAATGTGTCCGGGTCAAAGGTCTCCAAATTCACCAAACTTAGTGTCAATAGGTCAGGAACGCTGATACGAACCCAACGGAACTTCCAGATTTGGATTCCGATGAGCCGAACACAAAATTGCCCGTCGAGCGGGGCCTGTGGGGCCCACGACACGCGATTTCGTCAACGTTCTCAGAATCGAACCAAACTTGACACACAGGACCAGCGTATCGCTACGAGTCCGATGGCGCAAGTTTCGTCTCGATCCGACGTGTGTGCACGAAGTTAGGGTGAATTGCAGAAAAGGCGGATACGGGGCGATGTCCGCGGATACGCGTTGATTCCGGTGTGCACGCACACCCGAATCAGCTTCCACGAAAACTCACACGTCCGTATCGACGATGCGTACGTATCTGTGAAGACCGCACGCGACCAAGTCGTCCCGTTTGGCGGGGCGCACTCAGTTCTGGGGTGAAACAGGGTCTGGTTTTTCCTGTTTTTGGATCGCGGTGTGCGATCACCACAGGACGCGATGCCCCGAACAGTTTATCCGGACACCGAGAGGGTCATACAGGCTTCACAACGCAATTTGCGGAATTGGAAACAGAGCTACGAGGCGAAAGTTACACGTACCTGAAGGGGACCTGAAAATTCAGGGTCGAGTCGTGTCCGACTCGTGTCGGACACGGAAATTGGGAATTAGGGTTAGGGTTAGGGTTTCGTCGGAATCCGGTCGTGGACGGCGGAGGGCGGCTGTTGGGCGGCTGGCGAAGGCGGGGGACTGTTCGCCGGAGCGAGGCGGAGCTGCTGGCGGTCGGCGGTGGCTCAGGGCGGCCGGCAGCGGCGGCTGCGGCTGCTGCTGCGGTTGCGGGGTCGGCCGGAGGGCGGCGCCGAGGGAGGAGGGAGGCGCTGGCGGTGCGGGGCTGGGCACGGCGGAGGTCGACGGCGAGGCGGCGAGGCGGTGGGGTCTGGGCGGAGGGGTGGCGGCGAGGTGGCTGTGGCGGAGAGGAGGCCGGAGGGGGTTTATATAGGGGAGTGAGGGAGAGGGAGACGCCGGGAACGGCGGAGGGGGAGGCGGCTGGTGCGGAGGTGCGCGGAGCGGGCGGGGGACGTGGCCGACGTGGCGCGGCAATCCGGGCGGAGCGGCGCCGGACTCGGGCAGTGGGGAGGGTCGTGGGGAGACCGGGTCGGGGTGACGGGTTTGCGGGCGGGTCGGGTTGGCTGACCCGACCCGACCCGAAAGGGCGGGTCTGGGCTGAGGCTAACGGGCCGGGCCGCGGCCCAATGGGCCTGGGCGGCCCGCAGAAAATAAATAAAATAAAATAAAATAAAATAAATAATAAATAATAATTAATTAATTAATTTAAATAGTTTTCAGGCATTTAAAAATAGGTTTGAGGCTCAGAAAAATCCAGAAAAATTACCCTAAGTCCAGTTTTCCATTTTACACCTAAAAATATTATTTACATAATATTTTAATATTGTTTATTATCAATTAAAAATCATGTAATATTTGAAAACCCTGATTTTAATTCCAGAAAATTGTTAAAAATCCTAATTTTAATATTTTTGAAAAATCAGGGGCTTACAAATTTCACGGTCAAAACTCCGGTACCATTCTCCATTACCGAGTTACCAAAAAGGGGTGGGACAAGATTCTACCAGAAACCAAAACTGAGACGATCAAAATGCTAGAAATCACTTGATGAACAATAATAGTAAAGCAAGTCTAAGCTAAAAAGCAACCATCAAATCATCAGAAAAGAAAATGACAAAAAGTGAAATAGTTCATTCAATCGGCAATGCCTACTAAGAGCTCACGATCTCAACCTTCTAGTCCACCACCACTAAGGGGTTCAGAAACCATACTCCATGTCTAAAGACCAAGCTCCAACCTCAAGAGAAAAAAGGTGGAGAGAAGAGAGAGAAAGAGAAATGAAATGAAACCAAGTATTATTTATAGAGAAATTCTCGAAAATATCTCAAAAGTATCTCAAAAATATCTAAGAAGTTAAAGAAATATCTGTCGGGCAGTATACCGTCGGTATACTGTAGTATACCATCAGTATACCGGTCAGGATGCAATGTTTCAATTTTTCAAGTTTTAATCCTACGAAATCCAGAAAAATAAAACATGCAATATAAAATACGTATACATATTCCGATACAGATACTGTGAGACAGAGCCTCACAACTCTCACATCCTTAGAAAAATTTCGATCTCGAAATTTCACTAAAGCACCAAAAGTAAGAAGCTCCAGAAAACATAACTAACTCCATAAGGCAATCATGGCATATAGACAGGAAATGAAAGCAGTCAATATTATAAATAAATGCACAAGCAACTACACTACCAGGAAGAAGGGCATAGAGGCACAAGAATAAATATACCTCTCGAATCAGCTAAGTAGGAATCCGTCCTCGCTAGCCTACGTTGATTCCAAAAATGGACATGGATCAAGTCTCGAGGTGAGTCGGTACTAACGACTCAATCAAAGACATGACTCTGCCCAGGACATACCTTCGTAGTCGTAATATATAATGAATATCACGTATCACGAGATACACAGGCAGAAGAGTAAGAGGCGAGATACTCATCTTCACTCACGGAATATATAAGAATCCAAGAAAGATATGAACGAAAGGATGCTCAGGACATCACATGCACTCTGTGTCACTACCACATTCCAAAAACAGGGGTATTTTCGACATTTTATATATTATTAATATTATGGTATTTATATTAAATGATTTCATGATATGTGTATTTAAATTAAATAATTATGTGAGATGTGTAATTAAATATATTATTATATACAGTGTTCATTAATGTCTGAGCTGGTGGACTTGACCTAGAGGCCCACTAGACGAACACCTGACCGAATAATAGGGATTATGTATTTAATTGTTTTATTTAGAATTAAATTATGGGAGGTAGTAATTAACTACTGTAATTTTATTTAATTATTGCGCATTGCCTTTGCTTCGATATTTGGAGCGCTACCCTAGCTTTTGCCTTCCAACAAATTTCACAACCTTGCCCTAGACATGCCCGCCTTCCATTCTGCCATTTTTGCAACTTATAATTATGCTTTCTTGTGCTTCATTTTAGCCGCACAATATTCGTCGCGGACGTTTATTTAATTTCTAAATAAATTCCAACTTTGTATCGATGTGCGTTCCAATTGAAATTGGAGGCCATCTTGACCTATTTTTCGTGCAACCCAAATTAGGGTAATATTCTGTTCTGAGTCTTCTTCACTAATGATATTTGTGATCCGACCTAATTTTGGCCCCATGTACTCCTAATTAATTTTAGAACACAGATTGCATTTATTTCTAATTAAATTGAGGATACCATTTTGACGATTTTCGTTAATCCCAATTTAATTCCAATGCCCCCACTATTTAAGCCCATATCAAACACACAATGCCCCCTCACCCAGTAAAACACCAAACACCGAATCGCCCCACCAAATTTTTGTCATTTTATGCGTCTGTGCAAATACCCAAATTTAAGGGGACTAATTTGCAAATTTGCATTAGGTGTCAACACCCCATTGGTTTAACCCAATGGAGAAGCCCTAATTTTGACTAATCAACCCACACCCTTAACCTTACATGAAGAATTCCTTCATGACAAATCTAGACCATCCATTCAATTGGTGCATCATCACCCTTCATTCCCACACACACCACCCTATATAATGTCACATCTCCCCCTCTTTCCCAAGCAACCCTAATCCCCAAACCTAGGGAAGCCCCCATCTTCTCTCTCTCCTCCCTCCTCACAAACACCAACGTAGCAAACTTTTTCCCATTTCCTCTTCTTCCCTTTTTCTTCTTCTTCTTCTTACATTCTTATTATTTTTTCTTTTCTTTTTAAAGGAAACCAAACTCCCCACCCTATCCTAGCCCGACCTTTAGTCCGCCCCCTACCTCGGCCAGACTCCGGCGGACCCTACCTGAAGCTCCACCCTGCCTCCTCCTCAACCCCGAGCTCTTGTCTCCGGCCAACTTCCCGCAGCTCAGCCGAGTCTCTCTTCCCTGCGACCCCGGCGCTGTACTCATCCTCCGGCCCACTGCATCACCCTCACCCACTGTACACCCGAGGCAACCCCGGCGGCCCGCAGCTCCCACTCCGGCGGCCAAACCACCTGAAGCTCCTCCCTGAGTTCGACACGACGAGTAGCCGAGTCTTCCCAACCGAGCTGTTGCCCGGCCGAGAACCCGCGAGCCCGCATCCACCCTCTGCCTCTTCTCCGGCAACCTCCAGCCCGACCTCCCCCAGTCGCCTCACCCCGGTCGAGCTCCACCCGGCCCCCGGCCGCCACTACTTCCCTCTGCCTGATCCGGCGGCCAACACAGTAGCTCCTCGACCATCAACAGCGCTCAAACGCCACCACCCACGTCTTCGTCTTCCTCGACGAGATCCCCGCTCGTCTCCGCTTCACCATCGTCATTCACCCGAAGCTGACCTCCTTCTTCTCGACGACCCGTCACAGCTGGACCTCGCCTGAGACGGCCACTGTCACCACCACCCTCCACCTGTAAGCACCCCTCTTCCCTTCTTCTTTGGTATATAGCTTAGTATATATATATATATATATATATATATATATATATATATATATATATATATATATATATATATATATATATATATATATACGTATTATGTGTATGTGTGTATATGTGTGTGTGTATGTGTACGTGTATATGTATTCATATATATACATGTATGTATTAGTATAATACTTAGTGTATATGTATTCATATACATATATGTATTATTTTGGTATTTTGGTATAAATGTATAAATATATAAATATGTATTTTGGTATTGGTATATATATATGTGTGTATTTTGGTATTGGTATATATATATATATACATACGTATTTTGGTATTTTGATATATATATATATATGTACTTGTATACGTATATGGTATAGGTATATTTTATTGGTGTATATATATATATATATATATATATATATATATATATATATATATATATATATATATATATATATATATATATATATATATATATATTCTTAAATAATGGTTGTTATGTATAAATGTGTTATGCGTATTTTTTAACATATGTATATATATGTAATATAATTATTTCTATTTAGTGTATATACACTTATACATATTTTGTATATAATTTGGTATAACCATATATATGTATTATATTTAATTATTGATAATATGTAATTGATAAATATTGTAGGCGACCCAAGTGTAATTACGGATACCCCGTCTTTACATTGACCTGTAACCCTGTGAAATGTTAGTTGACTGCCACATGTACACTGACGTACTGGCGAGCCCCGTATCATTTTGACCGTCTGTCTTGCACAGCAATCACAGACGCGATACCCGTGCAACTTGACGCACTTGACCCTAGTTGACTAGTGCCATACCTAGCATAGCCCTGAGGCCAGTGTATTTTGATTGTGTGTTAGTGTAGCATCTGATACAAATGTTATATTTGTGATATGTCTATAGGACTGTTGGATCATCCAGACGATACTCTGGGACAGGATATTGGTATTGACAGCTAAGGACCCAAGGCAAGTACATTCTCTGATAATTTCCAATTGTTTGATAATTTTTATAAAATATAGTATCTAGAAATGTTACATATGATCCTTGACACTGTGCTACACGAACTAGTATATGATTGGATCTTTAGTCAGGAGATGTTACATTGGTTATCGTATGACATTGTACACGATATTGATATTGACATTTATATTAGACATCGTACATGATATATTAGACAATATTCGTGTATCGTGACGTATCATGATTGGATCCACAGTACTAGTTGGGGGCGGGGAAATTGCTAGTGAGAGATGTGATCAAATACCCATTGTACAAGTAAAATATTATTGGTGTTAATCATACCCCTCACGTATGATTAGCCAGACTATGTAGCAATCGTACATGCTCCCAAGCCGATCACATTTCGAAGCTACTATTTCAAACACTTAGAATGGATTACAGTTCTCTATTTTAGATCATATACTACATCACCCGTATATGATATTGTACCTTGTTCTCTTCATTCATATTTGCACTGACTGTATCACATTGCCTATATTGCCTGTCTTTTTACATAGCATGTCTCTTTATTTTGCTATTGTATTTATTCACTGTCTTCTCTCAGTACATAGCATCATCTGTTTATTGCTTTTTAGTCCTTATCAATTAAATAGAACTGTTATTTGAGATTGTGCTTTGCTCCTTCCTGACTGGAAATATTTTTCCAGACTATGCCTTAGAGGACCGCTTTCCGACACTTTATGGACCATATGGTGAGTAGCTGCAGACTTGGACTTGGTAGTTCAGTTGTGATTCCGGGAGGTCTAGTCGGAATCACTAATCATCTAGTTAGTTCTTTTAGCAGACTATTTGGTACCGGATTTGTCTCCGGCATTCTTATTTGGGTCTTGGATTATATTGTTGAGTTAGACTATTCTATTTTAGACTTGTGTTGCACCTTACTTGTTTCTTCGAGATCTAATCGTGCTGTAGTTATATGATTGAGTATTTTTAGCATTATATTGTGATATCCATGTCTCCTTATGGAGTTAGATATTCATGTGAGATTGATTAGATAGTTACATGACCTAGACAGCGTTCTACCGCCGATGCTGCAGCGTAGGCTGGACGTACCCACGCACTCGTGCCCCTATACCGGGTGCGGGTCGTGACACTCTGACCATCCTCGATCAACACCTGCTCCAAGATGCCAAATTCTGCATGCACCTGCCTCGGAACTGCTGCCCAGTTTTGTTGCTGACCCTGCCCTCTGGGTGCGGGTCTCCTCTGCTGTCGGCCTCCATGCCTAACCTAAACCTGGGCATGAGCATACTGATGTGGCCTCTGCTGCTGTATTATCTGGGTATGCATTGGTGTAGGCCTCGGGGCCTGATGCTGTTGGACCGATGCTGGTGCCCTAAACTCCGGGGCTGCTGGCTGGACTAATGAGGATTCAGGTAGAGCTCTCTGGGGACAAGTCCTCATCATGTGGTCTGCTCTACCACACATCAGACATAAGCAATGCGCCATGCGGCACTCCGAAAGAATACGCCCTGGCTTCCCACAGTAAGAACACCCTACTGAAGAAATTGACCTCTACTTCTGGGGATGCGTCTGTGCTGACTGCTGAAAGGAAGACACTGGTGCTGGCCTTTCTTGGGATCCAATCTCCAATTCCCTGACTGCTAGTGCCGGTGTCGAAGACTGGGTGGAAGAGTCCCTCAAAGTAGAGTGGGACCTCTTTTGGCTCCCAATCCTGTCGACTATCCTATAAGAGGTATTCTCGTGCCTCCTCATCGCTCTCATCACATCGTTGAAAGTCTGGAACTCATGTTGCTCCACTGCCAGTATGATCTCCAAATAAAGACCCTGCTGGAACCTCCTAGCTCGATCTAACTCGGTCGCCACCAAGGTGGGGGCAAACCGACTATGTCTACAGAACTCCGTCGCGTAGCCGTCGACGGTCCTGTCCTCCAGCCTGATGTTGTTAAACCTCTATTGTAAATCATAATGCAATACTGCATCATAGTATCGAGTCTGAAACCTCTCGCTGAAGTCCTCTCATAGAATTATCGTCGTCAGTGAAACCTCCTGAGCTGCCCACCAGTCGCGGGCCAAATCCAGCAACTACAGTCTCACAACTAAGACACGCTCTTTAGACGGTATCCCTGCTGCCTCCAAGATGGCCTCGATATCCTGGAGCCATGCATCAGACGCTATCGCATCCTTAGTACCATAGAAGTACGAGGGACAGAGACGCTTGAAGCTATTTATAGTATTATAGATCTGAGCTCCACCTTGCTCTATGGCCATCTAGACTGACTGAGTGAGGACGTCACTCTGTCGCTTGTGAGTCGCCATGAAACTCGTCAGAATGTCTATCAGTGCTCATACAACATCTGGTTGCTCTGGTTGAACTGGCTGCACAAGTACTGCCAATGGATCGGACTGAACATGCTGCTCTGCCCCGGGGTCAATCCTTGACTCTGCTCCTGAATGATGATGTTGATCCTCAGGAATCGACTGGCCTACTGGTCTCTTCTCTGCCATTGTCGGGACTCGAATAATCTGATCAGAAGGATCAGGAACAGTGCCCCTGAAAGTCAAAGGACACAAAGAGTAAATCGAAGGGACATGATATATCAACGATCAAATCAGGTAACAGGTCAAGATCAGAGGTGTAGAGTAAGACAAAAGATATCATGGAGTAAATAAGTAGATTAAGATATATAATCAGCAATAACCCCCAAATGTTTGAAAAATAGACCTACATGGGCCACCACGTGTAATGACCCGTTTCGCTCAAGCGGACTGCCGATTCAAACGGCAAAAGTGCAATGTTCCGACCCGCTTTGCTTCAGCGAGAGTACTAGTTTGAGGCAAAGGATACCCAGACTTGGCTCTTCAGGAGTTTCGGCTTAGGCTTTCAGAGGCTCGCTCGGAGTATCGCTCGACCGAGGCAAATCATCGCTAAGGTGGGTGGCTACGATGAACTTATTTTTGCTTAGCCAGCGCACTTAAAATATGGAACGATACATGCTAGTCGCTAGGTGAATCACCCCCTACATGCTAATAAGAATCCAATGCACCTAGCTAAGGAAATAATCCCAACTTGTATTGCTTGTGCTAGAACATAGAAATAAAATATTACTTATATACAGACCCTCGCATGCTACCTTTGCCTTATGCAACGAGACCCCGCTATGCCTCGAGTAAAATGATATGAACACTACACTCTTCGTAGTGCACTTCTTTACTTGCTACACAGCACGACCCTAGATAATGTCGCTCGGAAAACCCCTTTACGGTTTTACTCCTCGGCTTACCTTCGGGCCCGAGCCAACGTGAATGCTTAAGTTTTCTTATGAATGCATGCTTGCCTGCTATATGTTAACTTATAATGTTGCCTCGATTCAATGCTTGTCACAAAATTGCATGCCAACATCAAGTGAATGCTATCTTGCCTTGCTTTGATCCAATTCATCGGAAGACTATCTAATAGTCATTCCGTGCAAGAAAGAACCTGAAAGTATACGGGACCGTTAGGTCGCCAAGGCAATTCCCGAACTAGAAAGATTGCATCATGTCAAGTAAAGAAAGAATCACAGCTCATGAAGAAAGACTCATTCAGGTATTCGGATCGTTTACAGTCTCTCTCGAGCGGACGAGAGGGTGTATGTGCCCTTATTGCTACACCTATCTTTTTCCAAGAGACTATGCATCATCAAATGGCTAAGTGAATCAAGAATTAACATGCTATTCGTGAATCCCGTAAATCTGAAAACCCGAGACTTGCATGTAGCGGACAACTCATTCACGAGGTATCTCGTTCCTCGGACGATCATCGGGGCATCGACATCGTACCGGCCTAGAAGGAATGCATGGTGTATCGCTTAGCCCCAATTTCGGGATAAGTATGCTTACCGTCTTTGTGGGATGGCAATACACGATATTCGGCCTTGGTAGCGCATACTATCTTGGACTCACCGTCTACCAAATAGTCACTTGTGATGGTAGGATGGCGTGCAATGGCTCTTCTGTATCACCCATTATCCTGAATTACTTGTCTTGTACAAAGCGTTGCACCCCTTTCCGCAATTGAGACTATAAAAATATTGGTCCTTTATGGCTATGCCAGCGACTCCTATTCATATAGATAAGTCATCCTCGCTTAGCGGTTATCCGCGTGCGAGTCATTGCATCGCATCGAGAATAACAGAAACACCTGAACGATCTTGAGTATAACACACTTCTACATATGCAACACTTGAATATCCTCTGCAACATTGCTGGATAACCTGCATACTCGTGCACCTGGAACGTAATCTCGCTTACAACACATTGTTTGCATATTCTAGTTGCCCCTGAATTTTTTTGTATATATGCCCGTGCTTGAATTAACTTGGTTTGCCTTGGACATGGAAGGACAAAATGGTAAGTTGGTAAGTCTCGCCGTGTTTCCTCTTATGTCGCATGGCGCACTGCCACATGAGATAGGCTATTCAATATTGCCATAAAACTGATCCTAAGGCAAAACTAGAAAGATAACTTAATAGTTGGTGCACGTAACCTATTAAACCTGTTTGGATTTGTCGAGCGGGCGAGTAGCCTCCCTACCAGTGCATTCATGTATTGATAACCCACCAGATTGCTTGCAGGGTGCGGGAGAACCTCGTTCGGTGCGGATGCCTCCTTCGTGCGTGCTAAGGCGTGGAGTTCACTCTGGAGCCTTGGAGCATTGCGTTCGGAACTAAAGCATATATACAAGACATAATGTTGGAACATCGCATGTACATCATTCCACAAATGTAGCCACTTGGCACGCTTTTACTGTTTCAGAGAGAGAGGCTTGAGCGACTTGTAATCTCGGCCTAGCGCCGTTTGTAACACTTGTTCAATATCAATAAAGAGTTGCTTTACTTCTATACTTGTGTTATTCAATGCTCCCGCTTTTGATGACTCAGTGAACTTGTTACCAATCGCCTATGCGTTTATAATTCTGCTGCACTCGGACAATCTGTGCGACTCTGTGGCTTAGACCTCTTACTGCCAGCAAGAATCACGGCCTTGCACGAGCGTGGCTCCATGCTCATGCGCCATCACGCCCAGATGGGTCATAGCGATCATCCCGCGGGAGCACTGGCGCGGTGATTCTCGCCTAACGGGGATGGCCGATTAGCCTGCGGAAGATCGGGGCACGACACCACGAAAACCATGTCATGTCCCAGAACCAGAATACTGGAGAGCAGAAAATGACAATGGCCAGCTACTTATACTTAGAGAACACGGGTACTCCGTATATACGGTAAATCTGTGAAACATGGCAACAATCCATCAGTCAAGCCTAGGTCAAACGGTCCTAGGTATCTCAATCACAAGTAGATAAACAATAAGCAAGAAATAAGATCATCTGGAGCAAAATAGTAAAGCGTCCCTTTCACGCCCCAGTCCCAAAATACCGAGGGACTAGACACGTGGCATTGGCCAGCAGCACACACCGATGGACAAACCCAATTTAATGGATCCATCGGGGCATGCTTAAGCTGTAATATAACAATAAGTAGGTACAATAATACCAGTCACAGTCTATACTAATCTCATCCATAACAGAACAGTATATGAACTAAATAGCAAACTGGAATAAATGCTGAAAGTAAAGATACTGTCGAATATCCAGCAAGAAATAATACTAAGTCGGGTGGAGACAAATCCACTACCGATAAATGGAAAAGTAAAGACAAGGAAATATAACTAAAACATGCTAGAAAGTAACAGGGCCATCAACTGCTATCGTACCCTCGTCTGGTGTCGGTCCGTAAAGTTGCGGGTGCTCCTCGTCTGCTAAATCTGGAGAACAAAACCAGGTCCTCAGAGGGACGTAACAAGATACAAAAGAATACGAGCCAAAAGTACAGTAAATGAACATACAAGATAGACCAGAAAATAAACACAAGAGAAGTAAATAAGATACGAGAAATCACTACATCTAAGATGGTGGCATGCCGATGGTGCTATCAAACATGACTACTAGCAAATTGGGGTAACCGCAACTCAATGGGAGATCACGGTCCTATAGAAAGTAGGCCAATGGGGACTCCTAATCTATAGTTTAGCTCTTTCACTGCCCAATGGGAGCTCACGAACGAGGTAGTCAAATGAACAAGTCTCTATCGCAGCACAATGGTTACTCACATTCGAGAATGCTCAAGTGTAGTCAGTGCCTAATAACGATAATCTAGGAACTAAAGTAACCAACCGAGTCAACTCAAGAAAGCGTAGAGTAAACATATACCATCACAATATGTCTATAGAACAAATAGTGATCCATGGAAAAGAGCAAATAATGTACATGCACGTAAGACGAGAAAATAAGACTAGAGCAGCAGGAATAAATCAATATGAAAAACGCATTAAGAAACTATATACGACAAGAAAATAACAACTGAAAAGGGAAGCATGCAAATATTGTACAAGTATCTTGCACGACAATGTGTAAATAAGTCCAGGAGATAAGTAGCAAAACTGCAGGATTTGGCAAGGTATACTTGCCTGGGGTTCGAATACCAACAATTATCCCTGTGTAAGTGGATCCTGCAGGTACTCCTCCAAAAGCTGTAATAAACATCACCAATAGTCTCAGAAAATATCATATAGCTAGAAACGCCTTCCTTAAGTCCAATTTGGACACAAGGGCAAAAATGACCTTTCCGGGTCAAAGCGAGGTCCACATGTGGGCCACTTTGCACCGAAAAGCGTGTCAGGGTCAAAGGTCTCTAAATTTGTCAAACTTAACGATGATACGAACCCAACGGAACTTCCAGAATTGGATTCCGATGAGCCGTTCACAAAATCACCCGTCAAGTGGGGCTTGTGGGGCCCACGATACGCGATTTTGTCAACGTTCTCAGAATTGAACCAAACTTGGGTCACAGGACCAGCGTATTGCTACGAGTCCGATGGCACAAGTTTCGTCTCGATCCACGTGTGTACACAAAGTTACAGCGTGTTCCAGAATGGACGGATACGGGACGTTGGCGGATACGCGTTGATTCCGGTGTGCACGCACATCCAAATCAACTTCTGCGAAATCCCGCACGTCCGTATCAATGACGCGCACGTTTCGGTGAAGACCGCACGCGACCAAGTCGTCCAGTTTGGCGGAGCGTACTCAGTTCCGGGGTAAAACATGGCTTTGATTTTCCTGTTTTTGGATTGCGGTTCGCGATCGCCACAGGACGCGATGCACCGAGCGGGTTGCACGGGCACCGAGAGGGTCACGCAGGGTTCGCGTTGCAACAGACAACGAGAAATAGAGCTACGAGGAGGGAGAAAAGAATACCTGAACATGGCTCTAAAAATTGAGATGCGCGTGTCCGCGTTCGAGTCTACCGTGTCCGGTCACTGTGTCCTGGTTAGGTTTAGGTTCTGTTGTGTCCGAGCTCTCCGGAGGCTGCGCTGGACGGGGATAGGTGTCGTCGGAGTCGTCGAGGACGGAGCTGCGGGAGGTCGGGGCTCTCTGGTAGAGGCGGCGGCGGGTGCTGCGGGTGCTGGCCGGAGTCGGAGTCGCTGGGGCGGGCTGCGGGTGCTGGAGGCGGAGAGTTCTGGATGGAGGGCTGAGGAGGGCGGCCAGAGTCGAGCTCTGCGGGGCTGGGCGGAGGCTGCGCCGGGTTCGGTGGCTGCGGACGGAGGCGGAAGAGGGAAAGGGAAAACCTAGGTGGCCAGCTAGGTTTAAATAGAGGGAATGGGGATAAGATCGGCCGGGGGTTGAGGAAGAGGAAGGGGAGGCGGCTCTGTGGCGTTGCGGAGCTGAACCGACGGGTGGCCGGCGGCCACGGCAGCGGAAACAGCCGCCGGCAGGAGAAGAGTCGGGGGAGACGAAGGAATTGGGGGTTTGGTTTCCAAACGGGTCGGGTCGGGTCTAAGCGGGTCGGGTCGGACCCGGATCCGACCCGCTATGAATTGGGTTGGGTTGGTCAGACCGGCCGGTTTGGTTTGGTTTAATTTGGTTCAATGAACCGAGGTCAGGTTTATTTGGGTTTAATTAAATAATAGTTTTTAGGGCTTTAAAAATACTTCCGGGGTCCAATAAATTCTCGAAAAATTACTCTATGTCTAGATTTTCATTTTACACTAGAAAATATAATTTTCATAATATTTTAATATTAATTAACAGTAATTAAAAATTATTTAATTACCAAGCACCTAAGTTTTAATTACTGAAAATTCCTGAAAATTCCAGAAAAATTGTGGAAAAATTCAAATTAAAAATTACTGAAAATTAGGGGGCTTACAATCTACCCCCCTTAAGAGGATTGCGTCCTCACAATCAAAGAATAACCGGTCAACAGAGATGACACGGTTGTAAACATTATTCGAAGCACATCACGATTAAGAAAAATCAAGGTTGAGGGTGTAAGAATAATACAAAGGGAAAATTATTTCCATAAGAATTAAAAGTTATGCAATCTCCCGTATGAAGGAGATCTAGAGGACTACTGGTTTAAAAAAACTAGGTTATTTAATTATTTAGAAAGTTCAAAAATTACTAGGTTAAGGCTAGGTCACGAATCAATATGCACGAACTAAAGCAATACTAGAAACAGAAAACTATAAAAACTTACGCGCATTAGCTACTCCATGAATCTGCGCGTCCTCTAAAGTCATCGCGAAAGCTTGTCCGCGTCCTTGAGGTGGTGCCCTCTGCTGTTGCTGGGCCTGCTGGAAGAGTGCTGCTCGAGGTGCCAAAGGTGGCCTTAGTTGATACCCTCCTGGTGCTGATAGAGCTTGTTGGTTAACCGTTGGTGCTCTTTTTCGACGCTCAGGGCATTCCCTCAATAAATGCTGACTGGATCCGCAAGCTAAACATAATCTCCTTTTGCGTCTGCAATCGTCCTCAATATGGCCTCGCCTGCGACAATATGGACAGATAGGTAGTGCTTGTGGAGATGCTTCTGGTGGCTGGTGCATATGAGGTCTTTTTACAGCTTCTTCTTGTGGTGCTTTGGCTGGTGCTGAGGTAGACGATCGCTTCAGACTGTACTCTCTTCTGGTGACGCGCTCCATGCGTCGGGCTGCAGCAAGGACGTCCGGGTAAGATGTAGGTGCAACGGATCCAATTAGTTTCTGTAGCTCAATGTTTAGTCCGTCGAAGAACTTCTCAGCCTTCTCTTCTTCTGTCGGAATCAAGGTTGGGGCGAAGCGGCTCAGACGAATGAATTCTGCGTTGTATTCTTCCACTGTCAGATTGTCTTGAGTGAGATGATTAAACTTGTCCCGAAGTTCTGATCGAGCGATAGCCGGAATGTACATCTTCTGAAAGAGTCTAGAAAACTCTTCCCAAGTGACTCGGTCTGGTCCGAGCCGTGTCTCCTAAGATAGCCACCAGTGATGCGCATTATCCGTCAACTGTATTCTAACGGCAGTCATCCAACGTTCTCTGGGAAGCTCAGCTGCTTCCAACTGGTGTTGTGTGTTGGTGATCCACTCATAAACTTCTGTGGGCTCCTCCTTGCCTGAGAAGGTACGGGGCTTCAGCTGGCAGAAATCGGTAATAGAGCCCGTCGGTTGCCGTCGAGTTGGTAGATTCGCCTGCTCCAGTACAAGTGCTAGGCTGCGACTCAAAGTCTCTTGTTGAATCTGCTGTTGAGCTTGCATCATTGTGTAGAACATTCGAAACATTTGTTGTTCGTCCATAGCCTGCCCTTGTGGGAATACGGCCATTGGTGGTGTGAACTGCGGTGGAGGTAGAATGTCGTCTTGCCGACCTCTTGAGGTATCTTGACTGTTTTGTTGTTCTAGTTGACCTCCACCAACTGGTGTCACTTCATCGTCATAGGTGACATCTGCAACTTGTGGTGTTCCTGTGGGAGTCTCGTCGCGTGCTTGTGAATCCATTGCTCTGCATCAAAATAAACTATAAGAGACGCACAGGAATCAAGGCAAGATGCAAGTTTAAGAATTAAATTTGAATCCGATATAGATATCAAGAACGTTTCAAGCAAGTGGATGAGATCCTAAAAACTTATCCTATTCTTATTGCAGGCTTGCTCGGTCCCTAAGTTGAAACCGAACAATTTAGTCGTTGACCTGCATGGGCCACCACAAAAACCATGTCATGCCCCAGTCCCAAAATACCGAGGGACTAGACACGTGGCATTGGCCAACAGCACACACCGATGGACAAACCCAATTTAATGGATCCATCGGGGCATGCTTAAGCTGTAATATAACAATAAATAGGTCCAATGATACCAGTCACAGTCTATATTAATCTCATCCACAGCAGAACAGTATATGAACTAAATAGCAAACTGGAATAAATGCTGAAAGTAAAGATACTGTCGAATATCCAGCAAGAAATAATACTAAGTCGGGTGGAGACAAATCCACTACCGATAAATGGAAAAGTAGAGACAAGGAAATATAACTAAAACATGCTAGAAAGTAACAGGGCCATCAACTGCTATCGTACCCTCGTCTGGTGTCGGTCCGTAAAGTTGCGGGTGCTCCTCGTCTGCTAAATCTGGAGAACAAAACCAGGTCCTAAGAGAGACGTAACAAGATACAAAAGAATACGAGCCAAAAGTACAGTAAATGAACATGCAAGATAGACCAGAAAATAAACACAAGAGAAGCAAATAAGACACGAGAAATCACTATATCTAAGATGGTGGCGTGTCGATGGTGCTTTCAAATATGACTACAAGCAAATTGGGGTAACCGCAACTCAATGGGAGATCACGGTCCTATAGAAAGTAGGCCAATGGGGACTCCCAATCTATAGTTTAGCTCTTTCGCTGCCCAATGGGAGCTCACGAACGAGGTAGTCAAATAAACAAGTCTCTATCGCAGCACAATGGGTACTCACATTCGAGAATGCTCAAGTGTAGTCAGTGCCTAATAACGATCATCTAGGAACTAAAGTAACCAATCGAGTCAACTCAAGAAAGCGTAGAGTAAACATATACCATCACAATATGTCTATAGAACAAATAGTGATCCATGGAAAAGAGCAAATAATGTACATGCACGTAAGACGAAAAAATAAGACTAGAGCAGCAGGAATAAATCAATATGAAAAATGCATCAAGAAACTATATACGACAAGAAAATAACAACTGAAAAGGGAAGCATACAAATAGTGTACAAGTATCTTGCACGACAATGTGTAAATAAGTCCAGGAGATAAGTAGCAAAACTGTAGGATTTGGCAAGGTATACTTGCCTGGGGTTCGAATACCAACAATTGTCCCTGTGTCAGTGGATCCTGCAGGTACTCCTCCAAAAGCTGTAATAAACATCACCAACAGTCTCAGAAAATATGATATAGCTAGAAACGCCTTCCTTAAGTCCAATTTGGACACAAGGGCAAAAATGACCTTTCCGGGTCAAAGCGGGGTCCACATGTGGGCCACTTTGCACCGAAAAGTGTGTCAGGGTCAAAGGTCTCCAAATTTGTTAAACTCAGTGTCAACAAGTCCATAACGATGATACCAACCCAACGGAACTTCCAGAATTGGATTCCGATGAGCCGTTCACAAAATCACCCGTCAAGTGGGGCTTGTGGGGCCCACGATACGCGATTTTATCAACGTTTTCAGAATCGAACCAAACTTGGGTCACAGGACCAGCGTATTGCTACGAGTCCGATGGCACAAGTTTCGTCTCGATCCGACGTGTGTACACAAAGTTACAGCGTGTTCCAGAATGGACGGATACGGGACGTCGGCGGATACGCGTTGATTCCGGTGTGCACGCACATCCAAATCAACTTCTGCGAAATCCCGCACGTCCGTATCAACGACTCATACGTTTCGGTGAAGACCCCACGCGACCAAGTCGTCCAGTTTGGTGGGGCGTACTCAGTTCCGGGGTAAAACATGGTGTTGATTTTCCTGTTTTTGGATCGCGGTTCGCGATCGCCACAGGACGCGATGCACCGAGCGGGTTGCACGGGCACTGAGAGGGTCACGCAGGGTTCGCGTTGCAACATACGGAACGAGAAACAGAGCTACGAGAAGGGAGAAAAGAATACCTGAACAGGGCTCTAAAAACTGAGATGCGCGTGTCCGAGTTCGAGTCTACCATGTCCGGTCACTGTGTCCTGGTTAGGTTTAGGTTCTGTTGTGTCCGAGCTCTCCGGAGGCTGCGCTGGACGGGGCTAGGTGTCACCGGAGTCGTCGGGGACGGAGCTGCGGGAGGCCGGGGCTCTCTGGTAGAGGCGGCGGCGGGTGCTGCGGGTGCTGGCCGGAGTCGGGGTCGTTGGGGCGGGCTGCGGGTGCTGGAGGCGGAGGGTTCTGGATGGAGGGTTGAGGAGGGCGGCCGGAGTCGAGCTCTGCGGGGCTGGACGGAGGCTGCGCCGGGTTCGGTGGCTGCGGACGGAGGCGGAAGAGGGAAAGGGAAAACCTAGGTGGCCGGCTAGGTTTAAATAGAGGGAATGGGGATAAGATCGGCTGGGGGTTGAGGAAGGGGAGGCGGCTCTGTGGCGTTGCGAAGCTGAACCGACGGGTCGCCGGCGGCCACGGCGGCGAAAACGGCCGCCGGCAGGAGAAGAGTCGGGGGAGACGAAGGAATTGGGGGTTTGGTTTCCAAACGGGTCGGGTCGGGTCTAAGCGGGTCGGGTCGGACCCGGATTCGACCCGCTATGAATTGGGTTGGGTTGGTCAGACCGACCGGTTTGGTTTGGTTTAATTTGGTTCAATGAACCGGGGCCAGGTTTATTTGGGTTTAATTAAATAATAGTTTTTAGGGCTTTAAAAATACTTCCGGGGTCCAATAAATTCCCGAAAAATTATCCTATGTCTAGATTTTTATTTTACACTAGAAAATATAATTTTCATAATATTTTAATATTAATTAACAGCAATTTAAAATCATTTAATTACCAAGCACCTAGGTTTTAATTACTGAAAATTCCTGAAAATTCCAGAAAAATTGTGGAAAAATCCAAATTAAAAATTACTAAAAATTAGGGGGCTTACAGTCCCAAACCAAATATATATAAATGATCATGAAGCTAGTAATACAAAATAAAAAACTAGCAAAGTATAAGTCAAACATAATCAACTCTAGTTATGGACTAGATTGTACTACTCATGTCATTGCCCGTAGGCAGAATGTCAAGTCCAAAACATGAGCTAACACGTACTCGACGGCTAAACGCCTCAAAAGAATATACAGTACAAGATCTAGTGGGGGTAGAAGAAAACCCACTCAGGCTGTTTGGTGCTCCTGGTAGTCACCATCCGCAGGAAGGAAAATAAGATCCTCGGGCTCTGTTACCAGATCTGGCCAATCAAAACCAGTGAAGTCAGACCCCCAAATAGCAAGTACCACAAAGGATGGCCAAGAGCTATGAACTAAAACCAGCAAAACAACATAGAGCTACAATACTCTAAGCAACATGAATAAATAATACGGATCGAGACTCGTGCATTACCACTACACTTATCCCGAGAAAAGAAAGACAATAAGCTGGATAACATATAACTACTAGGAATGTAATAAGCACCATATGAATAAGGAATAACTAGATACATGAATATGCCAAATAGTTGAGACATGCCAAGGAGAAGAAAGAAAACATGAGTAAGGATAAGTCGACAAGCAACGAAAAGATTTGGGACTTCCTCGAAATAGGAATCATAACCAATAAACCAAACAAGGACCAGGATTATGATTCTTTTTTCCGAGTCGGACCTATTCTCAAGTCACTTATCGATACGTATAACTATAACAGAAAGTAGAGACTCTGGCATCATAATTGAACATCACAACTACACATGCACAAGAAATATCAATCACAACTACACAGGTAAACGCAGAGCTAAGGTACATAACTTAAGCCATATAGAAAGTTCCACGAACATAAAGTACAAGAATGTTGCTACTAGCCACTGCCTACTGATTACTGGTCAAATATACATAGGGTGTAATTGTCCCCTACTAATACAGATGTTTGGTCGAGTCAAGTGTACACAGAGGGTAAATCATAATACAACTGCCTGGTCGTATCAAGTATACATAGAGTGTAATCATCCTCTATTAATACAAATGCCTGGTCGTATCAAATGTACATAGAGTATAATCATCATCTACTAATATAAATCCTAGTCGTATCAAGTGTACATAGAGTGTAATCATCCTCTACAAATACAAATGCCTGGTCGTATCAAGTGTACATAGAGTGTAATCATCCTCTACTAATACAAATGCCTGGTCGTATCAAATATCGATTGGTAACATGTACTGGGCAGGTATTTATAGGGTGTAAAGCCCCTAACTATATAAAATGTTGGGTCAAGAAAATAAGGCATAAATAGACATGCAAGGTAATAAACATAAGGAAACCAGTTACGAGCAATCAAAGAGAACATTAAAAGAATTCATATGCAAAAGAGAACACAATCGATATATTGTCGGTATACTCCAGTATACAGTCGGTATACCGGTCTAGAGATACAAAAAATACAGCAAGTTCTGGATTCCAATAAATCGGTATATCGTCGGTATACTGAAGTATACCGTCGGTATGCCGGCCAGGATTAATATCTAGAAAGTCGGTTAACAATGTCGGCAGGAATGGTATACCGTCGATATATTGTAGTATACCGTCGGTATACCGATAAGGGTCACTGAAAAAATATCTCGAAATCAAGTCGGTCGAAATTGATATACCGTCGGTATAGTGTATTATACCATCGATATGTCGGTTTCTGAGAAAAAACTAGGCCAAAGTCAAATCTGATTACGGGACCCAAATTAAATCCCAAAATTCACCAAAATCAAGTCTAACAAGGAGTCAAGTCTAGTGGTAAGTATCATATCACAATATGGACTAAATCTCACGGTCACAACTCCGGTACCGTTCTTCGTTGCCGAGTTACCAAAAAGAGACGGGACAAGATTCTACCAGAAACCAAAATCGAGACGGTCAAAATGATAGAAATTACGAGATGAACAATAATAGCAAAGCAAGTCTAAGCTAAAAAGCAACCATCAAAGCTCCAAGAAATAAAATGACAAAAAGTGAAATAGTTTATAGAATCGACAAGATGTACTTGCCTACAGAGAGCTCACAGCCTCAACCTTCTAATCCACCACCATGAAGGGGTTCAAAAATTACACTCCAGGTCTCAAGACCAAGCTCAAAGCTCAAGAGAAAAAAGGTGGAGATAAGAGAGAGAAAGAGAAAAGAGAAATAAAATGAAACCAAGTACTATTTATAAAGAAATTCTCAAAAATATGTCAAATATCTAAAAAGTGAAACAAATATCTGTTGGACAATATACCATCGATATATTGTAGTATACTGTCGGTATACCGGTTAGGAAGCAAAGTTTTAATTTTCCAAGTTTTAAAACCCCACAAAATCCAGAAAAATAAAACATGTAGTATAAAATACGTATCCATATTCCAATACAGATACTGTGAGACAGTCTCATAATTTATCAGTCACAATTGAGTAGCTGATTTGCTGGATTCCCGCGATCAGCTAGTTCACGTCTCGGGAAACATCTAATACATGCTAGGTACTTCCTTCATGCATGAGCCAATTGGTTTGACAATGTGTTAAAGAGAATTTATGATACACATTAAGTCCAATCATCAGCCGTCGAGCATTAATGATATATTTAATGTCAAACCATGCTTCACGTGAATGATCAAATTGTCTTACAAAGATGTGATATCCTTTGATGTGACTGCACATGCTCCTCATTAATGAGGATGGCGTGTACGCGCTAAGTTACCTTGTTAGCTTCATGCGAGCGGAAGGAAAATATGTTCCCTGCTGGTGGACGTGAGCAAGAGGGAAGTATGATCCTTGCAGATAGGCTTCATGCCAGCGAGAGGGAAGTATGTTCTCTGCTGGTGAGCTTCATACGAGCATGAGGGAAGTGTTCTCTCTGTCGATGAACTTCACACAAGTGTGTGGGGGGGGTGTTCCCTTTTTTATTTTATTCTAATTATTTGTTTGACGCTTTCGGAAGCTTGGTTTGCATTATTTCACTACTTTGAGACTTTGTCATTTGTAAGGATCTACAATACCACCTTGAAAGTTTTTCAATGGGCTATTTACCGTCAACATAGTGGAACACACTTTGAATAAATTTAGTTAAAATCAAATTGGTCTTACTCATCTCCATCTGCACAACAGCAGGAATGAGCGGTCTTATAGGACATTGTAGTCACGAGAAGAAGTCTTTACTATAGGAAGGAGACTTCACGTTGTGGGGAGAGGACTTCACATTGCAGTAAGCGTTAGTCTAGCGATGCCTCAGATTTCATATCGCTTTAAAGTTGTGACATTCACGCATGTTGCTTCGACTCTCGTGCAATCTTGAGTACCTCAATTTATGTGCAGTTGATGGAACGTGTTGATGCATTCGTATCCCTGAGCGCCTCGTACTTTGTGCTACTTTTTAATGCCCATAGATTCATACATAGTCTCAAGCATGGAGAAATTATTGTATGAACCGGATGCAGTGCATCCTTTTCCTCCTCGACCGTTGGATTGCATAGGAATGTGTGCATACACATATCCCCATGGCCATCTAACGGTTGCCATGGGAAGGATGCAGTGCACCCGGACCTTAGAACAACCTCGGGCTTGAGTCTTCGAGACTTGTATTAACGAACATGCCTTTGTGTTATTATGGGCTTGGCTCCGGCTTGAATACAATAAATAGTGCTTTGGCCGCTTGCGCGTATTAGAACATTGTTATCGACATTGTTTACGTGTGCATGAATGCAAATGCTTAAGCTACTCGTGTGTGTGTGGGCGAAAATGTTAATGTTGTTCATGTGTGCATGAATGCGTACACAGTAACTACTCGGGCATGCTTGAGTGCGAATGCTGATGCTGATGTTATTCACGCATTCATGGACATTGATATTGTTAGCACGTGCATGGACGTTGCAGATGTTGTTCGTGCACTCATGGATACTGCAGTTGAAGTTCGCACGTGTGTGGGCGCTAGCTGAAGATGATGCTATTTACGTACGTGATAGCGTTGAGTTCCTGATGTTATTTGTTTGTGCGAGCTTCGAACGTCGAATTTTTTATGTCAAACTCGAGTGACTCTTGTGGTTACCGGGAAGAGGTATAAGATCTTAGCTGGGTGGTGGAAGATCAGTGAATTGAGCCACGAGACATATTATTCTTTCCATTTATTTGGTAGGACTTGGGGGACAGTGGGCCCAAAAGGCATATAATGCAGCGTGCAAAAAATTCCGAGCGTTACGTCAGGCATATAAAAAAAAGTGCTTGACTTGTCGAAATATATCTTTAAATTAATGCATGCGTATGCGTGATGGTTAATTATTTTGAATTCCTTCAACATCATAGGGAATGCATAGGGCCAGAGCTCTGTAGTGAATATTACTATAACCAAAGATTTGGCTAGGAATAGCAAAAGTATGGCAGACTTCTTTTGGTAACCCAATAAGGGGATTAGCTCGTTTAGATGTGATGATAATGTGATGAGATAGAAAAATAGCATCATCGAAACTCTTTGTCATTCAGAGGTGTATATTGGACATGACGAAAAAGAAGTCGATATCTTTAAGGGGGTTTGCATGTTCAGAGGTGCAATACTGGACATGTCAGGATGGACCGAAGGTTCATATCTATTCAGAGGTAATGTTGACATGATAGAGGAGAGAACTTATCAAATTTGTCCTTTGTGGGCAGAGGATCTCAACCCAATTGGGGACTAAAAGTGAGGTGTTTAATAAAAGTGTTCATCATGGGTATGAGTTAACCATGGCAAGTGATTGTTCCGAATCCGCTTGTGAATTAGTGATGGGATACCCCTAAGTCTGTTGGGGCTTAGAAAAATATACTTGTTTTGAAGTAGTCTGGATTTTCAAAGTTTCAATCTCGTTATAAAAGTTATAGAGGATATGGCATCTTCTTTGGTTATATCGGTATTCATACTAACTTTAGAGTTGGTATCAGATGCCATATATGCTAGAACTAACAGTTTGTGATGACATTATGTGATATGTCCGTTGAATAATTGTGATTCTCAATATCATGTGATATCTGTGAATCTCATTATTATGTGATGTCCTACAACTTTTGTGTGATAACAATTTGCCTACATTTATGTTCATTTTTTTTCCATTTTGTTTATGATCATTTACAATTCCAACACTAACTAAATGTGTAGTTGCTTTGACATTTTCTAATTTCGAATGTTTTGTTTTATACCGATAGAACTTTTTTTTTATTAGTTTTATTTGAGACATGGACTCGAATGACCACCCCCACCCACCCACCCATCTAACAAAGACATTGTAGTATGAATTGTCGTGTTCTTATAAAAATATACTACATGCCCAATGATTGCCATTCAACAAATACAATGATCATGTAATAGCTAAATTTCTAGTGAGAAAAAAAACAAATTTTTTGCATGGAGCAAATACTTGAAGTAGCTAGTGTTGGAATTGTAAATGATCAAGTATTTGCTCCAAGCAAAAACCTTATATTTTTTTTCACTATATATTTAGTTATTACATGATCAATGTATTTGTTGAATGGCAATCATTGGGCATATAGTATATTTTTTTATAAGAACGCAATAATTCACAATATGATGTCTTTGTTAGATGGTTGGGTGGGTGTGTAAACCCCCTGATTTTCAAAATTTTAAAACTTGGAATTTTCACAATTTTCTGGAATTTTCTGGGAATTTTCTGTAAATTAAAAACAGGGTTTTAATATTTAAATGATTTTTCATTGATATTAAACAGTATTAAAATATTATGAAAATAATATTTTTGGGTGTAAAATGAAAAACTGGACTTAGGGCAATTTTTCTGGAATTTATCGGACCCCGAACCTATTTTTAAATACCTAAAAACTATTTATTTAATTAATTATTTATTAAATGTTTTATTATTATTAATATTATTATTATTATTAATTTTATTTAAATAAATCCAACCGGCCCGCGGCCCGTTGGGCCGGCCCGGCCCAGCCCAACCCGGCCCAGTACCCGCCCCAGCGGGTCGGGTCGGATCCGCCGCCGCCCGACCCGCACCCGCCAACCCGCCTGCACCCACGACCCCGTCTCCCCCCCGCGTTCTCCGGCGGCGCCCGCGTCCGGCGCCGCTCCGCCCGCCATGCGGCGCCCAGCCCGCCACCCTCGCCCACGACCCCGGCCACCTCGCCCCTCCTCCGCCTCCCACGGCCACGACCGCCTTCCCCTGCCGCCTTTAAAAACCCCCTCCCCTCTCGGCCACTGCCACGACCACCGCCACCGCCACTGCGCCGCTACGCCTCGCCGCTCGCCGCTGCGTCTTCGCCGACCGCCCCCGACTTCTTCTCCTCCCTCCTCCCGCAGCAGAGCCGCCGCCGACTTTCCCCTTTCCCCAGCAGCAGCGGCAACCGCAGCAGCCAGCGTCGCCGCCGCGCCTCTCCCAGCGCCGCCGCGAGTCCCCAGCGCGCCGCCGCGAAGCCCCCGGCCCCTTCGCCGCAGCGCGCCGCCGTCTCCGCCGTCCCTCGCCGGATCCCCAAGGCCAAGCCCTAACCCTAACCCTAATTCTCGGTTCCTGTGTCCGACACGAGTCGGACACGTGTCGGACACGATTTGGCCCTAGTTTTCGGGTCCCCTTCAGGTGCGTGTATCTTTTTGCTCGTAGCTCCGTTTTTTATTCCGCAAATTTAGTTGCGAAGCCTGTATGACCCTCTCGGTGTCCGAACAAACTGTTCGGGGCATCGTGTCCTGTGGTGATCGCACACCGCGATCCAAAAACAGAAAAAACCCAGACCCTGTTTCACCCCGGAACTGAGTACGCCCCGCCAAACGGGACGACTTGGTCGCGCGCGGTCTTCACAGATACGTGCGCCTCGTCGATACGGACGTGTGGGATTTCGCGGAAGCTGATTCGGGTGTGCGTGCACACCGAAATCAACGCGTATCCGCGGACATCGCCCCGTATCCGCCTTTTCTGCAATTCACCCTAACTTCGTGCACACACGTCGGATCGAGACGAAACTTGCGCCATCGGACTCGTAGCGATACGCTAGTCCTGTGGGTCAAGTTTTGTTCGATTCTGAGAACGTTGACGAAATCGCGTGTCGTGGGCCCCACAAGCCCCGCCCGACGGGCGATTTTGTGATCGGCTCATCGGAATTCAAATCTGAAAGTTTCGTTGGGTTCGTATCAGCGTTCCTGACCTGTTGACACTAAGTTTGGTGAATTTGGAGACCTTTGACCCTGACACGTTTTTCGGTGCAAAGCAGGCCCGCATGTGGACCCCGTTTTGACCCGAAACTGTCGTTTCTGTCCTTGTCTCCAAATTGGACCCAAGGACAGGCGTTTCTAGCTGATTGATATTTTTTGGATCTGGTGGTGATGTTTGTTTCAGCAACCGGAGTACCGCCTGCAATTCCAACTGAAGTCAGAGCCGAAATCAGAGCCGGAACCACAGGCAAGTGTACCTCGCCAAAACTTGCAGTCTTTGCTAAATATTCCTTGGTTTAGTTATATATCAGAGGGCAAGTATACCTTGCCAACTTTACAGTCTTGTTGCATATTTCCTTGTTTTAGTTATAACTTGTTTTAACTGCTTAACCTAGGAAACGTGTGACGTACCGAGTGTCCGATCATAGTCGGGTGCCAACACCGTACGCGGTATTGGGTACGTCATTTAGAGATGGATATTCGATACCCTTACTCTTGGTACTTGTCCTATCAAGTACAACAAAACCCAGGACACTTGACACTATCATGGACAGAATCTTCTTGAGATATTCACGATGATTCTGCATAGGATACAGGTATGACATGGACAGTTTATTCCTAGACATTATATGACTGCTGCATTAGTTATGATCTTGCGTGTCATAGACATGAGACGTGGATTACATTGGGTGGGGAGAGACACACAGGCTACAGGCTATTTTCATATATATATATTATTAGTGTGAGGTCGTAGACTCTCCAGCAGAGCTAGACCCTTTACGTGTTATTACTGCTACCGGCTCCCCGACACAGAGCTTGTAGCGGTCTCAGCCTGAGTTCTAGTGATGCTCTCAACTTGCATTTATCACTTAGCTGGTTACATAGTTTACCCTGCTGTTTCATTTAATTCTGCTGCACTGCTTATATTTTGGCTTGTATTATCTGTACCTTGTTATGTCCCCTGAGGACCTGGAATGGACTATGTCCCCAGGTATAGCTGAAGAGATCCATCCAGAGATACCCCGTACCAGAGCACTTCCAGGAGCTGTACCAGGACCTGAAGACGAGCTCGACCAGAGGACTTCTCCTGAGCATTGGCCGTATGTAGTCAGTTATTTCTGTTTCTATTTCCAGTTCCTTTATTTCCTGTCTATTGGCATTGATGTAACAGACATAATCTCGGATTGTTCACCGAGATATTTAGTGAGATTGATAGTTATTCTATTCCATTATTTCTGGCATTTAATCTGTGATTATCTGTTGTGGATGAGATTAGATTAGTCTGTGACCTGTAACATTGGATCTATTTCCTGCTAGACTACAGCTTAAGCATGCCCTGATGGATCCATTAAATTGGGTTGTCCATCGGTGCGTGCTGCTGGCCATTGCCACGCTTCTCCAGTCCCTCGTCATTTTGGGACTGGGGCGTGACATGGTTTTTGTGGTGGCCCATGCAGGTCTCAACGACTAATTTGTTCGATTTTAACTCAGGGATCGAACAGGCCTGCAATAAAGCTAGGATAAGTTTTAGGTTCTCATCCACTTGCTTGAATCGTTCTTGATATCTATTCGAATTAATTTATTGGCTTGCATCCTGCCTTGATTCCTGTGCGCCTCTTATCGTTTGTATTTGATACAGGGAAATGAACCCACAAGCCAGCAACGAGGCTCATGAAGAAACACCATAACCCGTTGTGGTTACCCAAGAAGACGATGTGATACCAGTCGGTGAAGGCCAATCATCACAAGGCAGTCAAGCAAGTCAGCCTGCCTCAATAATCCATCAAGATAGCGTTCCACCCTCAACGCAGCCTACTCCACCGATGCCTTCCTTCCCACTGGGACCGCCTATGGACGAACAGCAGATGTTCCGCATGTTCTACATAATGATGCAAGCCTATCAAAGGGTGCAACAAGAAGCTCAACAAAACCAAACGGAGAGCTCCATCGATAGAACTAGCTCGGAGTCACGGAGGCCAAACAGTTTAAATACAACCGCCTTCGACGAGGACGTCCTTACTGCAGCAAGACCCGTGGAGTGCACCACAAGGATCGAGTCCAGCCAAAAGCGGCCATATGCGTCAGCACCGGACCAATCACAACAAGAAAGAGCTGCAAAGCGGCCACAGATACATCCACTACCAAGAACAGCATCAGGAGTCTCATTCCTTCCTACTTGTCACTACTGTGGCAAGGTAGGCCACATCGCTAAAGAATGCCGACGCAGACTGGGACAATGTCTATCTTGTGGATCCCAGAAGCATTCGGTAAGGGATTGCCCAGAACGTCGAGAGAAACCAGTGGTGATTCACCAACCAGCCACATCAACACCAGCAGGAACACCACAGGAAGGAACTCCAAAGAAGTCTCAACTGCACCAGCCACCCGAAGCATCTCCGCAAGTACTGCCTACCTGTCAACATTGTCACAAACAAGGCCACAATGAGAGCGGGTGCAGACGTAAGTTAGGATTATGCCTGATTTGCGGAACCAATGAACACTTGGCCAATGATTGTCCTCAGCATCGGGAGAAAGCAGTGACGAATCTTCAACCCGCCTCATCAGCCCCAGCTGTAGTACCACAGGCAGAAATTGCAAAGAAGTCTCAGCTGCACCAGCCACCAGAAGCATCTCCATCGGCAATACCTGTCTGTCCATATTGTCGCAAGCGAGGCCACACCGAGGACGAATGCAGACGAAAGAAGAGATTATGCATAGCTTGCGGATCCAGTCAGCATTCATTCAAAGAATGCCCTGAGCGTCGAGACAGAGTACCAACAGGTAACCAACAAGTGTTACCAGCACCACGGTCAGCCTCTCCAGCATTGCAAGCTTCACCAATACCGAGGCCACCCTTGGTAACCCAGGCAACAATCTTCCGGCAGACTCAACAGCAGCAGAGGAAGCAACTGCAAGGACCCGGACAAGCTCCAGCGAAGATCGTGGGGAACGCTCCGATTCGTGGAATAGCTGATGCGCGTAAGTGATTTGTAGTTATCCGTTTCTAGTCTTGTTTAGTTCGTGCCCGTTGGTTCGTGACCTCAGCCCCAACCTAGTTATTTGCAACTTGTTAATAATAAACCTGGTTTTCATAAAAGTTTTAATTTTTCTTGCTTTAACTAGATTTCTCTGGAAGTGCGTAACTTTCATTGTTAGGGAAACGATATTTTCCTAAAGTATCTTGTGATGTGTTTTCAAACGACGCTTGCGACCGCGTCATCTCTGTTGACCGGTTATTCTTTGATTGCGAGGACGCAATCCTCTTAAGGGGGGTAGTTTGTAAACCCCCTGATTTTCAAAATTTTAAAACTTGGAATTTTCACAATTTTCTGGAATTTTCTGGGATTTTTCTGTAAATTAAAAACAGGGTTTTAATATTTAAATGATTTTTCATTAATATTAAACAGTATTAAAATATTATGAAAATAATATTTTTGGGTGTAAAATAAAAAACTGGACTTAGGGCAATTTTTCTGGAATTTATCGGACCCCGAACCTATTTTTAAATACCTAAAAACTATTTATTTAATTAATTATTTATTAAATGTTTTATTATTATTATTATTATTATTATTAATTTTATTTAAATAAATCCAACCGGCCCGCGGCCCGTTGGGCCGGCCCGGCCCAGCCCAACCCGGCCCAGTACCCGCCCCAGCGGGTCGGGTCGGATCCGCCGCCGCCCGACCCGCATCCGCCAACCCGCCTGCACCCACGACCCCGTCTCCCCCCCGCGTTCTCCGACGGCGCCCGCGTCCGGCGCCGCTCCGCCCGCCACGCGGCGCCCAGCCCGCCACCCTCGCCCACGACCCCGGCCACCTCGCCCCTCCTCCGCCTCCCACGGCCACGACCGCCTCCCCCTGCCGCCTTTAAAAACCCCCTCCCCTCTCGGCCACTGCCACGACCACCGCCACCGCCACCGCCACTGCGCCGCTACGCCTAGCCGCTCGCCGCTGCGTCTCCGCCGACCGCCCCCGACTTCTTCTCCTCCCTCCTCCCGCAGCAGAGCCGCCGCCGACTTCCCCCTTTCCCCAGCAGCAGCGGCAACCGCAGCAGCCAGCGCCGCCGCCGCGCCTCTCCCAGCGCCGCCGCGATCCCCAGCGCGCCGCCGCGAAGCCCCCGGCCCCTCCGCCGCAGCGCGCCGTCGTCTCCGCCGCCCCTCGCCGGATCCCCAAGGCCAAGCCCTAACCCTAACCCTAATTCTCGGTTCCTGTGTCCGACACGAGTCGGACACGTGTCGGACACGATTTGGCCCTGGTTTTCGGGTCCCCTTCAGGTGCGTGTATCTTTTTGCTCGTAGCTCCGTTTTTGATTCCGCAAATTGCGTTGCAAAGCCTGTATGACCCTCTCGGTGTCCGGACAAACTGTTCGGGGCATCGTGTCCTGTGGTGATCGCACACCGCGATCCAAAAACAGGAAAAATCCAGACCATGTTTCACCCCGGAACTGAGTACGCCCCGCCAAACGGGACGACTTGGTCGCGCGCGATCTTCACAGATACGTGCGCCTCGTCGATACGGACGTGTGGGATTTCGCGGAAGCTGATTCGGGTGTGCGTGCACACCGAAATCAACGCGTATCCGCGGACATCGTCCCGTATCCGCCTTTTCTGCAATTCACCCTAACTTCGTGCACACACGTCGGATCGAGACGAAACTTGCGCCATCGGACTCGTAACGATACGCTAGTCCTGTGGGTCAAGTTTTGTTCGATTCTGAGAACGTTGACGAAATCGCGTGTCGTGGGCCCCACAAGCCCCGCCCGACGGGCGATTTCGTGATCGGCTCATCGGAATTCAAATCTGAAAGTTTTGTTGGGTTCGTATCAGCGTTCCTGACCTGTTGACACTAAGTTTGGTGAATTTGGAGACCTTTGACCCTGACACATTTTTCGGTGCAAAGTGGGCCCGCATGTGGACCCCGTTTTGACCCGAAACTGTCGTTTCTGCCCTTGTCTCCAAATTGGACCCAAGGACAGGCGTTTCTAGCTGATTGATATTTTCTGGATCTGATGGTGATGTTTGTTTCAGCAACCGGAGTACCGCCTGCAATTCCAACTGAAGTCAGAGCCGAAATCAGAGCCGGAACCACAGGCAAGTGTACCTCGCCAAAACTTGCAGTCTTTGCTAAATATTTCTTGGTTTAGTTATATATCAGAGGGCAAGTATACCTTGCCAACTTTACAGTCTTGTTGCATATTTCCTTGTTTTAGTTATAACTTGTTTTAACTGCTTAACCTAGGAAACGTGTGACGTACCGAGTGTCCGATCATAGTCGGGTGCCAACACCGTACGCGGTGTTGGGTACGTCATTTAGAGATGGATATTCGATACCCTTACTCTTGGTACTTGTCCTATCAAGTACAACAAAACTCAGGACACTTGACACTATCATGGACAGAATCTTCTTGAGATATTCACGATGATTCTGCATAGGATACAGGTATAACATGGACAGTTTATTCCTAGACATTATATGACTGCTGCATTAGTTATGATCTTGCGTGTCATGGACATGAGACGTGGATTACATTGGGTGGGGAGAGACACACAGGCTACAGGCTGTTTTCATATATATATATTATTAGTGTGAGGTCGTAGACTCTCCAGCAGAGCTAGACCCTTTACGTGTTATTACTGCTACCGGCTCCCCGACACAGAGCTTGTAGCGGTCTCAGCCTGAGTTCTAGTGATGCTCTCAACTTGCATTTATCACTTAGCTGGTTACATAGTTTACCCTGCTGTTTCATTTAATTCTGCTGCACTGCTTATATTTTGGCTTGTATTATCTGTACCTTGTTATGTCCCCTGAGGACCTGGAATGGACTATGTCCCCAGGTATAGCTGAAGAGATCCATCCAGAGATACCCCGTACCAGAGCACTTCCAGAAGCTGTACCAGGACCTGAAGACGAGCTCGCACCAGAGGACTTCTCCTGAGCATTGGCCGTATGTAGTCAGTTATTTCTGTTTCTATTTCCAGTTCCTTTATTTCCTGTCTATTGGCATTGATGTAACAGACATAATCTCGGATTGTTCACCGAGATATTTAGTGAGATTGATAGTTATTCTATTCCATTATTTCTGGCATTTAATCTGTGATTATCTGTTGTGGATGAGATTAGATTAGTCTGTGACCTGTAACATTGGATCTATTTCCTGCTAGACTACAGCTTAAGCATGCCCTGATGGATCCATTAAATTGGGTTGTCCATCGGTGCGTGCTGCTGGCCATTGCCACGCTTCTCCAGTCCCTCGTCATTTTGGGACTGGGGCGTGACAGGGTGGGGGTGGCCATTTGAGTCCATGTCTCAAATAAAACTAATAAGTTATATCAGTATAAAACAAAACATCCAAAATTAGAAAATGTCAAAGCAACTGCACATTTAGCATAACTTGGTTGTCTTTCCTTTTTTTTATCTATATTGCACCAAATTATCACTATCATAGTCTCATGATTATCTGTTAAATAGATGTATTACTCACAAAACATTTTAGAACCCATAAATTCTATATATTAGGATAATTTCTTCTCCTTTTTTTATTTTTAATAAGTGTTTAAAATACTATATGGCATGTGTCAAGTTGATCTATTAGGTATGATATTAGAGTTGATCTATGACTTAAAAGATTTTTTTTAATCAAGTCAAGAACCAATTGCATATACTATATCTCATCCTCCTACTTTCTATTTGATTTGAGTCGAAACTTTCCATATAATTCTCTTTTTTATCGTCGTCAAACTTTTGAACATTTAGTTTTTGTGCCTAGAATTCATGACAATGAGATTTTATATTGTCACTTCTTTTTTTAGGATAATTATACATAATAGGTATAAACACACATCAGCGCAAGATTTTCCTTAGATCTTGAGTTCTCATTATTATTTGTGTTACATGGGTGAGCTTGTGGAGCAACTGATATGTCGAGACTACAACGAACATGATAAAATATGATAGACGATACTGACAAAACATTTATATCAGTCTACTGAACCTGACGGTCGACCAATCAGCCAGTCAACTGATTAGCCAATTAGACATTTATTGCACTATACAGAACTGACTGTTTGTTGAATTAGCCTCGTTTCTCCTAGCAATTTCTATGATCTCGACCTCTCACCAGTGCATTTTTTATTGTGCTGACCCATGTGCGAGAAGTTGCTTGAAGATGTTATTTTTTGTTTATAAATGACATAATGTATGAAACATTGTTGATTTTATAGTTTCACTAGTTGTAAGCCTTCTATCATCATTCATTTTAATGAGATATATTGTTTGTAGTCGAGTTATTCTTTTTGCCTAAGAGATGTTGCAATTTCGCTGTAAATTATCAATAAAGAGAATCATTTTTTTCTATATATCTTGTGTCTATCAACCTTTTTATTTTTTTGTTGCAATGACGTTATTTTTTGAGATTTTTTATCGAACTTGTTTGTTATTGTCTTGTATAAGTACAATTTATACTTGTACGCCATCACATCTAATAATGACATTTGGTTTTACGGAACGGAAAAGTGACAATCACTTTCAAATCCTAAGATGCGAAGGTTGTTCATGATCCAAGATATACTATTTAAACGTTTTCATAGAGTGGTAGAATGATAGAAGTGTAGAGTACTAAAAGTAGTAGAGTCTAAAGGCTACTTTGATTGGAGTGAGAATTAGTACTGACCAGGGGTGAGCATTATTTGATTTTGGACCTAAAATTGAAGCGAATCGAATAAGAGTTTTGGTTTGGATTCAAAAAATTCGGTACGATTTCGGTTTTGAAAATATTAATTTTTTTATTTTGTTTCGATTTCGATTTTGAATTTTGGTCCAAAACCAAAAACCTAATAAAACTAATACAATTATATAAATACCCTTAATTTTATGCATATTTTGTGATTAAAATTTGTATATTTTGAAAATAATAGTTATATGTATATGTTTTGAAGTCCAACTTTGATAATTTAACAATAATTCTATGTATGGGTTGCGGGTTTGGACTGGTTTCAGTCTTTTGGTAGGACTAGACTAGACTGCTCATAATCCTGAATTATTTTGAGTTGATCCGGTCCAATTCTTGGCCTAGAGAGAAAAAAAAAATTCAATCTGGACCTAAACCATAGGCACCATGGGTGAAGAAGAAGTCTTCAGGTCTCAGTCTCAGTAGTAGGGATCGGCATTGGGCGGCCGGGCCGGGCCGCCCGAGCCAATAATGTACAGGCTCAGGCCGAGTATGGGTCGGTCTTTTTCGTCCCTAAAGAAATTTCGGGTCAGACTTAATTATTATTTATGAAGTCCAAGCCCGCTTACAAGAGTCAGACTTTTAGGGCCAAGTCGGATCGGACCGTGCTAGCTCTATAAAAAATTTCAAATGAGCATTCTCGAACCTAATCGTTAAAGTCGTCTTTGAAAGTTTGTTTCAATACTATATTCTTAAATTCTACACTTCATGGCTATTGTTGATTCAATCTTTTAGCTAGAACCGAACAATAAGAATTAAAATACTAAAGATTAAAGGTTCTCGCACTACTTCTTCTAGCTCAAAGATTGTATTGGACGGACTTCGGATCCGGCTCGGGCCGACAAATGTATAGTCCAAATCCGACCCTATACTAATATGGACTGGGCCGGACTACCCTAATGACCGGACTCTATCGGACTTTGGCCCAACGGATCGAACAGACTTTACGGACGTCCATGGATATCGGACCATATGATGATCCCTACTCCCTAGTTTTCCCTCTATTGGACCGTACCACCACGTGCACTGACCTAGTGGACACGTCATTTTCATCGAACCACATATGCACAACTGACAAAAGGAGAAGCAAATCAAGACCCCCACAACCTTCTTCCTCCCCTCCGAAACCCTAACCAAAGTGAAGGCTCCGCTTCCGATCCCTCCCTGTCTTGGTTTATGAGGTCAAAGATCCCTTCTTCTTCTTCTTCTTCTTCTTCTTCTCGATCCCTTGGGAAAGATCCAATCTTTTTAAGGATCTGTGGGAAAAAAAAGATGCGATCTTGGGTTGATTTCTTGGTATTTCATTAGGTTATATTTTCTTGGTTCATGGGATTTAGATTAAGGAGTAGAGGGGGGTTTTAGTTGAAATATATTGTTTCTTTTATCTAATGTTGTGTTGATTAATTTGTTTATTATTATTATTATTTTTGTCTATCTGCAGCTCGAAGGAGAAGCCCACTCTCGGGTGAGAATATTTGCAAATTGTTTAATTTTGTTTATTTGTTAATGTATTTCTTTGGTATATCATTGAGAAATAGGAACGAGTTCTATGCAATCCGTATATTAATATTCTTTTTTTTTTTTTTTGGGTAAATACCACTTTTGGTGACCGAAAGATCAAAACTTTTAATTTTTAGTCACTCCATGACCAAAACAATACATGGGAAGTGACTAAAACTCAAAACTTTTTGATCTTTCAGTGACCAAAAGTGGTATTTACCCATTCTTTTTTGTTCTATTCTTTCGAAATTATTGATTGTTTGGAGATAACCTAATTTAATGCTGCAGTTATATATATATATATATATATATATATATATATATATATATATATATATATGAAAGTTTTTTCAGAAAATTTCGTACAAAGCATTAAAGTTCCGTGTGAAAGGATCTAAATACACCTTTTAAAAGGGCATTTTCAATAAAAAAACCATTAAACAGGTAATTTTTGATCTCCTTTCTAATTATCCATTATTTTTTTAATTAAAACTCCCATCATAAGGACGTTTATGTCAAAAAAATGCCCTTTGAGCATCGTAAACGTCCTAGGGATGGGCGTTTTTCGTATTTTTCAATTTTTTATTTAGATGTGTAAAAAAAGAAAAAGAAAAAATAGGTAGTGGGTGTAGTAGTGGATGGAAACAAAAGTAAGAGGATTTTTTTTTGTAACGACTATATTTACCGCTACAGCGCTACTGCATCGGATGGTTTCTAAATTTCATATCTCTTCCCTTGATCCTTTATATCTTCTCTTCAATTCATCTTCCCATTCACAATTTATCTTCTTACTCTTCAACACACTAACATTTCATCCCATCCCAGACATGCTAGCAATAATTTGCTACCATGGAGGAACATTAAATGGATTATAGAAGGAGGTACAACTCAATTTTTTCTACGTATCAGAATATTACATTGGATAATTTACAGAATATTATTGACGAACGTTTTTCTATCAGATATGAATTCATAATAAGATAGATTTTTACAAACACATTTTTATTAATAGATAGTGAAGAAGCATAGAATTATGTTGTTTAAAGTAATTTAGGTGCATCTTGTATAAAGATTTATATTAATCTATCATTACCAAATTTTGACACAAATATTATTTCAAGTACTCGAACCTTTTTATAATAACCAAAATTTTAATGTTGGTCCTAGTTCTTTAAACCAAATTGAAGGGAACATTGATGATGAAAATAATGATAATTTAGTTGAAGATTTAGATTATTATTTAGATAATAATAATGATAATTTAGATGCTAGCACTCCCGAATTATTTGTTGGAAAAACGTTTGATTCTCCTTCTGAAGAAATTTTATTAGTGATATAGCAATTGAATATAATTTTAGTTCTTCAGCTAAAGCGAACAATTTTCAGAGAATTGTATCAAAAAATTTCATATAAAGAAATAAAGTTAGCTCAAATGCTGCCAACAACACGAAGTTTGTGAAATTTATAAGAAAAAAAAAACACCAATCAAAAGGGCGTATTCACTGAAACAAAAATTAAAATAAAATTGAATCAAAGCATACGCCCATCCGAAGGGCGTATCCTTACATTAAAACGTCGTTTGGACTATGTTACTCGGACTCTCCACCTTAAGGAGAAGTGCTCGTGTCGATCCGATAGGACATTAGGTATGGATATGAGATCCGTATTCGATCCTCTATGGTGAGAATCAGATTCTTCATGGTGACAATCGGAATTGACAGTGAAGTAGATAGTTTATTTTAATATGGTAGACTGGTAGTAAATTAGTAGAAGAACTGAAGGGATAGTTCCTTAGAGATTTATTCAAGTAGTTCAGTAAAGTTTACTAGTACTTTATAATTACAGATCATCTTTTTATGAAATTATACAAATTTAATTACATGATGTGTCTTTTTGTGAAACCATACAAATTTAATTATAAACTTAAATATGGAACCATGCAAACTTATTTACAGTTGTGTCTTTTTATGAAATCATGCAAATTTAATTAGAGGTTTTTATCTTTTTATGAAACCATGTAAATTTAATTACATGTCTTTATTGAAGTCATGTAAATTTTATTACATGCTATATCTTTTTCTGAAATCATACAAATTATATGTTGTCTTTTTATGAAACTATGTTTAAATATATTTATTTTAATAGTCATATTTTTGTTTTCGTACCCAAAATTTGAATCATTTTTAATCAAGTTCGTGTGTACTTCAATTGTGAGTTTGAAGGACTCGACTCTTGAATATGTACACGTATGCGACACTCATACCTGAGTACAAGTAACATAGCCTTTGGATAGGTGGGTGTTTCCTTAGCATGTATTAATTTTTTTCTTTCTACCATTAAAACGTTCTTCTGATAGACGTTTTTTTGCTAAAAAGAGCAGGAAAAGATTTGGCTGCATAAAATTGCCCTTTTGATAGGCGTTTTTCTTGTTAAAAATGTCTTTTTGATGAGCGTTTTCTTATCATATTACATCAATCTTAAGGGCATTTTCGACTGCGGGATGTTTTAAGGCGTTGGGTTGATGATCAATTGGTTGGAAAGGGAGATAATTAATGAGTTTTGACCGCTAATCAGTTGGATTGGAGAAAGAATTAATGAGGATTTTTATGAGGGTTGTTGGTGTTCGGTTATAAAATGGTGAGGGTGTGGGAAATAAATTTCTACCACAGAAGAGAAGAAAGAAGAGAAAAGAAGAAATAGAAGGAAAGAAGAGCAAGTTGACGTAAAAATTAACTTTTTTGATTTTTAATAATTAGTGAATAATATTTGTAAGTAATAATTAATGTTATATTTTGTATGTTGAATTAATGTTAATCTATGTTTAGGATTAATTAATAATATTGGTTACAATTAATTAGTGTTATTTTATTAAGTATTATATGCTTAGTGGTAGATTGTGTAAACCCAACTGATCAGAGGTCAAAACTCATTAATTATCTCCCTCCCCAACCAACCGATCATCAAATTCAGCGGCTAAAAACACCCCGCAGTCGAAAATGTCCTTAAGATGGGAATATTATGTTAAGGAAACGTTCATCCGAAGGGCATTTTTAGCCAAAAAAAACACATATCAGAAGGACGTTTTTATGCAATCAAATCTTTTCTCCCCTTTTTTTAGTAAGGAGAATGCCCATCAGAAGGGCGTTTTAATGACATATATTTTTATTTTAAATACTTGTTAAGGAAATGCCCTTACAAAGGGCATTTTTATGCAAGGATACGTCATTCGTATGGGTGTATGTTTTGATTCAATTATTTTTATTTCTGTTTTATTGAATACGCTCTTCTGATTGGCGTTTTTGTTATTTTCTAATAAATTTTACAAACTTTGTCATGTTGACAGCATTTTAGTAACTTTATTTCTTTGTATGAAATTTTCTGTAAGTTTTTTGAGTCTGCAGCTCCATTTCCATAATAGATATGCGCGGAACTAAATTTGAGGGGATCTCTACGTGCACCAATATTACTATAGCGTTGCGAGCTTGGAGATTCACCCAATAGTTTATAAATAATCAAATATTTTATTATGTGTAAAAGATGGGCGTGTTTTAAGTTTTTGAATGTCATGAGCGTTTCTTGAAGTAGGAAAAGATGTTAGGGGTGTAAGTTGTGGGTGAAATCAATTAGCATAGCAACAAGTTGCAACTGTATCTATGCATGCATACTTGAACATGCGTCCCTCTTGGTTGATCCACTATTGGGTTCGGTAATTATTACCCATTACATATCCGATTATAAATTCTGTACAAGTGCCTTAGCTGTTGGCGTTGTTTCTAATGTGATTCACTTCTAGTATCCTCTATGTTGGGAGAGTTGCCTTGGTTGTAGTTGGATTTTGTTGAGAGATGACTGCTCACGATTAATAATCATATACTACTACTTTCATTGATTATACTCCTGGTATTGTATATATTTCCGGATAATGCAGTGGCACGCGGATCAAGACCCGCAAACGGAACATAGCAGCTCCTTTGGACCCTGCAGCTTTTGCGGGTGCTGTGGTCCAGATTTATCTGGATAATGCTGGTGATTTGGTAAGCTTGTTAAACATACAAACTATGTACTTCTTATTTATGGTGTCATGGATAATGGTTCTAAACAAAGAAGAAAAAGTACTAGTTTCTTACATGCTTGAAGGAAATATCCAGAAGAAACTGTTGAATTCGGTTGCTATAAGGTTACTAATCCGTGCTTAATTTGTTTTCTGCGAAATGACGCATTCTGTGTTATTCATGCCCTGAATGGAGCATATCATGTGAAACTAGATTCTCTTTAGCTGATAACTACTTCAGTTTTTTGATTGGGCAATCTTTCTGACAGGAACTTGTTGCCAAAAGCCTTGAATCTTCAGATCTTAACTTCTCACGATACGGTGACACCTTTTTTGAGGTAAATTGTGCTATATTTCGACATTTAGAAATAATGCCATTTATAACCAAGCATTTTATATGCACTCAATCAGTGCTTGTATGTTTGTACGCAAAGAATACAAGCACATGCATCCTATATTGTTAAGAAAGAACTGTTTCATGTTTTTGTTTTTAGTCAATTTTGACATGTTTGTTTTAATTGACTGGCAAGTATCCTGTGCTGCCTTTTGTCATTTTGATTAGTGACAGTAAATATATATTGAGCTTGTTATGTTTTTCCTGTTAAACATTTCTTCATCTAGAAGGTCATGTCATGTAATATCTAGACAAGTGATGTAGTCACTTGAATACTTCAATTAAACTGAGCTAATTAAATCAACGGGTTCAGCATACATTGATGTAAAATGACTGGGTACATGAGTGTTGGAACTGAGTCATATCCCTATTAAAGAGAAGCTACATTCCAGTATTTTTATACCTCATTTGCTTTCTCTATGATTTCACTGGCTGATTTGTAGCTGTTCTTGCGTAATCCCTCACATTTTGCGACCATTCCCTTGAGTGCTAGCTGCCAGCATTACCATAAGATGTTAGGTTGGGTTAGGGTAACTCCAGGACATTAATTTTGCATCCCATTGTTAAAAGTGTGAAGTTCTTGCTGTAGGGAGGAGGTCGTGATGGTGAGGTTGTGTGGGTGGGTGGGTGGGGGTTGCTGTGGAGGATGCAGGTCAGGCAGAGATGAGTGCTATGGAGGTGTTGGGGCTGGGATGCTGGATGAGAAAGGAGGGAGGCGATGGTGGTGATCTGGAGGGGGGAAGGAGAGGAGGCGGTGGACTTGAGGAAGGCTACTGTGAATATGGGGATGAGTTCAGGAGAAAAATAAGTAGGGTACCGGGGATGGTAAAACAAGGGCTCTGATATCCTAAGAGTATGGAGTGGTGGTATGGGAAAACCATGAATAATGGAATGCTTCGTTGAAGGCCAAATATATATAGTAAGGTTTAGAAGAGGGTTGCTCCTTCAACTATATATGGTAAGGTTTAGAAGAGGGTTGCTCTCCCTATCTTACGTGGGGAGTAAAGAAGAGTTGGACAGCACAAAATACAAACCTCTATACTAGTAGCTAAGATTGGATAGATTAGACTGTTCTTCAACACCCACAACTCTAGAGTCTCTGACAGCTGTGGATTTAAACTTCCGTTTACCTTGTCTAATATATAAATTCGGGATGTTCTTTTTTACTTTAATGTAATACAACAATTACCATGTTGTTAGATCATTCATTTCCTTTGTGTCATATCTGGGTTTAGATTTGATGAGCTTCATGTATTCCCCCCTGACATTAGCCCTAGCTGTGAATCCTTTTAGTCAGGAGTTGGAACCTGCTGGATTGTGCTGGGGTGCAGGTTGAAATGATTTAAAATCTTTGTTGGTTCTTGGTCAGGTTGATTCTAGGTTTATATGACAGTCCGAGTGTAATGCTTGCTGCCTCTTTGGTTTGACGGTCAGCTGTCAGGATCTTTGATTTGTTTGGGCTTCCGACAATCTTACTGTGTTGACCACAAATCTGAAGTATTCATTTTCATTTTTCCTCTAAAAAGGAACCCCATTATCTATTACCACTAGTTCTATGGAGCTTTTGTGCTCATTCTTGAATGTCTGCTATTTATCAATGTCATACTATTGTCCTCCATTTTAATAGTTCGTGTACTAAGTTGTAAGTAGTAATATTTTCTGTTTGTTCTCACTAACCCCAATATTGTATTACATGGTAGTTCATATTTCTCTTTGAGTTCCTTAACTACATTACCCATTTGCAATTAGATGTTGTAACCAAGGTCGTAAAAGATGCTAGTCAGGCGGGCACCGGATGCCTACCGCCAAGGCGGCTGCATTTCAAGACAACCGAACCCCCCCCCCCCCCCCCCCCCAACACACACACACACACACACACACACAAATCTACTGAAATTTGTAGAAAAAGTCCATAAAATCCAAAAACATGCATAGTCCGGAGGTGGTGGTGGGGGGGGTGGGGTGGTGGGCAAGCGCATAGGCGGCTGCATAGGCGATTTTTAGAGCATTGGTTGTAACTTTATATAAACTGCAGGTTGTCTTCACTGGAGGCCGCACTCAACCTGGCACATCAAAGCCTGATGAGGGGAGAGGCACCAATATTCTGTTTTAGATTGCGAACCTAAACGTGAAGCTATCTTGCCATCCGTTCTCTACATACAGAAAATCTTACGCAGGAGGCCTTTTCTGATTAAGAATCTCGAAAATGTTCTGAAAAATTCTTGCAGTCCTGGAGCTCTTTGAGGAGAATGAGAGAAAGAAGCTTGCTATTTGTACAGCTCTGACGTTCTCTCAGAAGCTATCTGGGCTTCCACCTGAAACTGTCATGCATCCATTACTCAAGGACAATCTCGTGGCGAAAGGGCTAGTACTCTCATTTATTACTGATTTCTTCGGGCATATTTGATTGATAACAGTATAGATGACCTTATCTCACTTTTGAAGCGCGGCAAATGGAGGATAACCTCCTTGATTTCTTCCCAAGTGCAAAGCGTTCTGCGGAAGCCTTCTCTGAGCATTTTACGTAAGTTTCTTCTGCTTATGCTAGTCATCATGCATTGAGATGCCAAAAGGCTTAGAAGTAAAAGTTGGGAACCTTGATTTTGCTGAGTAGTATTGGATGAATCTCCTTCATTTTTATTTTAAGCCATTATCAATTGTGAAGCAACATATTATATCAATGCTCACAAACTTTCATTCCTTCTGGTTATGCTAGTAATCATGCATTGTTGTGATGCTAAAAGAACTTTAGAAGTAAACATTCTTAAACCTATTGGGAACCTTGATTTTGCTATCAGATCAATTTCCTTCATTTTTATTCTCTATCAAATTTGATGCAACATATTAAACATATTATATCATTGCGCACAAACTTACATATATAAATATGTTGCACAGATACAGATAGACCCGATCCACATGCTATGAATACAATTTCATGTCAGTATTGTAAATCTACAGTATGATATGCTGGGGATAGTGTATTAACCTTTGTTTATATATATCACATAGAACAACAAATAAAGCAACAGTCGAAAACCAGAAATTTAATTTTATATCATTAGAAATGAAAATAGCAGATGCTAGGATCTATATGCCATAGGAGAAAACATTCCTTTATTTAAAAGGAAGAAAAATAATGGCAGTGCCTTCAGCCAGCACCTCGTTTGAAGTATCGGAGTGTCCGTTAGAAATTAGTGTCGGAGTGTCCAAGTATCCAAACAGGTGCAACACCTCCTTTGAAGTATCCATGTATCATAAATTTATTACAATGATTGTATTCAATCTTCCAAGTGGCAAGTAGTTTTTTTGCTGTGAAGGCTAGCCTCTTAATAAGCTTTAATATATATATATTCTTGTTTTCTTTTGGGCTTTGCGATTACAGCTTTCTGGTACATCACAACCTCCAAGCTTTTTGGTTCATTCTGATGACAATGCTTGTGCTAGCTATGTGCAACATGTCTTAATTTTAAAGGCTTAGTCAGATCAAAATATTGTGTGCTAGACAATAGTTACCAGGATTGATGTTCGCTTCGATATGTTGTTCGCGTGTGTGCGTGTCTAGGGAGTTCTTATCAAATCATACAACAATCTACACTTGTTGGCTTCATTTTGACAATTAATTGATTTTTTTATTGTCTTTTCTGTTACCTTCATTAACATCTCTGTTGAGTTTCATCTTGTAAGATCTAAAATAATTTTTCCTAGAATTCAAGGAAACCTCTTTGATCATATATATATATATATATATATATATATATATGTGTGTGTGTGTGTGTGTGTGTGTGTGTGTGTGAGAGAGAGAGAGAGAGAGAGAGAGAGAGAGAGAGAGATATGAGGGATCGAAATTCCATCTCGAAAGCATCTCTGCATGTTCCCCAGATAGCAGCTATTGGATTGCATTTTTTAACCATTCATATCGCAAGAAATTGGATAGTTTAAAGATCTAATATGAACGGTTAAAAAATACAATCCAATGGTTGCAATCTTGGAGAACATGCGGGGATGCTTAAGAGCGGGGATCCCGATCCATCCCCTCTCTCTCTCTCTCTCTCTCTATATATATATATATATATATATATATATATATATGTGTGTCCTTTCTCCATCCTCTCTCTCTCTCGAACCCAGCCCTACCCAAGGGTGTACCCCCCACACTACCACTAGGCTGGTGCTTATATATATATATATATATATATATATATATATATATATTAAGAAGAAGATTAATGCATGCTGTATTTTAACAATTATTGTATTACACAACCCCTTGACCACTTCCATTCAGTAACTTGTTATGCATAACATAAGCATATTGGTTCCGAATATAATGGTACATGAAATATTTAGCCTCAATAATTTAATAAGTTCTGCTAGTCCTATCATTCATCATTGCATAACTCAAGAGACAGACTGACTGCATATATTTATATTTCCTAGGATTACATTTCATACTTTGTTAGCATTGATATGATATCATACAAGCTGTATCTCATGAGATCATTGAATGAATTTGAACTTCTATTTTGTAGTGTTTCAAATTTGAAGATAATGTTAGGCAAGTGTGGGAGATGGCTTTAGTTATGTTCCATATTATTTTGTTTTGGTTGTTTCACATGATAACCTTAACTCTGAATTTTCAGCAAGGAAGGATTGGTAGCTCTTGTCGAGTACAATGAGAAGAAAATGTTTGAGGTTAAGTTAAAGGAGATGAAGTCTGCATTGACAACCCAGATTGCAGAAGAAACTGATATATTAGAAGTTATAGAGACTGTGAAACAACGAGTTAAAGATGCTAAGATTCCTGACGTTGAAGTTGTACGCATATTATGGGATGTCTTAATGGATGCTGTTCAATGGTCTGGAAGAACCAGCAGCAGAATGCGAATTCTGCTCTTCGGCAGGTGAGCTATATCTCTCCGTTTGAAGGGAATACAATTTTCTCTTTGATTTTAAAAAATCAGATCTTTGTAATTGTCGAAGATTGTTTATGTTGATATTTAGAAATCAAAATTTACTTCTGGGGTTGCTAAAAGGTTCTCATTTGGGTGGGGGTGGGGGATAGTCATAACGGATTCAGAAGCACACTGGGTGTGATTTCAGAACCACAGCCACAGTGATTTTGGACGAAAGATGATGATTTCAGATATGTGGTGGTGATTGTGATTCTTAAATCACATCTTTGTTGTGTTTTTGTAATCACCACTTAAGAGAAATAAACATATGTGTACGAGCTAGTTTAATGGTACTAGATAAATAATACAGATTGAAATATATAATATTAAGCTTATATTTTATATTTTAATAATATCTAGAATTAAAATAATACTACTCGACTTTTAATAACATAGTATAAAATCAGTTTATATTAACCAAGAGATTGATGAGTCTCGAGCTCTGTTTAGAGTAGGTACGTAAAACCCTATAATCATCTCAACTTTTTAGTTGAAATGATGTTCGGATCTTAAAAAAGACGACCAATATTTTTGGTCATGTGTGGATTTTCTTTTATTAGTACAAAAAGGATTCATTTTCTTACATATATATTGTTGACTTGATCCAACTCCCAAATCAATAATTCGGTTTGGGCTTAAAAGGAGAACCCAAATGAATTTTCGGTTTGATTTCGGATAAGGAGTATGAGAGTCGAAATATTTGCGGATCAGATCCGGTTTTCTTGTTTTAATGTAACAAATAAATTTCTTGTATGTTTAACCCAATCTGGTTCAGACAAAAAAAATTCAAGTTTGCATGTTAATAGTGAACCCAAATGAATTTTGGATTGCGTTTGGTTTATAATATAAAATTTGAATACTTTGGTTTCGGGTTTTACATTGTTGGGAGAGTAGGTGGCGGTGGTTCAGGGTGGTGATTGTTGGTGGGATGGGAAGCCGGTGATGAAGAGGATGGTCGGTTGGAAGAACGTGAAAATAAAATGGTTATGGAGAGATTAAAATAAGAGCGGATGTGTGGTTTCAACTTTCAAGAATCACAACATTTTATGGTGAGATTGTAATACATGTCAAATGAATATAAAGGAATGTGTGATTTCAAATCCTTAATCATGTTGGTTTTCAAATCTCAATTGATTAACAGTGTTGGAGATCTCAGTTCAAAATCCCAAACCACTTAACACTGGATTTCATAACCACATCATCTGATTTGCAAATGGTTGCAGAAAGTATTCTTGCACTAAACATTTTATTTATTGAGGAACTGTTATGAGCTTATAATTTTCCTCTTTTCTATGCCTTTTTAGTCAATAAATGCTAACTCTCTATTTTTTTCCTTCCATATGGGCATTGTTAGACAAATCATGCAAAAGAAACTTTATTGGCATGTTGACTTATTTCTATGCAATATGTATGTGAATGTAAATAGGTGAAGGCTTGGGCCAAACTTTTGAATGCCTTTTGTACTAGTGGGAGGCTGGAACTTGAACTCATGTACAAAGTTCAGATCCAATGTTATGAAGATGCCAAACTGATGAAGTTATTCACCTGAGATTGTGAGGTCTCTTTATGATCAAGATGTACTTGCTGAGGACACCATTCTTCTTTGGTTCCGCCAAAGGCACAAACCCAAAGGGCAGGTATGTAGTTCTAGCATTGTCTTATAGCTGTTTTTTATGGGTAAAATGGTACTTATTCTTTTTGACAGAATAACAAGGAAATATTAACTAAATACAATATTATAACTTCAGAACTAATAACAATATTATAACTTACTTCGGGGGTTGGGAGTTTTTTTTTATTTTTCTTTTTGTGTGTAGGTGTTGTGTGTGTGTGTGGGGGGGGGTGGGGGGGGGGGGGGTGGGTGGCGGTGGGTGGTGGGGGTTGTTATTGGGTTGGATTCAGGTCTGGTTGGATCCAGGTTCACCTGCTAATGGTCAACCCAAACCTGACCAGTTTATGGAACTATTGCCCAAAACCGACACTAGTACACACAATCCAAAATTCCAACTTACATGTTAGTTTACATGAACCGTTCTCTGGTCAAAATTCATATTGATTGCTACCGGAATAACCTACCCTTGTAATGCTCACAGAGCCAAATTTCCCACACTACACATGAGCTAGTAGGATCTTTAGTAGTTGCACATTGGAGTTTAATGCCATTCTAATTCGAATAATTTGTAAGGAACAAAAATACTATTATGAGTAGTAGTAGTAGGACAGGTCTGGAAGAGTACTTTGAGGTTGAAACACCATTTGATGTGTATTTGAACTAGATCTTACGACAAGTGCAACAAAAGTTGGATAAATATAAAAAACATAGATCGAGAATGAGATTTCTTTTTCTTGAAAACATGAGAAAAGTTGAGAACGATGATGAAGTGGCTTAGTTCTTAGTTTTATTCCTTGCACCCTCCCCGTTAATTGGTGGAGCTCCCTATGACCTTTCAATGCTGGCCGAAGTCTATAATAAATGCTAATTTCCTACACCTCCTTAGACCTGCTTGCCAGCTCACTTACCCACTTGGTGGCATGTACCCAAATCGAGGCTGATTACTCATTTTTATTTGACTAGTTGCACATCTAATCTCCTCGTGATTCATTTTCCAAGATATTTTTTTCTGATAAATACATTTTCCCAAAATATCAGAATGTGTGAATGCTTATTCTTTTTTTTTATGACACTATCATTTGTGATATGTGCTTTGTGAGCTTGGCTCCTGTATGGAGTGGCGTAGCCAGGATTTGGGTACAACGGTGTCAAAATTTTGCTAGTAAAATTTTAATCAAATTTTTTTGTAAAATGTAAAGGGAAAAACTTGCATAAATTAGCCACAAAATTCTATTTTCTATACATAACCTTTGTCATCTATTCTAGGTTTTTCTATTGTAACTGTCATTTTTTTTCATTCAGTTTAAAAAACCATTGGTAGTAAAGTGCACATTTCTGACCCCAATATAATAAGAACATTAAACTTCAGTGTCATTCCAGCCAGGTCATATAAGGCCTTTTTGATCAATTTTGACCATTTGATTGAGGAGATTCATTAGACATGGATGTTTGGATCCTACAATTTTAATCATGAACCTTGTCATCCTATAGGGTCTTATGATAATCAAATACTGTTTTCTCCTTCAAGGAAAAACTAGATTAAACATATTTACATTTTCAACCCACTATTTACTTTGATCTCATATTTTTCATATTTTTTAATCAAAGAATGTTATACTAGCAAACAATTTTATTCCATCTAAGTAAATTAAATCTTGCCATTTTTGAGCAAATAGGGCCAAAATCAATTAGGACATGAATCAATTAGGAGATGAATAATTTAGGAATCATGTAAAAAAATCAGGTAAAAAATTAAATATATATACCTGATAAATGGGGGAGAGAGGGGCGACAGGAGAGGGGGAGAGATACACACACGACCGAGAAAGGACTCATATATATATATATATATATATATATATATATAAAATTTGAGTGGGGTCATATGACCCTACTTGCCCTATGGCCACCTCCCCGCCCATGCCTGTATGTATTTGTTTTTTTTGTAAAGACCATGTAGATAATTTTCTTATATCATATCTAATTTTTTGTTGTTCACAATGGATGCCCTATATATATGTGTGTGTCGTGTGCGCGGCGCGCGCATGAGAACATTGAAATATAATATTTGTAAAACACTACTTTTTATATAACATTTTATATTTTTAATTATGTTATTTATCTTTTACGTTAATTTATTTCATTGATAGTTCATAGGAAGACCAATCTGAATGTAATATTTGAGTTAATTTTTTTTATTAATTATATGTATACTTCTCATCACCTTTTTGTTGATTGATTTTCATCAATAGTTCATGTGAAGATTAATTTGCATACAATATTTTTATACTGTTTTATTCTGTTTTTTGTAAATCTATTATTTTTTGTTAGTTTAAGCCTTTAGTCATTAATATAATATTTGTAAAACACTACTTTTTTATATAACATTTTATATTTTTAATTATGTTATTATCTTTTGAGTTATTTGTATTTACCCCCCGCAATTGATAATGCTATTTCCAACCCCCCCCCCCCCCCCCCCCCCCCCCCCTCTTCCCCCCTCATTCCTTCATAATATGATAATTGTAATTGTTGTTGGTGGGGAAGAGGGGGGGGGGGGTGTGTGTGTGTTAATACAAATAACTCTTTATCTTTGACGTTAATTTATTTCATTGATAGTTCATAGGAAGACCAATCTGAATGTAATATTTGAGAAAGTCATTTTTTTTAATTAATTATATGTATACTTCTTATCACCTTTTTGTTGATTGATTTTCATCAATAGTTCATGTGAAGATTAATTTGCATACAATATTTTCATACCGTCTTATTCTGTTTTTTGTAACTCTATTATTTTTTGTTAATTTAAGTCTTTAGTCATTTTTTCTCCTTAACTCATATTGTTTGATTGTTTAATACTATTTTTATTTGTTTAATAGAATGGAGAGAGTTAAAATATCATGAAATAACTAAAATATGTATGAAACAACAAAATACAGTATGAAATTACTGAAAACAATATTATACAATATGAACGGAGTAAAAAAGTACGATACAAATAAAAACAATATAAAAACAAATACAATATGAAACAAATATTATTTTTCCATTGATACTATTTCATATTCTATGCAGATTAATCTTCACATGAACTATTAATTAAGATATACCAACATAAAGCTTATAAATAAGCATAAAATATGAATAACATAAAACAAAAAGCTTATGATTATTTCCTAGATGTTAAGGGTCCGTTTGGATATGTTTTCTGAAATTTTGTTCTGAAAACAATTTTCTGAAAGTAAGTTACAGAGTTGTTTTCTGAGTATGAAAATTCTGACTTTGTGTTTGATTACTTTCATATTTAAAATTTTTTAAAAAACAAAAGTTGAAGATTCTGTTTGGTAAAGATTTTTAGGAAAACATTTTTTTGGTTAAGTTTAAATCTACTCTCGCTCTCTCTCTACTGTAACAATACCCTACTCCGATCGGCTTCGACGCCGACCATCGAACCGCGACCCGAGCACCCGTACTCCTCCGGCAGATCCCCCATCTACGACCAAACCACCACCGGAATCCTGGTTGACCTGAGCAGGGATGTCACCATGGCCTTCGTCCACCATTGCCATGGCCTTCGACATCACTGTCTCTATGGCCGGATAAAAAAAAAAAAATTCAAATTGCGTTTCGTTCTACCATCCTCGGAGCTAGGTTGTCGTCCCCGAAGCTCGGGGAGCTGAACTTGGTCGTCGTCACCATGGCCTTCGACATCAGTGTCTCCATGTCCAGATAAAAAAAAATCAAATTGCGTTCTTCGGCCGAGGACCGATCGGTTTCGATCTACCATCCTCGGAGCTAGGTCGTCGGAGAACCGGAGCTAGGTCGTCGTCCTCAAAGCTCGGGGAGCTGAGCTTGGTCGTCGTCGGAGCTAGCTCGTCCTCGGGAGAGAGGAGAGAAGAGGGGACCACTCGGGACGAGAAATTAAGTCAATAGGATTTGAACCCGAGACCTGGTTGATACTAAGCTAAATATCTCAAGCAGTTAGGTTATGAACTTCTTTTATAATGAAAATTCAAATTGTGTGTTTATTTGTACACTTCTATTTTTGTAATGAAATTAAGCTTTTAATAGTGTTAGAATTATGCGAAATGTGTTACAAATATATTTATTGTGTTACATCAAATTTTTTTTTTTTTGGGGGTAAGTTTTGAATTAACCAAAACAACTTTGGACCTGAACAAAAGAAGGGAGGGATCCCTACCGTTGTCCTGCAAAAAAATAGGGAGGGGAACATTTTTCCCTTCTGTTTAACGTGTGCAATCGTAGAAACAATTTGCCATTGGCCAGCTCTCGTCTAGTCCACTTGTAGTTGTATAAAATGAGTTGTGAATAGCAGTAGTGAACATTTGAAGCTAAAATTAGAGGTTGCTGCATTAACTAAATCTTACGTATCTATCGAATGTTAAACAATGTAGAACGATGTTTCTTCATACTCACGGAGAGCGATTGGTGCAGCTATTGGCAGTAATAGTCATCTTAGGGGCTGTTTGGTTGCCTGTAATAAAGGAATATACTGCTATAAAAGAAATATCATGCGACATTTGTTGCAAGTAGCATTTGTTGTGTAAGTGGTGTTGCAAATACATTATTTGGTTGCATGTAGTGATCTTATAGGATTTACAAATGTGCTGTTTGGTTGGAATGATATTATAAATAAGATACTTGGTTGCAATTTCAGTTGTAAAATTGTAAGTAGAAGGTTAAATGCTTGGTTGTGTCTATGACATTGAATGAAGAGGGAGTCGGAGGAAACGGTGTAATAAAATGTTACCTAAGTTGTGTTGCATGATTGCATCCTTTTTGGCCAGAACAAAAGTTATAATATTTGTGGGAGTTGTTACAACATTTATTGCACCAATGTCACCATGGTCTGCGTGGATTGAGGGAAAAAAATAAGCAGAGTTAAGTAGGGTTAAGTGAAGGGAAGTTAGGGTTAAGTGAAGGGAAGTGAGATGGAGGGGAGTCAATACATATAACTTTGCGTGGATTGGAGAAAGAGTTAAGTGGGGTGTGTCTAATAACACTCTTGCTTGGATTGGAGGTCTTGAATGGGAGGAGGATTAACAAAAATACAATAGTTACCAAAATACTCTTATTACATTTGACATATAATTAGATTTGATTGAGTTTTTAATTAAAACTTGTCAAAATATCTTCACAAATATGATACCTATATAAAGAAAATAATCATAATCCAAACACAATAAAACATAGCTACCAGTTTTTTTTTTTTTTTTTTCAACCCAAGAGTAATAAAAGAAAGCGAGAAGAGACGACACACCTAGATGGTAGCAGGTTGAAAGCCAAAGAGGAGCAACTTGAAAGCAAGAAAATGGAGGAGAATGCCACTATATTTTATAGGACAAACAGGGGGTATTTATGACTTTTAAACAACCACCTCACTTAACCCTCTATGGCTCTTCCTCCTAAACCTCCACCGCAGATTTTCCCTCCACACTTAACTTCCCCTTAACTCTCTTCACCCTTAATCCAAGCAAGCCCTTAGAGCAAACCAAACATTAGAAATGATATAAATGTTGAAACAAATGTTGCATCTATTGTCATTTACAAGCAACCAAATCCCTTGTTTACTTGGCAAGCAACCAAATCCCTTGTTTACTTACACTGATGCTGCAAGAGATGAGCTTGATCCAAACAGGTCTCTATCAAGGCTGCAAGAAAAAGACACGATTGTTGGTAATCCAACTACGGGCTGAGCTTTAGTCCTCGGGTGTGGAACTTCTTTCTCTTCGAGTGGAACTGGTCGATCTGCTTCCTTCGTTCTTGGAAAAACATGTGCTTTTAAGCTCCTTCTCCGCTTTCGCTTGAATCTATGGTTGAAATCCTAGACCTAGACAACGTCTAATCCACTTCAATTGAAGCGGTCATTAGATCAGCTGCTACAAAAGCAGTTCCGAATCCGAACTTTCCCGCAATACGAGGGCCCCTCTTAATAGATTTAGTTGGTGAAAGTTTAACATGTCAACCCTCAAACAGTTAGGATGATGTAGGTGCTTTGTTGCCCCAACCACACGCAAACACCTTGAGTACTAACTTGTACCCGAATCCTCATCCTATCCTATCATTTTGGATATCTCACAGTTTGTGTTCCCTGTAATTTCAATTACTGTTTGTTGGTGCAGCTAGTCTGTGTACGTGAAAACTCTAGAATATTGTATTTTTTGTTTTGCATTCTCAAAAGGCTTTATATTTTTGTGTTGCATTCTAAAATGACTTGTATTTTTGTGTTTTCTTCTGAGCTCTGCTAATTTTGGTATTAATTATTTGATGTTTGCAGGCAGACTTTTGTGAAAGCCCTTGAGCCCTTTGTGAACTGGCTGGAGGAAGCTGAAGAGGAAGAATGAGTAAGAGGTAACCGTGCTCTATGTTGCTCCGGGAGGGGCATTACATCATCTAACCAGGATGAATTTGTGTATGGTTTATAATGTTCACTAAAAATGGGAACCTGTAAGATTTCACAATTGTGATTGGTGCTGTGGTTTCTTTCATGTGAGGTGTGTATTTCTTCACTCCCAATCAGCTTCCAGTTATGCCCTTTAATTTGGAGGGAGCTTGATGAATGCAATTGTAAGCAGTATGTTTTAGACAATAACCAGTAAAACTGTGTGGTGCCATGAACATTTTAGAACTTATAAATGTCTGGGTTGCAACTTTAAACTTGGTGACGAGCAGTTGATCCGTTTCTGTTTACGTCAAGGCATGCTTGTATTATTGTGTGATGAGGGCTCTGCATTGGACACCCACCCTTCATAGCAACGATAAATTTGTGGATGTTTATTTTCGTTGTGGTCTTGGATTTTATTTTCTCGAGTAAAACGTAACTATATTTGGCCAGGTTTAATTTCTGTCTCAAAATTTAAGTGCTCGATTGGAGAATATTGTGAAAATGAAGAAAATTAGTTGGAGCGTATTGCAAGTAGAGTTGGTCTAATGCATGAAAAGAAATGAAAAAAAAGGAGGTGGTCAATGATAGATCGGATCACCCCTTAGGAAATTCAGTGCAGCTCTCCAGAAACTAATTTCTACGTGCACCAATAGCAGAAGTATTTGCAGTAACTGAAGGGATTCTAAATCCTACGTGCGTGAAATAAAAGAAGCATAAGTAGTGGTATTTGGAACCTTTCTAGGGCAGGAGGAATGCAACATGAACGATTCTGTTTCTATTGGGGTGAGGGCGACGTGATTCCCTCCACCTGGCTCAAGGTGTCGGGTGGGCTGGTCTGGGTCGTTCTGACTTGGGTTCGACTGGATTCAGTCTGGGCCAGCCCAGTCAAGTTATTAGGATTGGATAAATATCTAAGTTTGAGTTTTTGTTTTTGTCTTTTATTCCTCTTCTCCTACCGCCTCAGAATGTGTACTCATCACGTTTCCTCGGACGTTTGTGTGGATCCTCGTTCACACGGACAACTTCATTATCGTCACGGGCATCCACAAGCGGGTCTTGTCGACACCGGTACCCATCAGCCGCTTGCACGTGGCGAGAGCTTCCTACGGGACTGGTCGCCTCGGCCGCTCGCGCTTACCGCTCTCGCACGAGGCGAGTCGTGTCCTTGGGTCCGTCATCTTATTTTTTCCTTGAGCTCAGAGTGTGCCAGTCATCAGTCCTCAGACATTTGTGCGTATCTCATCTAAGTTTGAACTTTGACCAATGGTTAGCGTAGAACCGGTTTGGACTGGACCAGATCTGGGCTATAAAATCATAAAAGAATAAAAAAATATAACCGGTTTGGACCGAACCGGATTGGGCTATAAAAGAAAAAAAATTGAACGATATTATTTTGTATACATGTATAGTTTTTAGATACTTTAGTTGACCTCTGAAGGAGGAGATTACTAGGGGCAACATACAATGTGATGTGGGCTATCACATTTTGTAAAAATTATTGTCATTTTTTATATCCAAATTATACTTCATAAAATGTTAAGAGCTATCACAATTTTGTCATAGGACTATCAGGATTCTGGCAGTTTTAGCTATTGTTATGACTGTTAGGATTCTGACAGTCATGGCTATGATAGGACTGCAAAAATTCTAGCAGTCATAGGACATATATATATATATATATATATATATATATATATATATATATATAATAGCACCCTTTTGCTCAGTCCAATTTCATTAGCAACATCTGATATGTACGAGATAGAGTCCGTTTTTGTTCACCTACCAAAACTAAGACCGCCAAAATCTAGACATTCCTAGGACAAAGAGTATATGTGCAGTCTTAACTATAGTTTTGTAAGTGTTGTTTTGGCAGTCAAAACAATTTTTTGGCAAATAACATGTTTATGTGATGAACATCACTCGAGTCTTAAAGCACAAATACATAACATTATGAAAAAAAAAAAAGCGATTAAAACATTACATGTGAGGAAATGGTCTGATACATAACCAATATCTAACTTAGACAAACCACAAAGTTATAAAACTTAGAGCCACATACAAACATAAAGTCACATTGAATTTTAGTTAATACAAGCTATCAATATAACCGTTCAACCCTCTCTCTCTCTCTCTCTCTCTCCTATCCTCTCGCTTGTTTGCGCACCTCTCCACCTCTTCAAATATGAAAAACTCTTGGGGATTGTCGAAATTCAACAATTGCTCCCTCATTTCTTTCCTTTTTTTCCATTGCACCCAGATAGAGGCTTGTCAAGCTGCTTGGCTTTGTGAGCCTGTACATGTTTAAAACCAAAAAAAATTAGGTAGACAAAATATATGCAAACTTTAAATGTTATAAAACAACAAATTATTTCTTACCATTTTAGTTAATCCCAAAATTAAGGCCAATTTTACCGATTGGCGGGGTTGTATCGACGGCTCACCCTCTTCACGATGATCATGATTCACCATCCCTGGGTGCTCGTATCTAAGATACTATCACATGCGAACCATGTATTTTCGTACATTATATCTAGTAAGTTTCGACGCCACTGGTCCCAAGACACCGACATGTTATAAACTGCCGACACAATTTAGTGAAGTTTTTCCTTTTGGTCCGACACCATTTTCAATAAATGTGTCGGTACCATCTGTACGTTGCCAAACTGGTGAAGTACTCTTTCAGGCATGTAAGTCTCCTCGATCTCATGTCAGCTGATCAGACCGTGGAGTAGAGACACGATTTGAACATGATAGATAGTGTCTCGTAGATCCATATATGGTTCCCAAACTATATGAAAATAAATTAGATGAAGTTTCATGTTCGATTAAGTACATGAGGGTGAAAGCAAATCAAGAGTGACCAATCACCTGTTTTCCTGAAATATCATCGAGTGCAATCCTTAGGGCGACCAATATATGCAGTTTCACATCTTGCTTATTGACCCTCCATCTGCACATCCTTTGGAGAGACTCATGATAACCTCTGTTGAGTGTACCTCCTTGAGAGTAGGGAAGTGCTCGTATATCCATACATGTTCATAGACAATAATTATCATATTAAACCATAACAATAACATAATATCACATTGAGATTAGAGTGAATGCAAATTTATTGTACATGAAAAAGAGTCATGCAGCCCAATAATGTTCTTGATCCTTCGCAGGATGCAACCCCAAGCTAGTCGTAAAGGAACGTCAGTGTACCGCTTCCCCAAAATTTTTTATCAATGTGGGAGACGTCTTCGAGGTTCCAAATATATTTTGCATGTATAGAAGTTCTAGACCTGTCTGGAATGGCGACAGCTCCTAGGATGAACATTATATATCCGCAAATCTGGACCTCCTGGTCCGTCATCGAGTTCACATCTTCATCATCCTCGGGCGCTGTATCCTTCATCTTATTTTTAAAATATTTTAATAAAATCTTGTATGACTTTCTGAAGTCAGAAAAGGTTGTTAATTGATCCAACTCAACTCCCAAGGATTTTCCAACCTGTTTCACGAGCTCCTTGTGCCATTATTTTGGTTTCTCATTAGTATGCATCATAACTCTACTGTCAACTTTTAGCCCCAATATATGGTGTGAGACTCGTCTCACTATCGCATATTTTCATGTTCATATCTTGTATATGTGTGCAATTGCTGTATATTGCTTCCCATATATTTTTCAGGATTTCTCTAGCTGCTCTCATATAATTTCTAGATTTATGAATAATGTTAACCACTCTTGATATATAACCCCTCCCTTTCTCTCTCTTCCCCATTCTTTCACTTTTCCCCTCTTTTCATTTTTTTTTCCTTTCCTCTCCCTTCATCTTTAGCCGAGAGCAGCCCAAGCCGGTCCCCTCCCCTTTCCCTTGGTAGTAGTTAGTGGTGGTTTTAGGCAAGTACTTCTTGCCAATGAGAAAGAACTTGCACTTTTCGTTATTGTGGATTTTTTATATTTTATTAATATATATTATGCTCTATGAACTCCTATGAATGTTTACTTCTTGGTATTTTTGGTTTTGATAGCTTGGTTGGACTAGATCTACATTTTTAGTTTAATGTGTTCTTGACATTTTCATGGTTTTGATCTCTTAAAACTTTTTGTTTTCCAAAACTAGTTGTTCTATGTGAGAGAGCATCTGATTTCAAGTGATTTAGAACTTTACTTCTCTGGATTTGGGCTGGAAATAAGGATTTCATGGAGAATCATATTTTCAGGACTTGGACCTTTTCTATGACCGAAACTTGCTGTTCTGGGATGAAGGAGCTCTATGCGGCCTACTTTGCATGCGGCTTGCTTTGCATGCGGCCTGGACTCCTCGCTCCAAACTCAGCATGCGGCCATCTTGTTGGACGCATGACTGAATCTGCACATGCGCCCCTTGGACAAATGCATGAAAATTGAACGAATTTTTCTCAAAGTTCCTGATTTCATGCGGCCTAGAGGAGTATGCAGCCAAAATTGTCTATGCGGCCCAAGCTATGTATTCCTCTTTTCCTCTAATACATGACTCAGCGCCGCCTTGGCATGATTTTCCCTGAATTTGCCTTTTCTTCTCTGACACGCTTTATTGGCCAGTCACATCGGTCACTTCTCTGACACGCTTTATTGGCTAGTCACTTCAGTCACTTCCTGGCCTTGTATTTATTCCCGTCACTCAAACATTGTCCCGAGGAGTGGACCTTGCGATGATCCATGCGTCCTGTTTGATCCATGCAACCAGTTTGACCCATGCGGCCTGTTTCTTGCCTACGACCAGCTCATCTCCTGCACTTCTAGCACTTATAGTAGCAATATTTTCCTTTGTTATATGTTCTCTTATGGATTATTTACTCCTTGTGATTGGCCCGATTAGTTAAATTCATATGATGCATGTTATTTCTAAATTGCTTATAACCTGGATGCTACACTTACCAGAATACCTGGAACATGAAATGTAATGGCACTGTTAAACTAAGAACTCCCGGCATCTGACTTGTACTGAATGAACCTGATCCCTGACTCCAGATACCTAACATGTACTGATAAACCGGATAGTGGCTCGGCGTAGCTCACTCTTGATATGCTAGAATATCCAGAACTGAAATATTTGTACTGATAAGATAATTCCCGTGGTTGCTTGCTTGTCCCTATCCTTATTGTACTTGCCAAGCTATTGTCCAGTCTTGTATCATGTCTAAGGCAGATTCCTGAGCACCACGGTCAGGAATCCTTGATAACTTGCCTAAGTTAATAACTAGAATAATTATCTAGAAGCTTCTAGAGAGATTTTTTGGCTACATGCAATCCCGGTATCCCTGCGACACCTGATAGATTTAGAGCTCTCCGTCGAGAGGGGCACACTTCCAGCACACCGCCGAGTGTTACAATTTACCAAAAAAATACTTTATACTTAATTAATCTATGCTATGTACTCTTACGTCTGGATAACCCAGATAGTCTGCAGGGCATGTGGTTGTATTGAATCTCAACTGCATTTGTTAGTAACCAGGATTGTGATAACCCTAGTTAGTTAATGGTAATAAGCTATAGATCTTGATTGGCCATGATTGCATGTTTTCTTGTCTTGTCTTGTCTTGGATCACCCATCTACTAATCTTGAACTCTACCCGTTATTGATTCATAAAACTGCTTATTTACATATTGCTCTTATTTATATTTTCTTATGCTATTGAACGTTTGCATGCTGGTTTTAGTTCCTAAGTTGGCTCCCTTGTGGTACTTTACTGTTTATGGGGTCTGACCCCACTAGTTTTGTATAGCCAGATTTTGGAGCAACACCGCAGGATCTTTCGTCCATCCCGCCTCCAGATGGTGAATACGAGGAGCACCCGAGGACTTGAGTGAGTTTCTTTTTCATTACCCACTTGATTTTGTACTTATACTTTTGAGGCGTTTAGCCACCAAGCACGTGTTTAGCTCATATTTTGATACTTGACATTCTAGCCTGCGGGCCTACATGTAAAGCATATTCTAGACTATAACTAGAGCTGATCATGTAATATTGTACTCTGCTAGTTCTTAATTTTGGTAACTAGCTTCATGATCATCTATGTATGTATAGTTTGTGACGCCTTACTATTATATGTTTGGTGATTATACTTCTTGTAACTTGTTGCTTGCTCGAGATTGAGACAACTAGGACTCTTGACCCAGGAATGACTGTTGTATTATAGAGTAAACCCTCACATGTCTAGACAGCCGTGACCGTATCTCGGATTATAGAGTACTCTGGTGTACGCAACTGGCTTTGTCCGCCCCCGCTCTCCAATATTCTGGTTCTGGAGCGTGACACGGTTTAAGTGGTGGCCCATGCAGGTCTAAAAATTCAAAAGTGTGGGGGTTTATCATTGTATAGATGTCTCAATCATGCTACTCCGTGATCTCCTTCAGCATCGAATTTGTATCCCAAAAATCTTGATTCAATATCTGCTTTGATCCTCGATCTATCGTGTCCTTCCAATTTGATCCTAATATTCTCTATCTTTCAGGGACATTGTTCCTGGTCCTTTCGATCAACCAACTAGAGTTTTGCCGATAGCAGGACAACCACCGGCCAGTCAACATCTCTTTGCGGTTCAGCCGTAACATTATGAAGCAGAGTCCAGGATAGCTAAAGATGTAGAACATCAGATCCAGCTGAGCCACCAGTTGTACCCGCAGTGGAAGTCCCGCCAGTACCACCCAATGCAGAAAGTAATAAATAGGCCCTGATGGGGATCATCAGGCAGCTACTAGCATCTCAAGAGTGACGGGGTGACGCTCTCACCCAGTCAGTACAAGAGGCATTAGAGAGAGGCGGGCATCGTGCCCCAAACACAACAAGCAACTTCAAGTGCCTCCAACATTCATATTTTTATGGTACCGAAGATGCGATTGTATCAGATACGTGGCTTCTTGACACTGAAGCTATCCTAGAGGCAGCAGGAGTGCCTGACAGTGAGCAAGTATCAATAGTTCGACTGTAGTTGCTAGACTTGGCCCGAGATTGGTGGGCAGCACAGATAATTTCTCTAGCAATATCCGTCCCTTGGGCCGTCTTCAGCGAGATATTCCAAACAAGGTACTTTGACGCGGTGTCGCGTTATGATATTCAGCAAAGGTTTAACAACTTGAAGCAGATGGGCAAGACTGTCGACAGCTATGCGACAGAGTTCTGTAGACTAAGTCAGTTTGCTCCCACCTTGGTGGCGACCGAATTGGATAGAGATAGGAGGTTCCAACAGGGACTTCACCTGGAGATCATATTGACAATAGAACAACATGAGTTCTAGACTTTTGATGCCGTATTGCGAGCAACAAGGAGGCATGGGTATACCTCCCAAAGAATCATGGATAGAACTGGAGGAAGGAAGATGACCCATACCCTAGGAGGTTCTTACTCCCAGTCTTCAGCACTAGCCCCGACAGTTAGGGCCTTAACCATTGGATCTCCGAGAAGGCCAGCATTAACAGTCTCTATCCAGCAAACAACACCAACCTGACCCCAACAACAGAGAACATCTTCTTCACTAGGGTGTTCTCATTATGGGAAACCTGGGCACATATTTTCTGAGTGTCGCAGAGCACAAGGATTGTGTTTAGCCTGTAGATATTTAGGACACAAAGTGGTATCTTGTCCATACAGAATTAGTTCATCATCGTCTTCCCCGGCAGGACCACAGTATAGGGCTCCAGTGCCGGCTCCGCAGAACCAGGGTCAGAGGCCTTTGCCGACCCAATCTCAAGTATACCAGCAACAAAGGCCACAACAGTATGCACAGGCCCAAGCTCAAGCACAGGCCAGGCAAGGAGGTCCGCAGCAGAGAGGACCAACACCGAGAGGGCGAGGCCAGGCTATGGCACTCATTGTGGAAGTGTAGTTAGCTTCAGGTGAAGTAGTGGCAGGTACCATTCTCATTAACTCTCATTCAGCTTTAGTATTATTTTATTCAGGTGCATCACATTCTTTTATGTCTGTACGATTTGCGACACGAGTTGGTTTAGAACTTGAATACTTATCAGTAAGACTCAATATACTTACTGGTAACGGTATCGTGACAGTAGATAGAGTTTATGCATCGTGTCGAGTCATAGTGTGCGGGCAAAAATTTTCTGCCAGATTGATAGAATTTCCTATGGAAGATTATGACGTCGTCTTAGGCATGGATTGGTTAAGTGTTCGATATGCGATGATATATTGCCATACTGGCTAGGTTATCTTTCGTATTTCCCGAGAAGAAGAATTCTCATTTTCTTGAGGCAAAATAGTCATCACCAGCAACCTTGAGAATGGCAGTAGCGAAAAAGTATGATTCTACAGAGTTGTTGATGAATTACCAGATGTATTTTCAGAAGAACTTCCAGGCAAGACACCAGAAAGAGAGATTGAGTTTATCATCGATCTACTTCCCGGAACAGCCCCAGTGTCAGAGAGAGTCTACATGATGGCACATTCAGAGTTAGAAGTCTTATGTTGAATGATTAAAGAATTGAGAACCAAGGGATTTATTCGTGCTAGTGGATCGCTTTGGGGAGCTCCGATCCTACTTGTGAAGAAGAAGGACGGTATGTCACGATTATGTGTTGATTATCGTACCCTCAATGCGGTAACCATCAAGAATAAGTATCCATTGCCTCAGATAGATGACTTGTTCAACCAGCTTAGTAAAGCGACCATATTTTCGAAGATTGATTTACGGTCTGGATATCATCAGATCAGAGTTAGAGAGCAAGATATACCCAAGATGACGTTCAAGTCAAGATATGGCCATTGGAAGTTTCTAGTGATGTCTTTTGGAGCGACCAATGCGCCAGCAGTATTTATGGATCTCATGAATTTTATTTTTATGCCTTACCTAGACAAGTTCATGATAGTATTCATCGATGATATCTTGGTGTACAGTCGGAATGAAGCAGAGCACGACCAGCATCTTCGAGCAGTTCTTCAAATTCTCAAAGAGCTAAGTTATATGCAAAGTTCAGCAAATACGAGTTCTGGCTTGATTGTATTTCCTACTTGGGCCACAACATTGCCAGAGGTGGAGTGGAGGTAGATCCCAAGAAGATAGAACCGTTAAGACGTGGCCAATACCCAGAACATTACAGAAGTTTGCAGTTTCTTGGGATTAGCAGGATATTACCGATGATTTATGCTAGAATTTCGTACCCTAGACGCAACTAACACGGAAGGATGTGCGCTTTGATTGAACCGATGCATGTCAGACCTCTTTCGAGAAGCTTAAGCAGAAATTGATCACAACACCTATTTTGACGCTTTCAGACGAGACAGGTGGATTCACAGTTTATTGTGATACGTCCGGCAAGGGACTAGGGTGCGTTCTAATGCAGCATGGCAATATTATAGCTTACGCGTCCCGACAACTTCGAGATCACGAAAGAAATTATCCGACGCACGACTTGGAGTTAGCAGCAGTTATTTTTGCACTCAAACTTTAGAGATATTACTTATATGGAGATCGAGTAGATATTTATACCAATCACAAGAGTTTGAAGTATGTCTTTACCCAGAAGGATCTTAACATAAGACAAAGAAGATGGCTGGAGTTGATGACAAACTATGATCTTGAATTTCAATATCATCCTGGGAAGGCCAATGTGGTAGCGGATGCCTTGAGCCGGAGAGCAGGAGATTATTTTCTCACAACACAGCGAGAGATTTTAGAAGATCTTCAAGAGATGGGTGTAGAAGCAGTATTGCCTGGCAACGCAGCATTGATGACAGGTCTCCAAGTTCAGTCCAGTATAGTAAAAAGAATCAAGGTAGCACAGTCAACAGATGCCAAGCTTCAGCGACTCGGAACAAACTGTGAGGCAGGACATAGACCAGAACTTAGCATTCCCAATGATGGAACTCTCCGTTTTGGGAATCGTCTTTGTGTGTCTAACAGAGACCTTTGCCGTAAGATTATGTCGGAGGCCCATAGTTCGCAATACTCAATACATCCCGAAGGAACCAAGATGTATAAAGACATTCGTTAGCATTTCTGGTGGAATGGAATAAAGTGTGAGATAGTGCAGTTTGTTTCTCGATGTTTGGTATGCCAACAAGTTAAAGATGAGCATCAGAGACCAGCAGGACTTCTTCAACCTTTACCAATTCTGGAGTGGAAGTGGGAATATATTACCATAGATTTTGTGACAGGTTTACATAGGTCCCCAGCTGGCAGGGATGCTATTTGGGTAATAGTGGACCGACTCATGAAAGTTGTACACTTTTTTTCTTTCAGGACTGTCCAGTCCACAGAACAGTTAGCCGAGATGTACATGAGATAGATTGTTAGACTACATGGGGTGCCAATTAGCATAGTTTCAGATAGAGATTCCATATATACTTCTCACTTTTGACAGAGTCTTCAAAAGATCCTAGGCACCCGCCTAAAGTTTAGTACGATTTTTTACCCCAAACAGATGGTCAGTCGGAGTGAACCATTCAGACTCTAGAAGATATGCTTCGATCATGTACCCTTAACTTTGGTGGTTCGTGGGAGGATCACTTACACCTGGTAGAGTTCTCCTACAATAACAGTTTCCAGGCCAGTATCCAGATGGCACCCTTCGAGGCACTGTATGGCAGGAAGTGCAGATCCTCTGTAGCTTGGGATGATATTGGCGAAAGGCATTATTTGGTCCCAAAATGATAGCCCAAACAGTTAAAGTAGCCAAGAAAGTCCGGAAGCATCTTCAAGTAGCACAAGATCGCCAGCGTCATTGGGCCGATTCGCATTGACGACCTCTTGAATTTTCTGTCGGCGACCATGTATTCCTTCGAATTTTGTCTACCCATGGAATCATCAGGTTTGGTGTACGAGGAAAGCTTAGTCCGCGGTACATAGGCCCGTTCAATATTCTTGAGCGAGTAGGAGATGTTTCCTATCGTCTTGCTCTTCTGCCGTCGCTTCGTGAGATACATAATATTTTTCATGTATTCCAGCTAAGACGGTATATACCGGATGCAAGCCATGTCCTAGATCATTCGGAATTGGTTGTTGGTACCGACTTTTCGTATGAGGAGAGGCCTGTATCCATTTTGGATCAGAGAGAAAATTCTCCAAAACCAGATCATTCGTTTAGCCCGAGTTGCTTGGGGGAATCACTCACCGGACGAGTCAACTTGGGAGTGCGGGGATGATATCCGAGCTCGATACCCGTATCTGTTTGACTCATGAGGTATACTTGTTCGTATATCACGTACCTTGATCTTGTCTTATGCATGCTTGCCTTATTCTAGATAATTTATTGCTTGTGATTGACACCCGTACCATGATACTTGTTTTATTGCCTGATTCCTGTAGTCTTCTTGCTAGATCATGTGCCTTATTGAAATTTTGAGGACAAAATTTTTCTAAGGAGGTGAGAGTTGTGAGACTCGTCTCACTATCGTATATTTTTTATATTCATATCTTTTATATGTGTGCTATTGCTGTATATTGCTTTCCGTATATTTTTCTGGATTTCTCTAGTCGATCTCATATAATTTCTAGATTTATGAATAGTGTTAACCACTCTTGATATATAACCCCTTCCTTTTGTCTCTTTCCCATTTTTTCACTTTTTCCCTCTTTTTATTTTCTTTTCCTTTCCTCTCCCCTCCTCTCTAGCCGAGAGCAGCCCAGGCCGGTCTCCTCCCCTTTCCCTTGGTAGTCGTGGTAGTAGTTAGTGGTAGTTTTAGGCAAGTACATCTTGCCAATGAGAAAGAACTTGTACTTTTTGTTATTATAAATTTTTTGAATTTTATTAGTCTATATTGTGCTCTATGAACTCCTATGCATGTTTACTTCTTGGTATTTTCGGTTTTGATAGCTTGGTTGGACTAGATCTACATTTTTAGTTTAATGTGTTCTTCACATTTTTATGGTTTTGATCTCTTCAAACTTGTTGTTTTCCAAAAATAGTTGTTCTATGTGGAAGAGCATCTGATTTTAAGTGATTTAGAACTTTACTTCTCTGAATTTGGGCTAAAATTAAAATTTTTATGGGGAATCACATTTTCAGGACTTGGAGTTCTTTCATGACTGAAACTTGCTGTTTTGGGACGAAGGAGCTCCATGCGGCCTGCTTTGTATGCTGCCTGGACTCCTCTCTCCAAACTCAGTATGCGGCCATCTTGTTAGACGCATGACTGAATCTGAATATGCGCCCCTTGGCCAAATGCTTGAAACTTGAACAAAAGAAATTTCTCTAAGTTTCTTCCATGCGGCCCAGAGGAGCATGCAGTCCAGAGGAGCATGCAGCCCAGAGGAGTATGCGGTCAAAATTGTCTATGTGTCCCGAGCTATGTATTCCTCTTTTCCTCAAATACATGACTTAGCACCGCCTTGGCACAATTTTTCCTGAATTTGTCTTTTCTTCTCTGACACGTTTTATTGGCTAGTCACATCGGTCACTTCTCTGATACGCTTTTTTGGCTAGTCACTTCCTGGCCTTGTATTTATTCCCGTCACTCAACCCTTGTCCTGAGGAGTGGACCTTGCGATGATCCATGCGACCAGTTTGATCCATGTTGCCAGTTTGACCCATGCGACCTGTTTCTTACCTACGACCAGCTCATCTCCTGCACTTCTAGCACTTATAGTAGCAATGTTTTCCTTTGTTATATGTTCTCTTATGTATTATTTACTCCTTGTGCTTGGCCCAATTAGTTAAATTCATATGATGCATGTTATTTCTAAATTTCTTATAACATAGATGCTACACTTATCAGAACATGGAATACCCGAAACATGGAATATAATGACACTGTTAAACTGAGAACTCCTGGCATCTAACTTGTACTGAATGAACCTGATCCCTGACTCCAGATATTTGATATGTACTGATAAACCGGATAGTGGCTCGGCGTAGCTCACTCCTGACATGCTAGAATCTCCAGAACTAAAATATTTGTATTGATAAGATAATTTTCGTAGTTGCTTGCTTGTCCCTGTCCTGATTGTACTTGCCAAGCTATTGTCCAGTCTTGCATCATGTCTAAGGAAGATTCCTGAGCACCACGGCCAGGAATCCTTGATAACTTGCCTAAGTTAATAACTAGAATAATTATCTAGAAGCATTTAGATAGATTTTTTGGCTACATGCAATCCCGGTATCCCAACGACACCTGATAGATTTGGAGCTCTCCGTCGAGTGTTGCAATTTACCAAAAAATACTTTATATTTAATTAATCTATACTATGTACTCTTATGTCTGGATAACCCGGATAGTCTGCAGGACATGTGGCTGTATGGAATCTCAATTGTATTTGTTAGTAACCAAGATTGTGATAATCCTAGTTAGTTAATGGTAGTAAGCCGTGGGTCATGATTGGCCGTGATTGTATGTTTTCTAGTCTTGTCTTGTCTTGGATCACACAACTACTAATCTTAAACTGTACCCGTTACTAATTCCTGAACCTGCTTAAACTTCTTATTTACATATTGCTTTTATTTATATTTTCTTATGCTAGTGAACGTTTACATGCTGGTTTTAGTTCCTAAGTTGGCTCCCTTGTGGTACTTTGTTGTTTATGGGGTCTGACCCCACTGGTTTTGTATGACCAGATTTTGGAGCAACACCGCCGGATCTTCCGTACATCCCGCCTCCAGATGGTGAGCACGAGGAGCACCTGAGGACTTGAGTGGATTTCTTCTGCATCACCCACATGATCTTGTACTTATACTTTTGAGACATTTAGCCACCGAGCACGTGTTTAGCTCATATTTTGATACTTGACATTCTGGCCTGCTGGCCTACATGTAAAGCATATTCTAGACTAGAGCTAAAGCCGATCATGTAATATTGCACTATGCTAGTTCTTTATTTTGGTAACTAGCTTCATGATCATTTATGTAAGTATAGTTTAGGGTGCCTTATTATTATATATTTGGTGATTATACTTCTTGTAACTTGTTGCTTGCTCGAGATTGAGACAACTAGGACTCTTGACCCAGGAATGACTGTTGGATTATAGAGTAAACCCTCACATATCGAGACAGTCGTGACCGTATCTCGGGGTATATAGTACTCTGGTATACGCAACTGGCTTTGTCCACCCCCGCTCTCCAGTTTTTTGGTTTTGGGGTGTGACATATGGTGCATGTCATCTAGGGTAATCGTCATCTTCTCACATGGAAGATGGAAGGTATTCATCTCCAGATACCACCGCTCGAAGAATGAAGATATTAGTGCATCATCTAGTTGACTATACAAGTACTTTTGTCAGATATTGCATATCGGTGGGTACGATTTTTATCCTTGACGACGTCGTCAAAGTCGTCAAAATTCCAGGTCTAACACTTCTTTCCTTGGTAAATTATTCTTAGTATACGTCCGATCTTCTGAAAAATAGATACGTGAAATGAAATAAAAACTAACAAATTATTTATTTTTAAAATGGAAGGGCATAACATATATAATATACTTGCCTTTTCGTTCCATATCTTATAGGAAATATGGTCCTCAAAGGAATGTAGGAGATAACAACCATTAAGGAGAGTCTCTTTAGAAGGTCTAGAGCCATCATTCGACCTTCTTTGATGGATGGCCACTTGTTTATTTTTATCGAAGAAGTTGAAGCAGGAGATTGAGGACCTTTCTTCTATGAATTCGTTTAAGTGGCACGCGGTCGAAGTGATCTACCCGGTGAGATCATCATCGACTCTGTTATGGTTAGCGGTTCTTCACTTGTACCCTGGGCTTGTTGTGTTCTGTGCTCTGAGAGGACTGCCAGAATTATGGAAGTCCTAAGACAAAAGTCTCTGTCTTGGGACTGCCAGGATTATGACATTCCTAATTGTAGTTAGGACTACAAGAATCCTGACATTCCTTCATTGTCCACAACCTTACTGTTACGATTTCTAAAACTTTCAAATCCCTACAATGGGGTTTGAAACCACCAATAATGGTGTTCGAAAGAAATAAATTCTTGACATACATTAATTAAAATCTAAAAATAAAAAAATCCTAAAAATTGGTGCATTCAATTTTATTTGAAAAAAACCCTAGAAAACATACTTTGAAATAAAGAGAGGAATAGGAAGAGAAAGATTTACCTTGCTTTTGAAGAAGTCTAGGATTGTGTATCTTCGATTAGGGTTGAAAGAGGAAGATTTACCTTGCTTTTGCAGAAGTCTGGGATTGTGTATCTTCGATTAGGGTTGAAAGAGGAAGATGTTTCAAGAAGAAGAGAAAGAGGAAGATGAAGAGAGAGTTGTGCGAGAGGAAGAGGAAGAGGAAGAGGAAGAGGAAGAGGGAATAGGAGTTTTGCTATTTGAAATAGTGTGTTGCCCCCTAAAAAAATTGTGTTTCCTCCTAACACTTTTCAACTTAAATGTGTCGCCCCCTAATATATGATAGCCTTTATCACATTGTGTGTTTCCCTTTGCAACTTCCCTAAAAAGGAGTTACTTTACACGAGATTCAATTACTACAAACAAAAGGTAATCGTTGTAGCTCATACAACATTAACTGGTTATGTACTTCACAAATATATGGAGCATATATGGGCAGTTTATGCATTGAGAAGATGTAAAAAATTTATTTGAAAACTCCTTTTGCATCGTCCACGGGAAAAAATATGACTTAACTATTCCATGACTTAACTAAACACAAAATTAACCCCATAAGCCCTCTTAACATTTGTGTGTGTGTGTATATATATATATATATATATATATATAACACCGACCACCCAGACCACATGCCTCTCCACTAACCACTAGGTTAGAGGGTCATTGGCACATTTGTGTGTGTCTCTCTCTCTCTCTCTCTCTCTCTCTTTATATATATATATATATATATATATATATATATAATTTTAATGGGAGAAACTGGCTTCAACTTCTTGTCACACTTACATGGAGTATTAATCCCAGGAAGATCTTGATATCTATAGCATGTGAACAACTTTTCTATGTAGTGATCTTGTGATAAGGCAAGTCCAGCTTTCATTAGGATGATCTTTATCTCTATGATAATATCAACATCTCCTATGTCCTTCATACTGAACTTGAATGAAAGGAACTTCTTTGTCTCCGTGATGCATTCTAATCCATATCCATGATTAGCATGTTGTCCACATACAGATGCACAATAATCCCTCTGTCATTAGCGAACTTGGTGTATATACACTTACCAATCTCGTTGACCCTATAGTCGTTTGATATAATAATTTTATTAAAATTCTCGTGCCATATATTGGGAGCTTGCTTTAGATCATATAGAGATTTTACTAATTTGCACACTTTGCTTTCAAGTCCCTTGACGGTAAATCCTTCTAGTTGCTTTATGAATTTTTTTTCGGCCAGATCTCCATTTAGGAATTATTTTAACATCCATCAGATGAATAACTAGCTTGTAAATTTTACTTAGAGCAATAAACATCATGAGAGTTGTCATTTGCATAACTGGAGCATATGTATCAAAGTAGTCGATCCCCTGCTTCTGAGAAAATCCTTTAGCCACCAACCTAGCTTTGAACTTATCAACAATTTCGGTGACCTTCGTCTTCTTCTTTATGATCCATTTGCTTATGATGGGTCTTGTTCCTTCAGGAAGATTGACCAACACCCAAGTGTTAATGGATGTAATGGAGTCAATCTCATCATTGATTGACTCCTTCCGGAAAGCAACATCTATGGTCTTCATCTCCTCATTATAGATAAGCGGATATGCTTCCACATGATATGTGACAAGTCTTCTCCGTAGTCCTTCGGCTTCCTCACTCGCTTTATTGACGGCTCTGCGAGTTCTGGTTCATATATTGCATCTTCAAGTGCAACTTCTTCTTAGACTACAACTTCTTTGGAAGTGCTAGATTCCTATGTATTTAAAGCGTTGTTCAGAAGATCCACTAGAACAATGTTCTTGTGCTTGGTGAACATATCTTCAAAGAATTCAGCATTGCGAGATTCAATAATTTGATTTGATTGAAGATCAATAAACCTACGAGCATCAATCTTCTCGACATAACCCAGGAACATTGTCTTCGTAGTCCTCATTCCTAACTTCTGAATCTTGATGTCATGAAGCTTCACATAAGACAGACACCCCCATACTGGAATGACATTTAAGTTGTGTAACCACCACTTTTTCGAAGATAGGTGTTTTTGTCTTTTCCTATTTTTAGTAATATTGTTAATAATGATAATTCATAATTATTATATTGAGTGGTATTTTATTTTACAATATTTAGTATTGTTACATATGCTTGTGTATGCGATATAGTTGTATGGTTAGATGTTGACCTTTAGTTAGACTAATTGTTAGTGAACCATTGGACCCAATTAGACTTGTCATGACACAATTAGTGCACCAAATTAGTTAGTCTTAGTTGACCCATTTAATTTAATGAGAATGGTTAGTAAACCCTTCCTTTAATTATTAGAACCTATATTTAATTAAACCATTTCCTTTATTAAACCTTCATGACTAATTGTGAGGGCTTATTAGGCATTTTATATTGCATTAGGGTTAGGAATAGTGGCTGGTCATATTCCTTTATAAACCCCTCTCTTGATTCATTTAGAAGCCTCCATCAAACCCTAATTAGCCGCCTCCCATTTCTCTCTCCATTTGAGAAGAAGCTCCAACCTCTTCCATTCCCAAATTGATTTTCAACCCTTTCTTTTGTCATCTCAAGGAGGCTATAGCTTGGATTAGCAAGGATGAAGCATTGGAAGGAGAGAAGCTTGAAGGAGGTGTCCATTCTTGAGGATTGTGTCCACTAGTACCTTTGCATTGAGAATCCATCTCCCAATAGATAAAATATGAGATTAATCCTTGTATTTGCATCTAAATTGTGTAATTAGTCATTTAGAATCTACCATTGCATTAGGGCTACCCATGGGGAGAAGCTTGAGCTTTATTGGACCTATTTGGAGACTTTTACATAGGATTTTGTGTCAATTTTAGGAAAAATTCGAGATTTGCACACCAAGGGTTTGTCATTAGGATAGATAGGTCTAATTAGACTTGTTAGAGTATTGTGAGGCTAGCTAAATGTCCACAATTGGATACGAGTAGGCCGTATCACAAGATTTTTTGATACAGGTGATTTGGGGAATTTTCTTCGACATGTATGCCACATACTTGTTATATTGTGCCATGACACTTCGAATGGCTTGCTAACACTTAGATTGGATTCTATTCCTTATTTAGAACTTGTGGGTAGGCTTTGGATTAATTTTGGATAGGTTTTGGGTGCGTATCGTGAGCGTATCCTAGCGTATCGATCGGATGCACCCCAAATGTTGGTGAGAATGCCAATTGACTATTTTTGACTTAATATTCAGTTGTACTTGGATATACTTGTGTATTTTTATTTTAGTTAGTTATATATATGATTATAAGAGTATATATATATATATATATATATATATATATATATATATTGGTTGGGAGTGAGTGTGTGTGTTTTGTATGTGTATAGGCATATTGGGGGGAGTCGGGCAATAAGCAGCAGCAATCAACAATAAGCAGCAGCAAACAGTAGCAACAATCAGCAGCAGCTGCATAAGCAGCAACAATCAGCAATAAGCAGCAACAATCAGCAGTAACAGCTGCATAAGCAGCACAATCAGCAGCAGCAGCAGCAGCTGCAAGAAGCAACAGCAGGCAGCAGCATCAGCTTGCAGTAGCAAGCAAGCAACAGCAGTAGATGCTTTAGGCAGCTAGCAATGTATGAGAGTCGGGTATTTGAGTTGGGTTGCATTATGATATCTTCAAGGCATTAGCAACGAGGTTAAGGTAATGAGAAGTCCAGAATATTTTGGGAATTTGCAGTAGGTAGTATTAGCTCCTGATCTGGGGAGAGCTTCACTGCAAGCAGATAGGCTCATGAGCTCGATTCAGTAAGGTAAGCATGTTAGATGTTAGTGTGTTAATATGTTAGATTGGTTGGTTCATTAGTTAAGTTAGTTATGAGTTATTGTGATTAGTAGTTAGTTGTTAACTAGTGTTAAGTTAGTTATCTATATATATAGTGTTAGCTTTTGTTAAGTTATTTAACTATTAGTATGTTAGAATGGTTTGAGAAGTTAGTTAATGGTTTTATTAGTTGTTATATGTAAATGTTAGATGTTATGATTGTTAGTAGGTTAGTTGATAACTTAAGTTATTGTTAGTTAGTTAACATGTTAGCTAGTATGAGTTAATGTTAGTATGAGTTGTATATATATAGATTGGTAGATATGTTAGTGTTAAAGTTAGATGTTAAGTTAGATATACATGTTAGTTAGTTATATATGAGTTTATATATATATATATATGTTGGTCAATATATACACTAGTTAGTAGATATTAGTTGAGTTAATGTTAGTTCTAGTTACCTTGAGTTACACAAGATAATGATAAGGCAATGACTTTACCTCTAGGTATTGTTAGTGAGTATCAAGAAGGTAGCTAGGTTGTGATAGCAAGATAGCTCAAAGCCAAGGTATACATATAGAGTTAGTATTAACTAGGGTAACTAGTATATAATTTATATTGTGTATCTTGTGATACTATAAAGCTATGATACTTTAGTATCCTAATATAGCTAGTATGGCCTAGATAAGTAGTGTATGGACTCAATAACCTAGAGGTAGACACATACAACCTAAAAATAGTTAGTTTGACTATTTTGAATTAAGGTTGACCTAGTTTGACCTAGAAATGGCCTAGAAAATCATATTAGTGCATTTTTACTCATTTCTCATTCATTACATCAAGTAACATTGGAAATTCATAATAGGTCTTTGTGATACCAGTTTGGACTCTAAGAAGCATCATTTGCTCAGGACCACAGTCGAGTACATTCTCTGACAGTTTCATTACTTGATTATTATTATAATACATGTATTTAGTGATATCTTATTTGATTCCTGACATGATGGTTACACAGACTGGTATATAGTAGATCCCTATCATGAGATGTTACTCTATCGTGATTACCTTGTCTATCTCATTGATTATATAGACCGTGATCATCGTGCTCGTATTATAGACTTTGCATCATGATTATTGTGTAGTGACGTATCGTGACTTGGATCCATCGTACTAGTCGGGGCAGGAGAGTGCTAAGTAGATATGTGATCAACCATTTTTAGACATTATAGATATCATAGATATTGTATGATATCTAATCATTTATGTGATTAAGCCGTACCATCGCAGATATTGTTTGATAGCTGATCATACCTTACCAGTATGATTGAGCCGTACTATTGTAGACATCATATAGTATCGTGGATGATTGATCAGATTTTGAAAGCAGTACTTCAAATATACAGTCAGTCTAGTTCAGTCTTTCCAGTATTGTTTCACATTATTGTCTATTACCACATTGTATTTGTCTAATTACTTTTCCCACATTATTGTTCATTGCCTATTGTATCTGCCTATTTATTTTCTACTTCTTATTCTGTTATGATATTGTATATTTATCTCATCATGTAGTTTATTGATATTTACAGTATTATAGTTTCTACCATGTATTGGAACTGCTGTTAGAGTTGTACTCGTTTCTTCCTGACTGGATATAATTTTAAGATGATTGGCTAGAGGCGATGTGTCCCACCTATTACGGGCTACAGGATGGTGAGGCCGTAGAGCATATTGAGTAGTACCATTAGTTGGAGAATTTTAGATTATTCTTTGTGATATTGTATTGCTCTAGTTATTAGACTTTATGACATGTACTATATTTGAGATTATGTGTTGAGATTAAATTTTAGACTTAGTCTTGTGATGTATGACAACTCTTGTTCTCTTCTTCTATTTTCGTTAGCTGTTATTGTGATTGAGTATTGATTACCAATTATCATATAGCATATTGTCCTCCAATTGGAGTTGAGATAGCATGACAGGTACCTTATACATATGGTGTGAGATATTTTGATAGTATTGTTGACCTAGACAACGTTCTACCGTCGATGCTGCGGCATAGGCTGGACGTACCCGCATTCTCGTGCCCCTACACCGGGTGCGGGTTGTGACAAGTTGGGTCTGAATTTGAACCAGAGTTCATAAGGACTAATGTCTGATTTTGCGAACTATACTTTATTGAAAAAATGCAGCCATTAGCACAACTTCTTCCCAGAAGAAGTTTGGAAGACCATCAGTTAATATCATTGAATTCATCAACTCCGTCAACGTCCAATTCTTCCTTTCTGATACTTTTTTTTATTGAGGGGAGTACGAAGTAGTCGTTTCATTCACAATTCCATGTTCTCTGCAGAATGCTACAAATTCAAGGGAATGATACTCTCTGCTTCGATCGCTTCTGAGTCAGCTGTTGTCCCATTGACGTTGAGCTTCAACATTGAAGTCCTTGAACTTCTCGAATGCTTCATCTTTCGATTTGAGAAGATAGATGAACACATACTTAAAGAAATCGTCGATAAAGGTAATAAAATACTTTATCCCGGCCTTTGTAGAGAAGTGTTTGAAGTCATAGATATATGAGCGCACAAATTCCAAAAGATCTGTACTTTGATTCACTCACCTAAATGACTTTCTTATAATCTTAGTCTGAGCATAGACTTCACATTTCTCTACCTCCTTACCACCATATTTAAAGATAAGGCATAGATTAGACATATTGTTAATTCTTTTACAATAAATATGTCCTAGTATATTGTGCCATAACTCAAAATAGTAGCCAGAAATAAATATTTCATTGATTCATTCAGCTGAAGTTACGATTTGTAGTTTGAACATTCCTTCGATACAAAAAACTTTCCCAAAGTATATTCCTTTATAGGCCATCACCATCTAGCCTGCATTGATGTCCATCCTTAAGCATGCTTTGTCACTACCGCTTTTTCGGAGAGTGGTATTTTTATCTTTTCCTATTATTGGTAATATTGTGAATATTGGTATTTCAAATTATTGCTTTGAGTGATAATTATTTTACAAACTAGTATTGATATTTTTATATTTATAATTGGTATGGTTTTATATCAAGACCAGAATAAGTCAAATTAGCGACGTCTGAAAACGTCGCTAAATGGCCTAAAAATGTCGCTAAAAAAATTAGCGAGGTAATTAACGACATTTTAATGAAGTCGTGTTTAAGCTAGTCGCTGATAGAAAAAATGTCGCAAAATGTCGCTATAGCGGCATATTTGCGTCGCTAATATTTTTTATATTAGCGACGTTTAGCGACTCAACGTCGCTAAATTAGCGACGTGTTTGTGTGTCGCTAAACGTCGCTAAATTTTTTCTGTTTAGCGATGTTTTGCAACACATTTAGTAAAATTTTATTGACCTGGCAAATACTGCCATGCTAGCAATTTAGCGACATTCAGCGACATATTTAGCGACGTATTTAGTAACGTATTTAGTGACGTATTCAGTGACGTATTTAGCGACGTATATAAATGTCGCTAAACGTCGCTAAATGAAGCTAAACGTCAAATAAATATAAAATGGTTTCCAAACCAATCTTCCTGTAGTTTATGAATTCCTAATTTATATAAATAGACCCGGAGCAACCCTCCGTTGAATTCCCTGGGTTCGTTGACCCCTTCGGTAGAACACTCAACACCGGTAAATTAACATACATTTAATATGAATAAAACAAATACACAGACTTATAATAGTTCATAAAAATAGACAGACCCGGAGCAACCCTCCGTTGAATTTCCTGGGTACGAAATATCACAAAAGTATATGAAATATCACAGTCACACAATAAACACAAAATAAAAGTATCACAGTCACATAAAAAATATAATATAAAAGTATCACAGTCACACAATAAGCACAATGAAAGTATCACAGTTAGACTATAAGTCTTATCCAATTTCTCAATCTCTCAAGAAAATCCAATACGCTGGGGCAGAACCCAGTCCCTCAGATACTTCGCATAAGCAACGTCTAGGTGATCAATCTTCGTTACAGGTGCTGGATGACTGGAACTCCCCCTCTGAGCTGGTGCCTATCCAACAGTAGGAGGTATCTGTCACGACCCGCACCCGGTACAGGGATGCAAGTAGTGAACAACATCCAGCCTACGCCACAGCATCGACGGTAGAACGTTGTTTGGGTAAACTATCTATCAATATAAATATGCCACCAACAATATGAATATACTCAATCACAAATCTAAGATGAAAATAAGCACGAATATGATAAAAGAATAGAATAGTCACGAATACAACTCATAAGACAAATAATATCCAATGAGTCAGAGGAAAACAATATGTTGGAGACAAATCCAGTACAAAGAGTCTAACTATGAAGCTACGAGTCCTGGGTCGTCTCTCTCGGTCGGGATGAGACCCTCCTGAACCAAGGTCTCTAGCTCTAAGCCCACAACATTCTGAGGTCTGTAGTGAGTGGGGTACCGCTCCTCAGTGTCATCTGGAAAAAATATATCCAGTCAGGAAAGGAGCAGAGTACATCTCTAATAACAGTTCTAATAAATGATATAAACATGTAATAGTAAATAGATATAAAATATACAAGATGTAACATATAGATACAAGAGATATACAATAAAAAAATACTGAAATAAAGACAAGAATGAACAATATGACAATGAACAAGAATACTAATGACTAAGTGAGTAAGTACCAGCTTTAATATGTGATCGGCTTGGGAACTTGCACAAGAATAAATGGCCTGGTTAATCATGCGTGCAGTGTATGACCAACACTCACAAGAAATAAGACATGTACAAGGAGGGTATGATCACATATCTACACTAAATACTCCCCGCCCCCGACTGGTATAGTGGATCCAACCATAGTACGTTATGACAAAGGGTTTCCACAAGAAGGGCGCTACTCTTCTCGTGAACCAATGTATGTACTTGTACAAGAAGAATAAGGAACAAGGCTTACACAAGATACACTATAAATACCAAGGAATAACATCTCATGACGAGATTCGGATATACCAATCCTTGTAATCATCGTGTCAAGTAATTAAGGATATCTACACTAGATACAAGAGACATAGAGGATATCATAAATGAGAAACTATTAGAGAATGTACTCGCCTGAAATCCGATAAAGAATATCACAGATGTCCGGTACGGTGTCTCGATGACCTAAATATGGAATATAATATCAATACAAAGTTTCATAATGAAAATAAGTTTAAACTAGTCAATATATAGGTCAATGAGCCATTTCTAAGTCAAAATAGTCAAACTAGATCAACTCTAAGTTAAACTAGTCAAACTTGGTCAAACTACCTATTTCTATGTTGTATGAGTCTATCTCTAGGATATTGGATCCATACGCTATGTAACTTAGGCCACACTAGCTATACTAGGATACTAGGAGACCACTAGGATACCGTATTGTAAGATACGCAACTCAAATAGATATAAAATATCACAATATGTATATACAATCAATAATATCTAATATTCCTAATTAGACTAATGCTAAGTGGATACCTTGGCTTTGAACCAATGCGGTATCGTACCACTACACACCCCTCTTGATACTCGAACCCAATACCTTGAGTATCCCTCAATACCTTAACATTTACCTAGGTATCTCAAGGTAATGTGATTTCTAGTATATATTACTACCCAAAAACTAAACTATATAGTAATATGTATTAACTAATACAAACTACCATGCTATACTAACTACCCATGCAACTAATACATATATACATACATATGCATACCTATATATATAACTTACTAGTACACAAGTATATATGTAACTACTAAGGATATATATACATATATACCACTAATAGTAATACAAGCTATTAGATACCAAAATGTACATATGTATACAAAACTACTAATGAAATAGCTAGCCAACTACGAAACTATTAAACTAACTAGTTAAAATAACTATACTACTAACTACCTAGCTTTGATACACTGCGGATACTTAGATGCTCAAAGCTGCTGCTGCTGCTTGATGGAGTTAAACTGCATGTCATTGCTGCTGCTGTGCCTGCATATGCTGCCTCGAGCTGCTGTTGTACTGCAGCCTTGCTGTCTCGCTGTTGGTGTAGCTGCTGCTGCTGTAGCTTATAATTTCTGCATTGCTCGCTGATGCTAGCCACTGCACAGTTGCTGATACACACTGCTGATGCTGCAACCTGCTGTTGCTGGATGCTTCCCTGCAGTTGTTAGTAATATATGCTGCTGTGCTATGAAGCTGCACTGCTACCTTGCTGCAGTGCATTTTGCACTGATGAGGTAGCTGATGCACTTCTCGAGCCCTCTCCAACACATATACAAACACACACAACTATCTATATGCACAAACACTACTATATATATATATATATATATATATATATATATATATATATATATATATATATATATATATATATATATACATATAAACATAACACACACACACATATATATATATATATATATATATATATATATATATATATATATATATATATAACCATGAATTTACATAACACTAATAGCTATAAACAATGCAAATTGAGTCTAGAAATGCAATAAAACAAACACGTGGAGTGCACCGCACCCGTATCACACTAGATCTATGATACGCTTGCGATACGAGCCCACCACACAACCAAACATACCCCGAAGGACACGAGCAAGTCTAAAATAGTATTTATTAATAATACGAAGAATTAATTACACATCTACGTGTCCGCATCAAAATATGACATGCACAAACCCCCGTGTCGGGAAAAAATCCCCCAAATCAACCCGTATCTCCAATTTATTGGGATACGGCCTAATGTATCTAATTGTGGATACGACACTAACCACACATAATCAAACACATGTCAATTTGGTCTAATTGACTAATTGACAAATATAAGATGTGTCAATCTCAAAATTTCTCCAAAATTGACATAAAACACACCATAACTTTCTCCATAGGCTTTATGAACCTAATTCTAATTTCTATGGGTAGCCTTATCATATGGGATGGTTCCTAGTGATTAAAACACAGATTTATAGTCTAGTCAAAGAGGAAAAACTGAATTGTACCTATTGGAAGATGTATTCCCAATGAAACTTCCAAATTGGGTAAAATAAACCTTCAACTTGTAGATTCTTTCTCCTTCTTGTAGATCCTTGATTCCTCCTTGTAGATCCTTGCTTCAATATCCTCCAATAATGATTTGGGAAGAAATTATAAAAAAATTTGGTGTGGGAATGAAGAAATTGGGAAGAGAAAATTTTAGATCTAGATTTGAAATGAAAATAAGGAGAGAGAAACTCTTCCCCCTATTTATCATGGATGGACACTAGACCCCTCCCCAAGCTACTATACAATGTCTAAAATACCCATTGGGACCTCTCATGAAGAAATAATTAAGGAGGGAAGGTTCTAATCTAATGGGTTTAATTTTTTCAATCCTCCTCCTAATGAATTGGCTTATAATTAGGATCAGTTCTAACTAAATATAAATATTGGTCCATGGATCTAATCTAAACTAGTTAGGTCCACTAACACAAGTCCAAAATAATAAACTAACATCTAACAATAATTAATTAACACAAAAAATAATTATACGACAAGCACAATATTAAATTAATTATGAAATGACCAAAATATCATTTTCTAGAAAATGTGGTAGTGACAAGTCTACGCCCCTTAAAATAATTTTGTCCTCAAAATTCAAAGACGAAATTATCCCCAGCAAAATAAAACAGAACAGAAAAAAAAATAACATAACATAACATAATAGAACAGAATAGAACAGAATCAGAAAAAACATACTTCAAGGCACAAACAAATATAGGTAATGCACTCGCATTTCATCATCTCTGTCCCAGGTAGACTCCCCCGGAGAGTGATGCCTCCATGCAACGCGTACCAAGGGAATAGTCTGGTTCCTCAGCACCTTCTCTCTCTGATCCAAAATCTCAACTGGTTGCTCTGGATAGCTAAGAGTAGGGCCCACATCTATCTCTGAGTGATCCAACAAGTGAGCAGGATCTGCCACGTACCGTCTCAACTGCGACACGTAAAACACGTTGTGCACTCCCTCCAATACAGGTAGCAAGTCTAGTCTGTAAGCAACTACACCGACCCTCTCTAGAATTGTGAAAGGTCCGATGAATCGTTGACTAAGCTTCCCGCCTCCACCGAAGCGAATCATGCCTCGTGTCGAAGAAATCCTCAGAAATACCAAACTACCATCATAGAATAAAACATAACCTTAAGAACTTAATCTATAACAAACAACCAATATCAAGCATAAAACAAAAATCTAAAACTATACCTCAAACTCCAAAGGTCTCCGGTGGCTATCGGCCCAATGCCGCTGTCTGTCCTGCGGCACTCGAAGTCTGTCTCTGATCAACTTAACCTTCTCCGCTGCATCCACAACCATCTCTGGCCCTAGCAAAATTCTTTCTCCAATATCGTCCCATGACAAGGGAGGTAACATCTCTATACTAGCGTGGTAGCTGCTATTGTAAGCAAACTCTATCAAATGGAGAAGATCCTCCCAAGATCCCCCAAAATCTAGTACATAAGTGCACAACATATCCTCGAGAGTCAGAATAGTCCTCTCTGACTGCCCATCTGTCTGGGATGATATGCAGTACTGAACTTGATCTGGGTGCCCAAACTCGCCTGCAAACTCCTCCAGAAATGAGAAGTGAAACGACTATCCTGATCCGAGACTACGCTGACAGAAACCCCATGTATCCTAACGATCTATCTCACATATATCTCTGCTAGCTTCTCCGTAGACAAACCCACCTAAAAGGCAAAAAGTGGGCCGACTTGGTCAACCTGTCAACGATGACCCAAATTGTGTCTTTCCCTCCTGGAGATCGTGGAAGTCCGGACACAAAATCTATAGTAATATGCTCCCACTTCCACTCTGGAATGAGTAATGGTTGAAGTAAACTGCCTGGCCTCTACCTCTCGGCTTTTACCTACTGGCACACTAAGCATCTGGATACTAAGCATCTGGATACAAACTGTGCCACTTCCCTCTTCAGGCCATACCACCACACACTCTCTCGCATATTCCGATACATCTTGTTGGTACCTAGATATATAGAATACTGAGAGCGATGAGCTTCCTGTAATACCTCCTTACGTAACTCCCCACTAGGCACACACAATCTAACACCATGCCGCAAAAAACTATCCTCAACAATGGTGAAATCATCCTCCAATCATGCTCTCACCTGAGCTCTGATGCTCCTCAGAGATACATCCTCATACTGGGATGCCTTGATCCTTAACAGTAGGAGTTGTCACTTCCCCCTTAACAAACGCTTCCAATTTAACAGTAGGAGGTGTCACTTCCTCATTAATAGTAACTCCCTCCTTAACAGTAGGAGGTACCACTTCCTCCTTAACAGTAGAAGGTACCACTCTCAAGCGACGTGCACGTGCTCGGGTCATAGGTGCCATCTGGTAAAATAGATGGAAACAAAGAATATAATTGATAGCATATATAAATATATATATCAATATAGTTAAAATAGATGTTACATTCTACATTAAAAATATAGTACATGTATCGGTATCGGCCATATCGGGTCGGTATCGGCCGATACTAAGTTTAAACTCGTCCTCTTTTCCAAGCTTTGGTGCCACACTGGATAGAGTTGAACGAGGATGGTGTTATATATATATATATATATATATATATATATATATATATATATATATATATATATATATATATATATATATATATATATATATTCAAACAACAACAATAAAATTTGCATTGTAGTTTTCTAGAGGTCTCATAATAATCTTTATTTTTGTAATTGATGTGACAATTATTGTGACATCATACAAGTTTACAATGTCCAATATTAATTTTATAACAAGTGTCCCAACTAATTTCTTAATTTGGAAAATACTAAATATTTTATAAACTATCCGAATACAAAATTACAAATACTTATTTATAATAATGAAAACTATAGTATCTAAAGAGATACTTGGTCCCATCTTAATCTAAAATTTCAAGTGGACACATGCATACTTAAAATATAATCCAGTCAAATTAAAATCCAAATCTAATCTATTTTAAAATTTTCTAATTACACGAAAAAAATATATAGATAAAATTGATCTATAAAAAACTACATTGAATTTTGTAAAGGCCATGACTTTCTAATTGAAAAGTCATCTGTTGGAGTGTCCATGCTTCCTAGAGCTATGGATTAGGCAGTGACTCATCAGTTGGTTTGAAAACACTAACCCATAATTAACTCTGGTTAAGTCCATTAAGTGTTCTATTCTATTCTTGCACACTTCTTTCGAAAAACTGCATTTTACAAATAAAACAGACACAAGTCAGTGAAGCTTGATTTTCTAATGAGTAAATGAGAGAAAGTCAAGATACGTATTCTATTTGAATTAGATGAATATACAGAAACACATAGAATGTAACAAAAAGAAACACATAGCAAATGAGAGAATGAGAGAAACACATATAAGATCAAGATAAGTATTCTTGGTTCATGGTTGCTGACACATCTAATGAGTAAATGAGAGAAAATCAAGATACGTATTCTATTCGAATTATATGGCTTGTTCATCAGTATGACAAGATTTATATTCCTTAAAGTGGTTACATGCTCCTATTTCTTTTCTCAAAGTTGTACATCAGTACGATAAGATTATAACAGTGGTTGTGTATATACAGTGATGCTTCAAGGTATGCATTATAATTACTTGCTAGACTATTGATATATACTTGCAATCCTCACCTGTGTCAGCAACCATGAACCAAGAAATAGTCAAGCTTGACACATAAACTCCTATTAAGCTTCTGTTTTTGGAAGATTTCAGATGTCATAGGTTAGACATGTAATATCTTGAAAATGCATTGGATATGGGACTCACGACATTTAATTTCATGAGCAGACAGATTGGAAGAATGATTAAGTGGTATACTCAGACAAGCTATAGATCATCTAACTGCTTAATTCCCAGGATGCCATAAATTACTGAGAAGCCATAATCATCTGGTCCAAAAAAATTTAGGAGACCAAAATTACCTAGGTGGACATTGCATCAAATAATAAGGTCGTAGACAAAGTAGTCCCATTTTAATGCACCAATCTAAGAGTAGTTCTATTGGATGGTAATCAAACAACCACATATTCTGTTGCTGGGAGACGAGTACAAGGAAATGAATGAAATTTTTGTTGTTGTTGTTGCCGATGATTGCTTTTCTTTAATTGTTAGAAAGAAAAATTGAGAAAAAAACTACGAAAAGGTTTTATCTATATTTCTATTATCTTTCCCGTCTATTTCTTTACAATCAATTGAACAAAGCAGCAACCTCATTATCTATTAACATAGTTTGCAGTATCGGCCGATACCGATATAGTTTGGCATATCCCGATCCGAGACCGACTGATAGCAACATTGATGGTCACTTTTCTAGCCAATTCGACAAAGAAAATTGAACGAAAAGGCAAATTAACAAGGGTGTAAAAAAGTATAGTAAGGTTGTAAAAGCATGTAAAAGAAAAAAACTTATCTATCGCAGGTAAACCAATCAACAATGGTAACTAGTATTTCATTCAATTTCAAAACTACTAAAAATAACACACAGAAATACTTAAAATTATGCCTAAATGTATAAAATATTCTTTCTAAAATTCTAATAATTGATTAATAATTATTTGCTTTTCGATACCAAAAATTCGATGTTTCGATCCGAAACCACCGATATACTGCCGATAACGCCGACCCCGATACTCATAGTAAGGGTCTGATGCCGATTTCGATATCGATACTGCGAACCCAACTTAATTTATGATCCAATGGACATTGGTAACCACTATTGCATATGATATCAAATACTGTAATTTTTAGCATCAAACTATATTACCTTTTGGAAGATAAAAATCTGTTATATAAGAATACAAGATTTTCAGTATAACAAACAACATTGTTCTTCCAATAAAAGTTCCTTACAAGAATATTATCCCGTGACATGACATGAACGAAATCATAAACTTTATGCAATGTACAACTGACCATGCGATAATCTGAAACAAATCGGTTGTCTACTAACTGTCCTTACAAAACACTAAAAAGTCTAATTTCTCTCAAAGTTTCATAAGACTATCCCCCAGTAAAATTTTGAAACCCAATACTCAAAATTACAACAGAGGGGGACCACGTCGGAGGGGAGGAGCCACACCAGAGGGGGAGGAGTCGCGTCTGGGATCTCCTGTGTCGGGGTTGGAGGGCGAATACGGCTGCGTCGTGGTGGGGGGCGAGAGAGGCGATCATGTGTCATATCTGTCTCAGTATGTGTGTCTGAGATAGTGTGTCATGTGTGTGTTAGTGTATGCGTGTGTCGTGTATGTGTCATTGTGTGTGTGTCGTGTTTGTGTCAGGGTTTGTCAATTGTCACCCTCACATTTCCATCCAAGGGTAGTTTGGTAATTATCATGGATATTAATTATTTTAGGATTATTATAATTAATATTTGTGCATGACTGATTTATTTATTTTATTGTATTAATAATTATTGCTAGTGTAGACTTATTTTGGACTTGTGTAGTGGACCTAACCATTTAATTAGAGTACATGAATAAACTTTTGGACTAGTCTAAGTTGAGCCCATGAATTAGGCCCATGGATTAAGAAACAAGATTAATTAGTGAAACCATTAGACTAGAACCTTGCCTCCCTAATTATTTTTTCATGAGAGGCCCCAAGGGGTATTTGTGACTTTGTATATTGCTTGGAGAGGGGTTTATGACCAGCCATAATTGAGAGGAGAGAGGGTGCTCTCATTTTAATTCTTTCCTAAAATTTCTAGATCTAGTTTTTCCCCTTCCATTTTCCCTCCATTCCCCCATCAATTCTCCATCAATTCTTTTCAAATCTCTTTCTAAATTCATCATTGAAGCCTCTACATCAAGGATCTACAAGCAAGGATCAAGGAACAAGGAGGAGGAGGCCAAGATCTACAAGGAGAGGAGCTACTTGTCATTTGGGGCCTTTTCATTGGGAATCCATCTCCCAATATGTATAAATCAGTTTCCCCCTTCCTATAGACTATAGATATAAGATTTTACCATGAGAAGCCACCCCACATGCATAAGCTACACATAGGTTTTGATTTGGAGTCATTTGGAGACCTACGGTGGAAGTTATGACCATTTTTAGTGCCAATTTTGGGGAAATTCCGAGATTGGCACATATAGTGCTTGTCAATGGATCTAATAGATCTATTTGACCCTTGATTGTTTGTTTGTAGCATGTGTCGTGTCCACAATTGGATACGTGTGGACCGTATCTCGTCGATTTGACGAAACGGTCGATTTTGGGGGTTTTTCTCCGACACGGGGCCATGTGCATATCATATGGTGACACGGACACGTAGACACTATAATTTCTCTATGTATTGTTCATAAAATATGTATTGGACTTGTACGTGTCCTCCGGGATACGTTTGGTGTGAGTTGGGGGCCGTATCGCAAGCGTGTCATAGAAAAGTGTGATACGGGTACGGTGCACTCCATGTGTTTGTGTTTTGGCTTTTTGTACTATACATGCATATGTAAATATATTTGTATATACTATCGATACATTAATTAGAGTATATAATGGCGTAATTTGAGTTTTTGTGTTTATGTGCGTCTATATGTCTATATTGGGGTATCTAGATAAATCTTTATGTTTATAAATAGAGTACCTAGATACATATCACTATATGTATATATATATATATACAGAATAAGGGAGGTGAGATGGCACCTCACCCTAAAAACAAAGGTGACGTGGCACAATCTCAACCACACAAACGAGGGGAAGGGGTTAAGTGCAAATTGCCAATTATGAAATGTGTGGTTGGGATTGTGCCACGTCACCGCCACCCTTGTTTTTAGAGTGAGGTGCCATCTCACCTCCCTTATTCTCTCTCTCTCTCTCTCTCTCTCTCTATATATATATATATATATATATATATATATATATATATATATATATATATATATATATATATATATATGTTGACTAATATGTATCTATGGGTTGGTTACATGTGTGTGTATATGTGCATATATCTAGAGTGTAGCTATATACATATGTATATATTTGTACATAGGTATTTTGTGTAGTTGTGAGTGCTGTGTTGTTTGTGTGAGGTTGAGGAGGTGAGCATCAGGCAGCAGGGAGTGGGGCTCGGGTGTACTACCATCAGTGCTTAACAGTATCAGTTGAAGGAGGTGCAGCAACTGTGCAGAGGAGCTACACAGTTCAGTAGCTCAAGTCACAGCGGGGAGAGGACTGCAGCTAGAGTAGCATTGCTCAGCAAGAAGGAAGGGTGCATCAGCAACTCGGGTTTGCACAGAATCAGTGTAGATCAGTAACAGACCCATATAGAGGGCAACTGCAGAAGTGGTGAAAAGAAGGAGCAGCAGCTCGAGTAGGGGAGGGCAGTGCACTGGGCAACAGCGCTCGTGCACTGCACAGTGCAGCTCAGGCATGGGAAAAGCCATAGCAGGATCGGGTTTCAGCAATGTGCAGACTCTATTGCACAGTTATGTGCACAGCAGGGACTGAAGAAGTTCAGTTATTGCAGAACTGGGAGCTCCTGCAGTGGGGAGTTCTCAGCTGCACCGAGCAGTTGCAGCTGCTTTGGGAGGCACTGTGCCACTGCACAACATCATCTCGAGCCAGGCCTTCAACAATAGGTAGTGCCTCGAGGCAGTTTTACATCAAGGAGGATGAACTGCACAGTGGCAGTAGCCAATTCCACGGCAACAGTTCTGCAGCAAAGAGAAGAGCTACTACAGTGAGTAAATTCAACTGCAGTATCAGCAAGGTATCAACAGGAAGTTTCAGCAACTCGGGCACAGTATCAGTAGGCCCTTACTATATCTTTTCAATGTCAACTAGCAGTTCTGGTCGAGGTAAGGTATTGGTTTAGCTTGGCTTGGGTTGGTGGTTATAGAGTTAGATGGTTATCAAGGTAGGTATTAGAGTAGTTAGTAGTTAAGTATAGTATGGTAATATGTTTTAGAAATTTAAATACTTATATAGCTAGTACTATAAATTATGTGCATAATTGTATTAGTTGATATTATTAGTAGTTAGATATTATAGTGTTAGTTTAGATAATTAGTATTAGATGGGTTATATATATATATATATATATATATATATATATATATATATATATATATATATATATATATATATATATATATATATATATATATACTTGTATTGGTTGATGGATAGCAGTTAACTATATAGGTATACTATAGTATAGTGTATTGTGTAGCTAGTATTAGTTTGGATATATATATATATATATATATGTATTAGTTAATTTGGAGTTTGGGTTGCCTTAGGATACCAAGGTATCACCAAGGTATTGGCCGATACCCAAGGCATTGAGATTGGGTATCGAGGTAGTTGCGATACGCGTTGGTGCAAGGCCAAGGTATCATAATTATATTGTTTTAAGATATTACTATTATATGTGACTTATGTATATATATAAAAACTATTTTCATATTAGAAAACTTGCGTATCTTAGGATACGGCTTCTTGATTTCACTGTGGTGTGTTAGCTTATCTAGTTTAGCATAGTTTCATAGTATAACGACTTAGTGACTTAGCATTAGACTCTTGCAACCTAGAATGCATTGGTTTGACTTAGAAATGGCATATCGACCTAGAATTGCATCAACATCAGTTATTTTATTATTGAACCTTGTATTGATACAACATACCATATATAGGTTGTGAGACACCAGCTTGGGCATCGAGAGACACACTTTGCTCAGGACTTCAGGCGAGTACATTTCTCTGATTGTTTTTAATTCATAATATTATATATATGCATATTCTAGATTAGTATACATTAATTCTCGATACAGTGATTTCACGGACTGGTGCTATATGGATCCCGTCAGGAGGTGTTATCCCCTACCATGTGCAACGGGTACCTAATGACATGTATTTCATCGTGTGCATCGGGTATTGACTTTCATGTGCTTCTTGTGCATCCAATATTTCGTGTGCTAGTGTGACTATCGTGATCATGTACGCAAGGTATCGTGATTGGATCCATGAGTATTGGTTGGGAAGGGGGAGTAGGAGTTGGTTATGTTATCAAAGCCCTCTTGATCTCATGTGCATGTCGATTATACACCTCACGTATAATGGAGTTACCTTTATACCTCATGTGCAACCTAAGCCGATCACATAACGAACTCGCACTCTAAAACACATAGATAACATTTTTTGTCTCTACTTGCAGTTATTCTTGTATTTATTCCAGCTTTATTGTGCCTATTACCTGTTCACTTGTATAGTATATTCTTTCTACTTGTGCATCTTGTATCATTTTTCTATTGCTTGTTATATATGCTCGATTATATTATTGGAACTACTTTCAGAGGTATGTACTTCGCTCCAATCCTGACTGGATATATTTTTTCCAGATGATTGGCTAGAGGAGCTGTGTCCCACACATTACGGACCTCAGGAGGGTGAGAATTTAGAGGACACTCCCCTAGAGCCAGAGGACATAGTACCAGTGACCGAGGAGGTCTAGTTTTGTTAGTGATTTTTGTTTTTAGACTATTATATTTGAGGAGATTCACAGATGTACCATTATTTCTTATCGTGGATTGTATCTTTCTTTCCTTCGCTATTTCCATTCCTGCATTATTTCCTCCTTTGTTGTTTTGTGATTGAGTTTGATATACTTATGAGATACCATATTGCTCCTCCAATTAGAGTTGAGATGATTGACATGTACCATATTATATTGTTGATATGTTAGATAGTTAGAAATGACCCAGACAGCGTTCTACCACCGATTCTGTGGCCTAGGCTGGACGTAACCACGTACTCGTACCCGAATATCAGGGTACGGGTTGTGACACGTTTTTAGTGGTGGCCCATGTAGGTCTAGATAGACATCGTAGTTGTGCTCGACTAGAGTATTGCTACGAGCCTGCTTTAGGATACAATATTTAGGCTGAGAGTTACTCAATCACAACTAGGAAAACTCCAATATCTGTTCTACAAATCTTTATCTATTTGATATTGTCTTTCATTTTGGATTAAGTTCTGTCATTCTTTGATGATATCGCATTATAATCAATATTGATTCCGTATTTTTCAATCTGACTTCAGGATGCCTCCGAAGGTCAGATTCTATCGCTCTGGAGCAGCAGCAGCTTCCTCAGCTACTTCCCAGCCTGCTACGGATAGAGTAGCAGCTGTTACTATTTCATCTTCAGTCGAGAGGATCGCCTCACCGGTCCAGGTGGGAGTCTCAACAACCGCTTTTGGGGGTGCTCCTCCCCCGGTTCAGAGGGTTGCTCCAGTTATTCCCGAGGATCTTCCGCCACCACCGCCAGTACCAGCTGATGCTACACAGCTATTTGCACTTTTCAAGATAATGATGGAGGCCCAGAGGGCCCAGGCTGAGGCACAGCACCGACAGACCGAGGTAATGAGACAGGGCATCGAGAGTGCTCACAAGGTGGCCATCACCGCCGTAGAGAGGACCGCAACACCACAGCCACGGGAGGTACAACCCAGGCTCGACACTATTTAGGACTTCAAGAAGTTGGATCCCCGGCCTTTCAAGGGGACAGAGGGCATCATCTATGTGGATGATTGGTTGGAGAGCATGGAGCGCGTCATGCGCTTATCCCATCTTACGGAGGACCTGATGGTGGAGGCAGCTGGATTACAGATGATGGACATTGCCAGCACGTGGTTCCGAAATGAGCCAAAGATCCCTATCCAGGATTGATATGGGGAGAGTTCAGGGACTTGTTCAGAAGAAAGTTCTTCCCGCCTACTTAGAGACTTGACCTGGAGCGACAGTTCTAGAACCTTTACCAGGAGAACATGACGGTGGAGGAGTATGCCGCCGAGTTTGGTAGGTTGAGCATGTAGGCCGACTATATGGTGAGAGACCCTGAGAACTGGACTAGTAGATTCAGAGAGGGTCTGAACTGGGAAGTGAAGGCTCTCATTTCTTCGAGCCACGAGATGTATACAGACATCTTGAGGGAGGCTCGCACGGTCGAGAGAGACCTGAGTGGGAGGCACAAGAGGGACCGAGATGTTTATGGTGGCAGCAGCAGCACATGTCCAGCTAAGAAGCCATATTTCCAGCAGCAGAGGCAGCAGTCCAATGCGCCTAACCGAGCACTTGTACAACAGACGTACCAGATGCAGAGACCAGCCCAGCCATCTCGTGCTTGCCCCTTCTGTAAGAAGGCAGGGCATGGATGTGATGTTTGCAGGAAGAGACTGGGGCAATGTTTGTTTTGCGGATCATCAGATCACCAGCTGAGGGATTGTCCCAAGACCTTAGCTCTTACAGTTCAGGATGTAGCCCCTATCCAGAGGATACCCGCTAGACACCCGGCGGGACAGCCGAGAGGACCTCCTTTACAGCCCCAGTAGCAGAAGTTCGTGCAGCACCAGCACCAGCAGAGGGGTGCACATCAGGGGTAAGCTTTTGCCCTGACCGTGGAGGAGTCAGATCCAGTCGGAGACGTTATATCAGGTCCACTCTTACTCGATTCTTTTCCAGCTCATGCCTTATTTGATTCTGGTGCATCTCATAGCTTTCTATCTGTATCTTTTGCTTTGAGACATCGTCTTGAGTCTGAACCGTTGGCACGGACTTGCAAGATCACGACCGGGCGTGGCATCATCCTGGTCAGTGATGTTTGCAAGAACCAGAGGGTTTATGTGGGAGGCCGTGAGCTGAGTGTATGTTTACTTGTAATGCCACTTCCGAGTTACGATATAGTACTCGGGATGGATTGGTTGAGTAGACATCACGCTAGTATCGATTGTCGTGGAGGCAGAGTTTTATTTTAGACGCCAGGAGAGCCGGAGTTCGAGTTCGTTCGAGGAGCAGAGCAGAGTGAGGGCGATTTCTGTGGGGCTTTGGTAGAAGAGCAGGAGCCGCCACATCCGTTGATTGCAGAGTTCTTGGATATCTTTCCAGAGGATTTACCGGGGTTACCATCGGACAGAGATGTGGAGTTCTCTATAGACTTAGTACCAGGCGCAGAGCCAATCTCTCAGCACGTCTATAGAATAAACAACAGTGAATTGGCGGAGTTGAAGAAGCAGGTGGATGAGTTGCAAGACAAAGGCTTTATTCATTCCAGTTCATCACCATGGGGTGCTCCGGTACTGTTTGTACCCAAGAAGGATGGGTCGGTACGTATGTGTATCGACTACAGGGCACTTAATAACCTCACTATCAAGAACAAATACCCGTTACCGCGGATTGATGACTTGTTTGACCAGCTGAGCGGAGCGAAGGTATTCTCGAAGATAGACTTGAGGTCAGGGAACCACCAGGTAAAGGTAAAGATGGAAACATCCCGAAGACGGCTTTCAGGACTCGTTATGGACAGTTCGAGTTCTTGGTGATGCCGTTTGGGTTGACCAATGCCCCGACAGTGTTCATGAACCTGATGAACAAGTTATTTCATCAGTACCTGGATCAGTTTGTTGTAGTCTTCATAGATGATATTCTGATATATTCGAAGACCCCTGAGGAGCATGAGCAGCACTTGAGGATTGTTTTAGAGACCCTCAGGAAGGAGAAATTGTATGACAAGTTGTCGAAGTGCGAATTCTTCCTTGATAAGGTTGAATTCCTTGGGCATGTCATTACAGGAAATGGGATCTCGGTGGACCTGAAGAAGATCTCAGCAGATGAATCGTGGTCTACCCCGAGTTCAGTAGCAGTGATCAGGAGCTTCCTTGGATTAGCAGGCTACTACTGGAGGTTTGTTCAGGACTTCTCCAGACTAGCAGAGCCGATGACTAGGCTGACCAGGAAGGACGTGGAATTCATATGGACTGAGGATTGCCAATCAGCATTTGAGGAGCTGAAGAGAAGATTGACTACAGCTCCCATCTTAACACTACCACCAGGAGCAAGAGGATTTTCCATTTACAGTGATGCATCAGGAAAGGGTTTGGGTTGTGTACTACAGCATCACGGGAAGGTAATTGCCTATGCTTCCAGGCAATTACGCCCGCATGAGAAGAACTACCCTACCCATGATTTGGAGCTTGCAGCGGTTATCTTCGCTCTCAAATTATGGAAACACTATCTATATGGAGAGAGAGTAGAGATCTTCACAGACCATAAGAGCTTAAAGTATGTGTTTACACAAAAGGAGCTCAACATGAGGCAGCGGCGATGGTTGGAGCTAATGAAGGACTTTGACATATCTTTGCAGTACCATCCAGGGAAGGCCAACGTAGTCGTGGATGCTTTGAGCAGGTATCCCGTGGCTATGTGCTTGACTAGGGACAGGCATCTATTGGCAGACCTCGATAGTTTGGGCATTGAGGTATTAATTCCGGGAGTTGTAGTGCAGATGTGGGGACTTCAGGTTCAGTCGGAGCTGATGGACCGAGTCAGAGCCTGACAATATGAGGATGAGTCTCTGAGGAGCATCAGATCACAGGTTCAGGTCGGGCTGGCAGAGGACTTTACCGTCGCAGATGATGGATCATTGCGATACGGTACCAGGTTGTGCGTACCGAAGGGAGCATTGCGCGAGGAGATTATGCAGGAGGCGCATCGTTCCCAATACTCTATGTATCCAGGTGCCAACAAGATGTATAGAGATATGAGGGAGCATGTATGGTGGTATGGCATGAAGCGAGAGGTAGCTAGCTTCGTGTCCAGATGCTTAGTTTGCCAACAGGTCAAGGCGGAGAGACAGAGACCAGGAGGATTGCTTCAGCCTTTGCCCATTCCGGAGTGGAAATGGGAGCATGTTACTATAGATTTTGTATCGGGGCTTTTGCGTTCTCCAGGAGGCAAGGATGCGATTTGGGTCATCTTGGACAGGTTGACCAAATCAGTCCACTTTCTGCCATTTAAAGTTGGTACATCTACGGAGAGACTTGCGGAGATGTATGTGCGCCAGATTGTCAGATTGTACGATGTTCCAGTGAGCATTGTCTCGGATCGGGATAGCCGCTTCACGTCCTATTTCTGGAGGAGTTTGCAGGCTAGCTTGGGCACTCAGCTCAAGTTCAGTACGGCTTATCACCCTCAGACGGACGGACAGTCGGAGAGGACTATTCAGACTCTCGAGGACATGCTACGTACCTGTATTTTAGATCTTGGAGGTTCTTGGGAGGTTCACCTTCACTTGGTAGAGTTTTCATACAACAACAACTACCAAGCCAGCATCGAGATGTCACCATTCGAGGCGTTGTATGGATGGAGGTGCCGCACTCCGTTGTCCTGGAATGATGTTGGTGACATGGCTTTATTGGGACCAGAGACAGTAGTGGATGCAGCAGAAAAGGTGAAACTTATCAGAGACAGACTTCGAGTGGCACAGGACAAGCAACGACATTGGGCCGATAGCCACCGGAGACCTCTGGAATTTGAGGTATAGCTTTAGTTTTGTCTTCTTTGTGTTTGATTGTTGCTTGTTAGAGTACTAAGTTTGTGTTTCGTGCTAGGTTGGCGGTCTGGTTTTTTTGAGGATTTCTCCGACACATGGCACGATTCATTTCGGTGGAGGCGGCAAGCTTAGTCCGCGATTCATCGGTCCTTTCCGCATTCTTGAGAGGGTCGGTACAGTCGCTTACAGACTAGACTTACCACCTGCACTAGAGGGAGTGCACAACGTGTTTCACGTGTCGCAGTTGAGACGGTACGTGGCAGATCCCAGTCATGTGTTGGATCATTCAGAGATAGAGGTGGGCCCTACTCTCAGTTATCCAGAGCAGCCAGTGGAGATTCTGGATCGGAGAGAGAAGGTGCTGAGGAACCAGACGATTCCTTTGGTGCGCGTCGCGTGGAGGCATCACTCGCCAAGAAAGAGTACCTGTGAGCGAGAGGCCGAGATGCGCGAGCGATATCCGTATCTTTTCGAGCCGTGAGGTATAATTCCTTCTTGTATTATATTGTTTGTTTTGGTAGATAGTTTCTTCCTTAATTTCGAGGACGAATTTTTTTTAAGGTGGGTAGGTTTGTCACCCTCACATTTCCATCCAAGGGTAGTTTGGTAATTATTATGGGTATTAATTATTTTAGGATTATTATAATTAATATTTGTGCATGACTAATTTATTTATTTTATTGTATTAATAATTATTGCTAGTGTAGACTTATTTTGGACTTGTGTAGTGGACCTAACCATTTAATTAGAGTACATGAATAAACTTTTGGACTAGTCTAAGTTGAGCCCATGAATTAGGCCCATGGATTAAGAAACATGATTAATTAGTGAAACCATTAGACTAGAACCTTGCCTCCCTAATTATTTCTTCATGAGAGGCCCCAAGGGGTATTTGTGACTTTTTACATAGCTTGGAGAGGGGTTTATGACCAGCCATAATTGAGAGGAGAGAGAGTGCTCTCATTTTAATTCTTTCCTAAAATTTCTAGATCTAGTTTTCCCCTTCCATTTTCCCTCCATTCCCCCATCAATTCTCTATCAATTCTTTTCAAATCTCTTTCTAAATTCATCATTGAAGCCTCTACATCAAGGATCTACAAGCAACGAGCAAGGAACAAGGAACAAGGAGGAGGAGGCCAAGATCTACAAGGAGAGGAGCTACTTGTCATTTGGGGCCTTTTCATTGGGAATCCATCTCCCAATAGGTATAAATCAGTTTTTTCCCTTCCTATAGACTATAGATCTGATATTTTACCATGAGAAACCACCCCACATGCATAGGCTACCCATAGGTTTTGATTTGGAGTCATTTGGAGACATACGGTAGAAGTTATGACAATTTTTAGTGCCAATTTTGGGGGAATTCCGAGATTGGCACATGTAGTGCTTGTCAATGGATCTAATAGATCTATTTGACCCTTGATTGTTTGTTTGTAGCATGTATCGTGTCCATAATTGGATACGTGTGGACCGTATCTCGTCGATTTGACGAAACGGTCGATTTTGGGGGTTTTCCTCCGACACGGGGCCATGTGCATATCATATGGTGACACGGACACGTAGACACTATAATTTCTCTATGTATTGTTCATAAAATATGTATTGGACTTGTACGTGTCCTCCGGGATACGTTTAGTTGTGAGTTGGGGGCCGTATCGCAAGCGTGTCATAGAAAAGTGTGATACGGGTGCGGTGCACTCCATGTGTTTGTGTTTTGGCTTTTTGTACTATACATGCATATATAAATATATTTGTATATACTATCGATACATTAATTGGAGTATATAATGCCGTAATTTGAGTTTTTGTGTTTATGTGCGTCTATATGTCTATATTGGGGTATCTAGATAAATCTTTATGTTTATAAATAGAGTACCTAGATACATATCACTATATATATATATATATATATATATATATATATATATATATATATATATATACGTGTGTGTATATATATAGGTATACTTATGTTATATGTGTATATATATATATATATATATATATATATATATATATATATATATATATATATGTTGACTAATATGTATCTATGGGTTGGTTACATGTGTGTGTATATGTGCATATATCTAGAGTGTAGCTATATACATATATATATATTTTTACATAGGTATTTTGTGTAGTTGTGTTGTTTGTGTGAGGTTGAGGAGGTGAGCATCAAGCAGCAGGGAGTGGGGCTCGGGTGTACTACCATCAGTGCTTAACAGTATCAGTTGAAGGAGGTGTAGCAACTGTGCAGAAGAGCTACACAGTTCAGTAGCTCAAGTCACAGCGGGGAGAGGACTGCAGCTAGAGTAGCATTGCTCAGCAAGAAGGAAGGGTGCATCAGCAACTCGGGTTTGCACAGAATCAGTGTAGATCAGTAACAGACCCATACAGAGGGTAGCTGCAGAAGTGGTGAAAAGAAGGAGCAGCAGCTCGAGTAGGGGAGGGCAGTGCACTGGGTAGCAGCGCTCGTGCACTGCAAAGTGCAGCTCGGGCATGGGAAAAGCCATAGCAGGATCGGGTTTCAGCAATGTGCAGACTCCATTGCACAGTTATGTGCACAGCAGGGACTGAAGAAGTTCAGTTGTTGCAGAACTGGGAGCTTCTGCAGTGGGGAGTTCTCAGCTGCACCGAGCAGTTGCAGCTGCTTTGGGAGGCACTGTGCCACTGCACAACATCATCTCTAGCCAGGCCTTCAACAATAGGTAGTGCCTCGAGGCAGTTCTACATCAAGGAGGATGAACTGCACAGTGGCAGTAGCCAATTCCACAACAACAGTTCTGCAGCAAAGAGAGGAGCTACTACAGTGAGTAAATTCAATTGCAGTATCAGCAAGGTATCAACAGGAAGTTTCGACAACTCGGGAACAGTATCTGTAGGCCTTTACTATATCTTTTCAATGTCAAATAATAGTTCAGGTCGAGGTAAGGTATTGGTTTAGCTTGGCTTGGCTTGGTGGTTATAGAGTTAGATGGTTATCAAGGTAGGTATTAGAGTAGTTAGTAGTTAAGTATAGTGTGGTATTATGGTTTAGAAATTTAACTACTTATATAGCTAGTACTAGAAATTATGTGCATAATTGTATTAGTTGATATTATTAGTAGTTAGATATTATAGTGTTAGTTTAGATAATTAGTATTAGATGGGTTATATATATATGTATACTTGTATTGGTTGATGGGTAGCAGTTAACTATATAGGTATACTATAGTATAGTGTATTGTGTAGCTAGTATTAGTTTGGATATATATGTATTAGTTAATTTGGAGTTTGGGTTGCCTTAGGATACCAAGGTATCACCAAGGTATTGGGCCGATACCTAAGGTATTGAGATTGGGTATCGAGGTAGTTGCGATACGCGTTGGTGCAAGGCCAAGGTATCATAATTATATTGTTTTGAGATATTACTATTATATGTGACTTATGTATATATATAAAAACTATTTTCATATTAGAAAACCTGCGTATCTTAGGATACGACTTCTTGATTTTACTGTGGTGTGTTAGCTTAGCTAGTTTAGTTTAGTTTCATAATATAGCGACTTAGTGACTTAACATTAGACTCTTGCAACCTAAAATGCATTGGTTTGACTTAGAAATGGCATATCGACCTAGAATTGCATCAAGATCAGTTATTTTATTATTGAATCTTGTATTGATGCAACATACCATATATAGGTTGTGAGACACCAGCTTGGGCATCGAGAGACACACTTTGCTCAGGACTTCAGGCGAGTATATTTTTCTGATTGTTTTCAATTCATAATATTGTATATATGCATGTTCTAGATTAGTAAACATTGATTCCCGATACAGTGATTTCATGGACTGGTGCTATATGGATTCCGTCAGGAGGTATTATCCCCTACCGTGTGCAACGGGTACCTAATGACATGTATTTCATCGTGTGCATCGGGTATTGACTTTCATGTGCTTATTGTGCATCCACTATTTTGTGTGCTAGTGTGACTATCGTGATCATGTACGTAACGTGTCGTGATTGGATCCATGAGTATTGGTTGGGGAGGGGGAGTAGGAGTTGGTTATGTGATCAAAGCCCTCTTGATCTCATGTGCATGTCGATTATACACCTCACGTATAATGGAGTTACCTTTATACCTCATGTGCAACCTATTCCGATCACATAACGAACTCGCACTCTAAAATACATATATAGCATTTCTTATTCTCTACTTGCAGTTATTCTTGTATTTACTTCCAACTTTATTGTGCCTATTACCTGTTCACTTGTATCATTTTTCTATTGCTTGTTATATATGCTCGATTATGTTATTGGAACTACTTTCAGAGGTATGTACTTTGCTCTAATCCTGACTGGATATATTTTTTCCAGATGATTGGCTAGAGGAGCTGTGTCCCACACATTATGGACCTCAGGAGGGTGAGACTTTAGAGGACACTCCCCTAGAGCCAGAGGATATAGTACTAGTGACCGAAGAGGTCTAGTTTTGTTAGGGATTTTTGTTTTTAGACTATTATATTTGAGGAGATTCACAGATGTACCATTATTTCTTATTGTGGATTGTATCTTTGATCCCTTCGCTATTTCCATTCGTGTATTATTTCCTCCTTAGTTGTTTTGTGATTGAGTTTGATATATTTGTGAGATACCATATTGCTCCTCCAATTGGAGTTGAGATGATTGACATGTACCATATTATATTGTTGAAATGTTAGACAGTTAGAAATGACCCAGACAGCGTTCTACCGCCGATTCTGCAGTGTAGGCTGGGCGTAACCACGTACTCGTGCCCGAATATCAGGGTACGGGTCGTGACACATTTTTAGTGGTGGCCCATGCAGGTCTAGATAGACATCGTAGTTGTGCTCGACTAGAGTATTGCTACGAGCCTGCTTTAGGATACAGAATTTAGGCTGAGAGTTACTCAATCACAACTAGAAAAACTCCAATATATGTTCTATAAATTTTTATCTATTTGATACTGTCTTTCATTTTGGATTAAGTTATGTCCTTCTTTGATGATATCGCATTATAATCAATATTGATTTCGTATTTTTCAATCTGACTTCAAGATGCCTCCGAAGGTCAGATTCTATCGCTCAGGAGCAGCAGCAACTTCCTCAGCTACTTCCCAGCCTGCTACGGATAGGGTAGCAGCTTCTACTGTTTCATCTTCAGTCAAGAGGATCGCCTCACCGGTCCAGGTGGGAGTCTCAGCAGCCGCTTTTGGGGGTGCTTCTCCCCTGGTTCAGAAGGTTGCTCCAGTTATTCCCGAGGATCTTCCGCCACCACCGCCAGTACCAGCTGATGCTATACAGCTATTTGCACTTTTCCAGATGATGATGGAGGCCCAGAGGGCCCAGGCTGAGGCACAACACCGACAGACCGATGTGATGAGACAGGGCATCTAGAGTGCTCACCAGGTGGCCATCACCGCCGTAGAGAGGACCGCACCACCACAGCCACGGGAGGTACAGCCCAGGCCCGACACTATTCAAGACTTCAAGAAGTTGGATCCCCGGCCTTTCAAGGGGACAGAGGGCATCATCTATGCGGATGATTGGTTGGAGAGCATGGAGCGCGTCATGCGCTTATCTCGTCTTGCGGAGGACCTGATGGTGGAGGCAGCGGGATTGCAGATGATGGACATTGCCAGCACGTGGTTCCGGAATGAGCCACAAATCGTCGATCCAGGATTGACATGGGGAGAGTTCAGGGACTTGTTCAGAAGGAAGTTCTTTCCACCTACTGAGAGACTTGACCTGGAGAGATAGTTCCAGAACTTTTACCAGGGGAACATGACGGTGGAGGAGTATGCCGCCGAGTTTGGTATTTTACGTATCTTACGATATGGTATAGTATTGATACTCTAGTATCCTATGATAGCTAGTATAGCCTAGATACATAGTGTATGGACCAAATATCCTAGAAATGGACTCATACAACCTATAAATAGCTAGTTTGACCTAGAGTTGACCTAGTTTGACTGTTTTGGCTTAGAATTGGCCTAATGACCTAGAAATGGACTAGTTTAACTTGTCATCATTCCAAAATCTTGTATTGATATAACTTTCCATATTTAGGTCTTCGGAACACCATTTCGGATACAGGTAATACTCAACCCCAGATTCCAGGCAAGTACATCTCTTTGTTAGTTTTTATTTTATGATAGTGTATATATCACTTATTCTAGAACTGTATACTTGATTCTGACACAGTGGCTACACGGACTGGTACTAAATGGATCCTATCATGAGATGTTATCCCTTACCATGTTCAGCGGGTACTCCTTCACATGTACTTCATCGTGTATATCGGGTATTAATTATTATGTATTTCGTGTTCACACACTGCTCGTGTTCAGTGTGTCCATATTCGTGTTCGTAATGTGTCGTGATTGGATCCATGAGTATTGGTTGCGGATAGGGGAGTATGAGTTGGTTATATGATCAAAGCCATCTTGTATTCGTGTAGATGTTGATTATATATCACACGTATAATCGAGTTATCTTATTATATTCGTGTTCACACACTGCTCGTGTTCAGTGTGCTTATATTCGTGTTCAACCCAAACCGATCACATAATAAACTTGTACTTTATGACACATTAGCTAGTATATCTACTTTCATCACTTTCATCTATTCATATTGTCTGTTATTTACTTTTCAGTACATTACATGTTCACTCCTGTTCATTATCGTTTCCTATTGCAAGTTATCTTATATTCTTTTCTATTATTTGTTCCATATGCTCTATTATGTTTCTGGAACTGCTTTTAGAGGTATGTACTTCGCTCCTTTCATGATTGGATAATATTTTTTTTTGCTTTTGTTGTGCTCTCCATTCTGGGATTTCAGAGTGATACTGTCACGACCCGCACCCGGGTATTCGGGCACGAGTACGTGGGTACGTCCAGCCTACGCCGCAGTGTCGGCGGTAGTACGCTGTCTAGGTCATATCCACAGTTAAGTAAATCTAGCTCATTCACAATATTATAAGTAGGCAAAGATAATAACAGGAAAGGAATGCTAAGATTTCATAAATAAAATAAATGTGACGAACAGATCCATGGTTTATTACAGAACCAGAAATTAAATCGGGGACAAACCCGATTACTAAGATGAAAGGAAAAATAAATAACTACTGCTAACTACTCCGCAGAAGTAGTCTCCTGGGTGGGAACCGGCTCCTCAAATGTGTCATCTGCTCCCTCATAGGGGCCATAATAGGTGGGGGCATAATCCTCATTATCGCCTAATATCAACGGATCCAGTCAGGAAAGGAGCAAAGTACACAATGCACAACAAAGATTAAACTAAATATTTATGATAAGAAGGAAAGAAACTGTCTAAGTATCATGATAAGAATATGCATAAATAAGAAGCAACAATAACTAAGAGTTAAATGCTATAAACAGGGATATAAGTAAAATAGGAATAAAATAAGACAGGAAAATGAAACTACAACAAGACAACAGGAACTGCAACAAGACAAGAACTATGTGTGTGAACTTGTGTTATTTAGAATACGTAGTTGGCATATAGGGGTTTATAAGGCTAATCAGGACGTCATAGATGGCTATCAGTCAGGAATAATCGAGTATCAGGCTGATGGTACAGTCGCGTACCAACAGCTAGCAGTCAGGACAGGGGGAAGGGTAAACTACATGCTTCCTAGTATTCTCCCACCCGACACGAAAAGCAAGACATGAAATCCAATGTTCTAGCACTACGTGTAATCATCCAATGGTACTAGTAGAGCAAGGAACTAATTATCACAATATAAAGAATAAGCTTGAAGTGCAGGTACTTGCCTGATGTTTGGATCCAATTATAGTTATGTTCTCGGGGAAAAATTCCAGAAATGAGTCCGGATGCTGAAATAAATATTACCATCATGCTCAGAAGATATCAAATAGCTAGAAACGCCTGTCCTTGAGTCCAATTTGGAGACAAGGGCAAAAACGACAATTTCGGGTCAAAACGGGGTCCGCATGTGGGCCCGCTTTGCACCGAAAAAACGTGTCAGGGTCAAAGGTCTCCAAATTCACCAAACTTAGTGTCAACAGGTCAGAAACAATGATACGAACCCAACGGAACTTCCAGAATTGGATTCCGATGAGCCGATCACAAAATCGCCCGTCGAGCGGGGCCTGTGGGGCCCACGACACGCGATTTCGTCAACGTTCTCAGAATTGAACCAAACTTGGGTCACAGGACCAGCGTATCGCTACGAGTCCGATGGCACAAGTTTCGTTTCGATCCGACGTGTGTACAGAAAGTTAGGTTATGATTCAGAAAAGGCGGATACGGGGCGGTGTCCGCGGATACGCGTTGATCCCGGTGTGCACGTACACCCGAATCGACTTTCGTGAAATCTCACACGTCCGTATCAACGATGCGCACGTATCTGTGAAGACCGTGCACGACCAAGTCGTCCCGTTTGGCGGGGCGTACCCAGTTCTGGGGTGAATCGGGTCGATGTTTTTCCTGTTTTTGGATCGCGGTGTGCGATCACCACAAGACGCGATGCCCCGAGCGGTTTGTCCGGGCACCGAGAGGTTCATACAGGCTTCGCAACACAATTTACGGAATTGAAAACGGGGCAGCGAGGAGAAAGATATGAGTACCTGAACAGGGCTCAGAAACCCGAAAATTCTCGTGTCCGTGTCGTGTCCGACACGCCGACACATGAATTCGAAAATTAGGGTTAGGGTTAAGGTTTTGAACTTCGGCGAGGGGAGCCCGGCCGGAAGAGGGCGGCGCCGCTGCGGGGGAGGCCGGCCGGGGGCTGGGCGGCTGCGTCGTCGACGGCGGGGTCGAGGGCGGCTCGTCGGCTGCCGTCGGGTGCTGGGAAGAAGGGGAGGAGCGGCTGCTGCTCGTCGTCGAGGGCGGTGGAGGAAGGAGGCGGGCGGTGGCGCAGGATCTCGAGGAGGGTGGTGCCGGAGGAGAGGGTGGCGGAGGAGCTCGGGGGTTAGGGTGGTGGCGGATCTGGCCGGAGCCGAGGGGAGGGTCGGCTTAAATATGCGGAGAGGGGCGTGGGGTTAGCCGGGAAGGGCGGAGGAGAGGGCTACGTGGCGGGGAAGGCGGGGCAGAGCGGAAGAGGGGGTCGTGGGGAGTGGCTGGCCGCCGGAGGCGGCAGAAAATGTGCGCCGGAGCGGGACCGGATCGTGGGGAGAAGACGGGTTGGCGGGTCGCGGGTCGAGGGTATGACCCGACCCGACCCGGTAAGTCTGCTGGGCCGGGCTGGGGGCCGCGGGCTGGGCCAGAAAACGGGCTGGGCCGGATAACAGAAATAATAATAATAATAATAATAATAATAATAATAATAATAATAATAATAATAATAATAATTAATTAATTAACAAATAAATAAATAAATAGTTTTTAGGTGTTTTAAATTAGGTCCGGGGCCCAATAAATTCCAGAAAAATTACCCTAAGTCCAGTTTTTCATTTTACACCCAAAAATATTATTTTCATAATATTTTAATATTATTTATTATCAATTAGAAATCATTTAATGATTAAAACCCTGATTTTAATTACAGAAAAATTCCCAAAAAATTCCAGAAAATTGTGAAAATCCCAATTTAATATTTTTTGAAAAATCAGGGGCTTACAGATACTATAGACATGACTGCTCTTACCCTGTAGACTTGAGGTAACTATTGTAGAGATTAGTTAGTGTTCATTTTCATACCTTGTCTAATTTCCTTACTGCAGAATGTTATTGATTATCCTTCTTGTTCGTTCTTCTTTTAGATTATTGTGACTGAGTATATGGTAGTACTGGTTGTACTAGTATGATAGATAGATAGATAATGATAACCTAGATAACGTTCTACCGCTTATGCTGCGACATAGGTTGGACGTACCTACGTACTCGTGCCCCGATCATGCGGGTGCGGGTCGTGACATGCTTTGCACAGAAGACTCCCAGAGATAAGATTATTGGCAATGACTAGTACATGCTTCACATTCTCTAGGGTAAGTGTCTTTTTCGAAGTCAGTTTCAATACTACAGTTCCGATCCTTATAACTTCAGCTTGAGATTTGTTCGCCATTGAAACCTTTCCAACGGTAGGTTCGTAAATGGTGAAAAACTCATTCTTTGAATATGTAGTACCCCGCTCCTAACGGTGGCAATGTATGGATATTGATATCGGTTTATTGGCTCGAGAGGAAGTCTTTAGTTAGAGCTCCCTTATTGGGACTAGAAGACGATTGATCATGATGAGTGAGCAACACTTTACTTTCTGATTCTTTCACGATTAATAAAAAATTCATAAGAATTAATGCATGCTTGTTGATAAGAATAAAGTCTTTAATCACTAAGAATGATAGTACATGAACTATGTATGCTTTAGCAAGAGAATTTGCATGTTTGCGTAATAAAAGAACCATTTGTTATACTTGTTCAAGGTAAGAAGATTGTATGCTAAAAGTTAGATTGTTGCTACAAATGAAAGATTGTATAAAGATAAATAGAATGATTGTATGCCCCTACATCATATGTAATGAAAGAGTAGAATTTTATGATTACGTTATCCAATGTTGATAGAACTATTGTTATGTGTGAGACCCGTCTTACTATTCTAGTATACGCACCCAAGATATGCATATTATACGTGTATAGTTTGCTTATTATTTAATTGCTTAATTTATGCTTTATGTCATTCATGCATTGTTTAGGTTATTTTTATAAATTTTTCTTAGTTGCATGCTTTGCACCGTTGGTCCCTTGGTTTTCTTGTGTGTGTGACTGTGATGAACCCGAGTGAGGGGCCTGGATTATGATCCAATGGCCTACAATCCTAGATTTTCCTATATATACTCAACCTTTCTCTTTCCTTCACTTTTTTTCCTTTTACTTCTATTTTCTTCTTCACTTCTTCCACAACCAAGAGCAGCAGCCGAGCTTGGCCTTGGCTGTGGGTGACCTTGGTAGTGTTGGTTTTAGGCTAGAACTTGACCGTAAGCAACTACATCTTGCCAACCGAGTGAACCCATGAATTGGGAGCTTCTTGATAAACCTAAGTTTACATTTATTTGCTAGCTTAGTTATCTGCATATCTTTAGTAGCTTAAAACTGGATTGTAGACTCTTTTGTAACCTTGGTTTTGTTGCACTCGTATTTGATCTTGAACGAAAAAGTTGAGAACAACGAAGTCGGAGCACAAAGTGTGCTGGCCGAAGAAGAATGGGCAATTCTACGAAAAGTGTGCATGAGATCCTTGAAAACTTGAGCGCACTATATGCTATGTCATAAAAATGCTTGCGTTCAACACAATATTCAAATCCTTGTAAAAATGCTTGCGTTTAGCACAACATTCAAATCTTTGCAAAAGTAGATATGTTGAGTACTCTGGCGCACTTTGCTCCTCATGCATATGTTTTGTACGAATCTCATTTAATCAAACCCTTGCAAAAGTGCGCCAAGGCTATCAAAAACTTGGGCGCACTTTTGAGAGAAATTATTATCGGTGCACATTTGAGCGTTCAACCTCTTCTATCAAGAGAAAGTGCGCCAAGCCTTTGTTGGCGCACTAATTCCTTTCTTTGAGTATTCTTGATAGGCGAGCCTTAACTTTGGCATCGTCTCGACTGTCGTGTTCTCGAATATCGTGTCTTGATTGCTGTATCATGCTTTGAGACTTGTGTTTTATCTTTTAGTAGACCTTCCTACGCTCGTTGTGCGCCAAACCTCCCTGCTGGCAAGATTGATGAAAGTGCGCCAAGCACCTGGCTCCTAGTTTGCGTACTTCTATCATAGTGCGCCAAGTTTATAACTTGTGTACTTTCATCATTGTGCGCCAAAACTTTCTGCTGGCAAGATTGATGAAAATGCGCCAAGCCCCTGGCTCGCCTACTTCTATCATTGTGCGATCAAAGTTCTAGAAGTGCACTTTAGTATCATTTGTGCGCCATCTTTTGCTCGAAGCACTTTTATATCAAAGTGCGCCAGAACTGCCCGGACTAGTGATTTGTGCACTTATGTTATTTGGTGGGCGCCGGCCGGTCTTTCGGCCGGATCCTTTGGCCATTTGTGCGCCAATGATGTTTTTGGCTATTTGTGTGCCGATAGTGGTTTTGGCCCATTATGCGCGGATGATTTATTTTCTTGCCTGATTATACGCCAACCCTAAATTGTTGATTTATGCGCATGTATGCCATTATTATTTTTAAGTAATGCTTAGCACTTGATGTTTCTCGGGTTCTCTTTTATCCAGTTATTTTAGTTAGTCCTGATTATTTCTTGAATGTGACATTCTTGATATAGATCTTGATTTTCCTGACATGAGCTAAGTGACTGTACATTATAAATGAACTCCTGAATCTTGACCCAGAACTGATAACCCTGATACTCCTGATCCCGATACTCTTGATAGTGGCTCGATGTAGCGCACTCATGACTTAAGAATTCCTGAACTATCCTGACCAAGGCTATTAGTAGCACCTGTATTGCATGTCATGTATGCACGTGGTTGATTTTGATTGTGCTTGTTAAGCTATTGTCATGTCTTGCATCATGTCTAAGGCAGAATCTCGAGCACCACAGTCGAGAATTCTAGATAATTGTCCAGGCTAATAACTAGAATAATAATCTAGAAAGCATCTAGAGTGATTTTCTGGCTACATGCAATCCCGGTATCCTAATGACACCTGATGGATTTGGAGCTCTCCGTCGTGAGGGGCACACTTCCAACACACCGATAAATGTTGCACTACCAGAAAAGATAAGAAAATGATTGTACCTGATAAACCTATAATATGTACCCGTTAGTTTGGATAATCCAGATAGTCTACAGGGCACGTGGCTGTAAGAAATCTCAAACTACATGTGTTAGTAACTAGGAATGTGATAACCCTAGTTAGCTAACGATAGCGAGCCATAGGGCATGATTGGCCGTGATCGCTTGATTTTTAGTCTAGTCTAGTAATGTCCTAATTTAATTAACAACTGACCCGTAAATGGTAACCAGAGTATTAATTCAAGATGTCCTTGTTTAATTATTACAGAATTGTTTAAATGTTATATTACCTACTATTCTTACTAATTTGTCTGCATGCTGATTTTAGTTTATAAATTTGGCACCTTTGTGGTACTTGTTGTTTGGGGTCTGACCCCAATGATTTTGTATGGCCATATTTTGGAGTAGGACCGCATGATCTCCCGTACTTTTCTCCTCAAGATGGTGAACACGAGGAGCACCCGAGGACATGAGTGGGTTTCTCTTTCATCATCCACTTGATCTTGTATAATTATTCTTATGAGTCATTTAGCCACCGAGTACGTGTTTAGCTCGTGTTCTGGGATCTTGATACTGCAGCCTGAGGGCCTACATGTAAAGAATATTCGAGACTATAACTAGAGCTGATCATGTAATATTGTACTCTGTTAGTTCTTCATTTTGGTAACTAGCTTAATGATCATCTATGTATGTATAATATGGGATGCCTTACTATTATATGTTTGGTGATCATATATCTTGTAACTTGTTGCTTGCTTGAGATTGAGACACCTAGGATTTCTTAACCCAGTAATGACTGTTGGATTGTAGAGTAAATCCTCACATGTCTAGACAGTCGTGACAGTATATCGGAGTATAGAGTACTCTGGTATACGTGGTTGGCTTTGTCTACCCCCGCTCTCCAGTATTCTGGTTCTATGACGTGACACTATGCTTTCATAAGTAAGAATGATTACATATTTCCTTTATCATATGGTGCAATGATAAGAACTGTATGAAAGAACTTGTATTGTTGCAACTGAAATGATATAAAATACGGCATGGCCGCGTGGAAAAGAAAAGGAAAGAGCTATTGGCTCTGTAATATGAAAAAAAAGAAAAGACAAAAATGTTTGCTTATTGAATAGTTATTGCATCCTTGAGTTTTTATCTGATAGAAGTTGCATTCATGCATTGGTCTCGAAAAACTTGTGGACAAAGAAACTTGCTCGACCAATTTTTGGGGCATCAAGATCGCTCGACCTAGGAGGGAACAGAGGAACACCCTAAGGTTTGTACGTCTTCGCGATTATGGGGTGTTGGTTTATTAGAGAGATAGGCTTGTACGTCCCAACTGCTAATATTCATACTCCATTAGTGAAGAGATGAACCGTGAGTCACAGCTGCTAATACAGGCGTATATTAATGAAGAGTTGAACCGTGAGTCATAGCTGCTAATCATGGAAAGTCACCCATGGACTATCATATAGTTATGTCGCATGTTAGGACATCATTCTTGCAAGCCCAACAGTTTGATGCAGAGACAAACATGAAACTTATTATATACATGTGCAAATTGTTCTAATCCTTGTTTGTTGTAGGGATGGATCGGCGGCCATGGGTAAGAATTACTGAATATGTGATATTTTCTATTGATTATATTTTCTATCATGAACTGCTTTTAAGTAATAAATTGTTCACATGAAATACTATTGTCCCATTTAATAAGAAGAACTGTGTTAACTGAATGCTGCTGATATGTCCCTAGAAGTAAGTAATAGATGTGGACCGTGAGATATGTTGCGCATGTTAAGTTGGAAATATATCGATATCGTGTATAAAATTGTCCCTACTGCTCGTGTGAATGAAAGAAGAAACATGGTTTTGAATATGATATGACTCTTGATTCTGTATATAGCATGAAATAAACGTAGGTAAAAGATAATAAGATCACTAATAAAAGCAATATTTTCTAACATGAATACTAAGTGTCTGCTTTCAAGGAGTGTAGTCGTGTTCCTCACCAGTGTATTCCCAGTGTATTGACCCCCACCAGATTGTACGCAGGTGCTAGATGTTCTGTTGGATGATCTGAGGCGATAGAAGAATACATACCAGTGTGAGCCAGAGATCAAAAGACGCATGGTTGTTTTTTGTATAAATGGATGTAATATATGGAACGGAGTCGTTGTAACATTGTAAGCCAAGTTGGCATGTATTAGTTGGCTATTGAAAGTTGTTTTAACCGTTGTAATATATGAATAAAAGAGATCATGTTTCTTGCCTCATTGCGTTCATTTAGTTTTCTGCATTAAAGTTCTGTTGCTTCTAACTCTGATCAGTCTATTTTTTTATTGTGCAAGTTTGTGCCTTGTACATGCGCAACTTAGTCTTATACGACATAACGCCTAGTCCTTCGCGATTGCGGCGTGACAGAACATACGTGGCAAGATTCACCCCTATCCACCCACCAATCCGTGTCCATGCCAGATGAGTCAACCTGTACAATCATGGCAAACAAGTTAAGCTCACTCTGCTTTATTTATTTATTTTGGTTTTGACTTGGACCTGCAGTATTTCTTGTAGTGACCCTTCTTGCCACAGTTGTAGCAAGTCCCGTCGTTGCTACACTTAGGCTTGAAAGAAGCGGACTTTACCTTCAGATGGTTGAAATCTTTCTTGTTGTTGTTGGAGGACGTTTATGCTTCCCCTTAGAGTCTATAGTTTATACCATGTTGGCCTTTACAAACTACTAGGATATAGTGTCCACTTTGATTAGATTTCTAACTTCATCTTCAATATAAATGAATTGTAGAAGATCTAGTTTTGTCTTCATCTTCTTATGGTACAAATCGGTTGTGAATCGATTCCAGCTATGAGGGAGTTTGTAGACGATGACTCCACCATAAACTTGTTTTCTAGAGGCATATTCTCCTCATAAAGCTTCTGCTATAGCTTTAGTAATTCTTTGACTTGCGGCAACATAGTCTTCTCATCTTCAAATGCATTTTGAAGAACTTATAGACGTCATATATTTTGGACATCTTCTCGCCAATCTTATATTGTTTTTCAAGAGATTGACATACGTCTCTTGTATTAACTTTTTTGTTGTATGACTCTTCCATGATCTTTTGTTTCATTCAGAATCGACAACTTACACAAATTATTATCTTTCTTTCATTTGTATTGCTTGTCTATCACGTTAGCAATGGCTAACACATCTCCCGTCTTTGGAAGCGTAGGCTCTGGATCTGTCAACATGTACTCAATGTTTATAACTTGAAGATTGAGACTAATCTTTCTCTTCTAATTTTTGTAGTATTCTCTATTGAACTTCTCAAGTTTGTGAAAACCCGTGTCGAGGAGATTTGCACGATTTTCTATCTTTGTTGCTCAAATCTTGCTTTGAGATTGTTGCTTCTGTGGTTACAAAGATCGTACAAGTACGTGAAAAAAAAAAAAAAACTACTCTTACGCAAGATGCGTAAAAGAACTGAAATATAAATTACAACTTGTAATATGTAAAACTAATGAACTTTGCAACAAAGTTGCTAACAATCACTTGTTACAATCAAAACAGAATATGATAAGAACTACTTGAGAAGAAAACTCATAGGGGTGATAAAATCATCGTTGCTCAAAGCAAGATTTGACGTTATTTCTTCGATCCTCTCCTAGGAACCAAGAAGTTCAAAAGATAGAACATCTGCAACACTCCTTTGTCACTCATGCACAGATAAACTTGGACTCCACAAACCAACAACACTTCATTGCTTCGAGTGGCTGCAGCTAACTCTCCTCTTGTAGCAAATAATCTCTTGTTCTCACTTGTAAAAGTGATGAACTTGTGTTTATACAAGGGAGCCAACCCCCTTAGCAGCCAACTTCCCATAATGGACAGTAAAGTCAGAGAATAACTCTCCATTAAGTGAGCAGTTACAGCAGTAACCCCCATGAAATTGCAATTATGCTCAAAAGCAGCGAATAACCACTTCGCGTGGACAAAATTTACGCTCTAACTAAATTTTCACGCCAACAACTACCAAGCGAAAATGTAAATTTCTACTCCAACAGTCTCTACGCGAAACTATAGCCTTTAGAGCCCATTTGCACGCCAATGGTCACTGCACGGAAATCAGCACCCTGTTGCGTTCGCGCGGTGCCCCCACGGAAACCCACGTTGCGCCCACGTGGAAACTGTGTGGGAACGAGCGTTGAACGGCACAATGATCACCAAAAGCGCCATCTAGCGAGGAACAAGCACAAAACGATGCAATGACGTACAAAAGTGTCATCTCGTGTTCGATGCTCACATGAAAAGTGTGTCATCAAAGCACCATTTTTTGTCCTTTGCCTACGTCCTCGTCCGAGTCGCTAGACCCCTTCGAAGCCTAGTTCCCAAAGGAAATTCCAAAGAAATGAGTGACAAAAATATAAATATTTTTTGGAGGTCTTGATCCTTGTCCTCTTGAAAAATACCCCACCATACCAACCACATGGGTTACCACTCCCCATGTGCATAAGTCAATAAAAGATTAATTTTACATTGAAATACACACTTAGGGTTGCCACATGGATGTAAGACTGTTATCTAGATTTCAAATACAAAACCCCAACACTTGTGACACTGTTGTTTGCTTCTATCCTGATCTCAACAACCACATAACCCTCATGGCGACAATTTTGATGGGGACGACTTCATGGGCATCGTATATCGTCAGATATCTCTCGTCTCGTTCGAATTATTGAATGCTTGCAACTCAGCCCCGGAAGATTGTGTAGCTGATGAAACCAGGATAGAAGAAAACAACAATTTCCCTAGTTTCATTCTCGATTGGTTATGAAAAAACTAAATAATCTTAGTCACACAGTCTTCACCATACAAAACTAAATAATCAAAGTCACACAACCCTCACATATTTTCATTTAGTTTTAGGGTATTGTATAATATTCAAATTTTACATTTATTCAAAAATTACATTTAGCTCTCAATTTTGAACGGTCAGTCCAAGTCAACCGTTACGAGGAAACTCAAACCCTCTTCTAGACAATATGGAAACCTACACACAAATTTTTTATTTTATACAAGATCCTAAAACTAAATAACCATTTTTATTTTCGTCAACACCTACTCTGGAAGTAGGAACTTCGGTAGCAAAAGCAACAAAAAGAGAGAAACTAAGCCCTATAATTTACCAAGTTATTGCTGTAACCCACCCAGTGTCACCACAATGCCAGTTCTCAGCCACTATAGCCCCTTCTGTAAATTACTAGCTAGTGACGAAAAAAGAGTCATATAACCAGATAAGAACGATGAGAAAAAAAGCAGCAGCAGCAATGGTTAAACTCAGTAGCAATAGTGTATTCCAGAACTGTGAAGTCCACACCTTGTAACCAGAAACAAGAATATTGTGGGAACCCAGTAAAGAAAAGCGTCAAGCGAAACATTTAGATTCATTTCCAAAATGCATTGTATAAATTGCACATCTCCGCAACTCTGAGGACCAGTTATTTTACGAGATATATTTTGTACACATATACCCTATTACCTATGAACTACATATGATATTTTACTTTAGTGTATCAATTGCAAGAACAAGATCATCATGTTTGGCTCCTCTCACTTCCTTCACAACCTTGCCGTCTTTGAGAATCTTGAAAGTCGGAACAACCTTTAATGCCAACTCTTTCACCAAGGGCTGCAACATGAAACAATATCATATATATAATTAAAACCAGAAAAAAAAAAAGTGTGTTTGTGTGAGAGAGAGAGAGAGAGAGAAAGAGAGGGAGTAACAAACCCTGTTTTCCTGATTGCAATCAAGCTTGAGAAATACTACATCAAGGTACTTTTCGGACAATTTCTGAAATTTAGGGGCCATCACCTTGCAAGGACCACACCTAGAAACTCCAGAAGTTATAAGCAATCAGTCACTTTTCATGCACATACTTAAAAGAAGAGTGGTGTATATCATTAGTAGTAGTCGTAGTAGTAGTTTTTTTAACTCTATATGTTTACTATACTGATTGAAAGAAACAACAAAAAATTGGATCCTCCAGAGGTCGGAGGAGGAGGGGACGTGCTAACCAATTATGGATGTTATATCTTTTGCTTTGACTAACATTGCAACAAGAAAAGAATATATTGCAATTAGTATGTCCGTATGAGTTCCATGAGATCCCATCATCAGCTTCCGACTTCCGACTTCCGACTGAACCCTAGAGAGAATCCATTTTATTGATATATCTAAAACATGTGAATCCTTGGTACATTTATAGGAGCAAGTCATAACATCCTCCTTTAGCCATGGTGATGTGGAACTTAAGTGAGGTATACAATAATAATTACAAAGATTACAGATCAACATTCTCCCTCAAGTTGGTGCATAGGTATTGCACATGCCCAACATGTCTAAGAACTTGGAAAATGTTGACTCGAGACGGCTTTGGCGAAAATATTTGTCACTTTCTCTCCTGTTATGATAGTCGCTCCTCCAAGTTCTCCTTAATAAAGAATATGTCAATCTCAACATGCTTGGTTATACCATGCTGAACCGGATTGTGTGCAATATCACAAGCAATTTTATTATCACAAAACAACTTCAAAGGTTGATTATGTCTTAACTCCCAAATCTTGTAGTAGAAACTGAAGACATAAAATCTCACAAATCTGCAGTGCCATACTTCTCTATTCATTTTCTGCACTCGATTTTGTAACCACATTCTATTTTTTACTTCTGCAAGTAATAAGGTTACCTCCAACAAATGTGAGGTAATTGGACGTCGAACACATCTTCAGTTGAACATTGCCCAGTCTACATCAGTATAACTTTCAATTTTTAGATGACCATTCCTCATGAATAAAATTATTTTGCCTGAACTTTCCTTCAAATATCTCAATATCCTTGTGATGACGTTCATATGTTGTTCTTCTGGATAATGCATGTATTGACTAACCACGCTCGAGACATGAGCAAGATCAGGCCTAGTATGCGCCAAATACATTAATTAACCTACAAATTTTTGAAATCTTCTTTTGTCAACCGGTACAAGGTCAAGATCAATACTAAGTTTTAGTTTCTCTTCTAGTGGCGTAGCTACAGGCTGGCATGCCAACATACATGTTTCTTTCAACAGATCAATGACACGTTTCCTTTGTGATAGGAATATTCCTGATTTACACATTGATACCTCAATGTCCAGAAAATACTTCAAAGACCCGAGAACCTTCAATTCAAATTCAGTAGACAAATATTTCTGCAAGGTTGTCCGCTCTTCAGTGTCATTCTCCGTTACTACCATGTCATCAACGTAAACAATAAGTGTCGTAAGCTCTCATTTCCGCTTCAAAACAAAGTGTGATCACAATCACTCTTTTTGTAGCCAAATTATCTCATGGAGTTGGTGAATCTACTAAACTATGCCCGTAGGGATTGCTTCAAACAATAAAGGGATTTCTCTAATTTACACACCCGTTTATCGTGACCATCGAGAATATTAATCCCTGACAGGAGGTCACATAAATTTCTTCGGTCAGACAGCTGTGCAGAAATGCATTCTTTATGCCAAACTGATGTAATGGCCACCCTAGATCCGCTGCCAGAGATAAGAGAACACGGACCATAGTAACCTTTGCCACCAGAGCAAACGTATCTGTATAGTCAATTCCATACTTCTAAATATATCAATTTGCTACCAGCCTCGCCTTGAACCGGTTATGGTTCCATCGGCTTTGTACTTTCCAGTATAAACCTATTTGCATCCTACAGGTTTCTTGCCAGCTGTTAATCGGTTATTTTTCAGGTAGCATTTTTTTCAAGGATTTTAGCTCTTCATTTATTGCTTATCGCCATGGGAATCAACTAAAACTTCATGCCCACTATTAGGAATAGATACAATTGATAATTGATGTACAAATGCCTTGTTTGATTCTGACAGGTGACTAGTAGACACATAATTGTTTAATGGGTACAATATTTTTGACGCTGGATTTAGTTTGGTCACGTTGTATCGAGCTTTATACTTAGGATCAACTTTATAGGTTACTTTAGGAACTTATCGATTAGCATGTTTAGGGAGTCGACATGGTAGAGGTGCATCAAGAGCTGGAGACGATTGGTTACTATTAGCAGGAGAAAGAGCATCATGATTCTGGATCAATGTCTCACTTGGCACCAACAGTAGACTGAATGAGGATGCCGTCTCGGTCTCATGCTCTAATCTTCATAGTACCTCGGGTTCGGACTGTTGTTGCTCGGTAGTGGTCTGGACTCGGATTCTAAGGGTGGTTATTGCTTAGTTCGTAGTGGTTTAGGCTCGGATTCGGAGGAGGACAAAGGCTTTATTTGGTGTTCTCCATAGGACAATATTCTCTATTTTTCGTAACCGTTCATGAACATAGACTCCTAACCCTAGAGCATTCGGAAATCAATAATCAAAGGTATGAACTTCAATCTGCTTCTCCCCCTGAAGTGCGGATCCGGAATCACTTAAATATATCTCATGTTCATGGAAAGCATCTATAGTCACAAACATCTTCTTCGTTGGTAGATAGTAACAATGATAGCATTTTTGAGCTTTAGTCAGCAAACCAGTACTATTTGAGAGGCCAAAACAATATTCGTTCCCCACGCCTATTACAATAACAAATTGTCTTCCTCGTCCGAATGTCCTTAAAAACACAAAAATGAGGCCAAAAAATCACAATATTATTTGTGCTCTCTGAATGTTGCAACACGGCATGGACCCCGCATTGATTTTAGCGACGAAGGCCTCGGCACACTTGGCAGAGAACTCGTTAAGGTTCTTGTCGTTGGAGCAGCACTCCATGCAGCCAAAGCCGGCCTCCGCAACGAAAATGGTCGAAGTTGGACCAACATGGCGACGAGGAACAATGCAACGATGGCGACCTTGGTGTTGGCCATTTGTAGGTGGTTTTGGGGTCTGGTGGTTGTGTGTGTAGAGAGTTATATTCTTAGTTGGTGTTGGCCATTTGGAGAGAGAACCAGCAAAATAATGAAAAAAACATTGTATTCCACAATCCACATCAAGAGTCCATACTTACAGCCGAGTGAAAAGTTAAAAAGTATAAGGAAGGAGGGGGGGGGGGGGGGGGGGGGGGGGGTGGGGGTGGATGCTTTATACCTCTATTAGTAACAAGTCTATTAATAGTTGGCGAGGATTCCTCATGCGACAATATGGATTTCTATCGGAGTTCAACTTATTCTTCATTAGTAGCTAATAGATCTTATATGATCTACTCGACCTCACATAATTCTTATGTCTTGGCCAAGAATTAGTATCTTAGTGTTACCTAATTGCACGAGTACATACAAAGATATGGACACCATACAGATACGGGATACGTATATTTTCAAGGTGGTAATCTCTGTTGCATAAATACGGACACGGACACGATACAGACATAATTTTGCTGTCTGCGTGACATAGGGCCTTGAGCAATCACCGCACTGCAGATTTACTACGAGTTTATCTCAGCACCATTCTATTATATAATCCTTCAGGAAGCTTATATTGGACTTATTGGCACTCTTCCTCTACCATGTGATAAAATCAGAGCCTTAGGCCTCAACCTTCGTAGCTAAGTGGTTGGTCATAAAACATCCAGCCTTTGCAACTAAGGGTATTAAAAGACTGAACGTACGCCTCAATACTTGTTGCTAAGGGAAACATGTGTTCGATCATTGTAGAGACATGGAATAATTCAAGTCCATGCATCTAAAAAATCAAGTAGCCAAAATAATCCTAACTCAGTGAGGCCGCATACACCCAAAGTTCAAACAGCTATGCGACATGAAGCTCATGAGACATTCAACCAAAAGGATCAAGTCTTCATCTATGCGGCACATGCAGTAATCCTGAGAGCATGCGACATAGTTAACTTAGCCGCATACGTTACTCTGACACAACATTAATTGCTATGAGCGCTTCGTAGTCTGTGCAGACAACGGTTATGTGACAGACGTCAGTGCTTACGTCATCGTCATAATTACTTTTGTCAGTTAGTGTTCCTATCCGGCTAACAACTATGCGGCAATAGCTTCTCCAGTTTCCTTCCTAAGCAAAGCCTTCATGCGGCAGTGTCTCCATGCGGCAATGCGCCTTATGCAACAACCGCTCTCTTCCTTCATTATACAGCTGGCATGAAGACGAAAAGATAACTATAAATACATTAATGACGCATACGTTATAAACACGTCAAATTAATTTGGATTTTTGAATCGTCTTGTAATGCATGCCACGTGTCAAGTTGACCGGGTTATGCGTATACGTTCGGATCCAGATTATGCGTCTCATTGATTGCAGGAGATATGCGGCCAGACAAACCTTATGCGCCGAAGCCAGAAAGCAGTAACTTTTCAAATTCAGGCGCATGGCCGTTACAGTGTGAATGACTATAAATATTTGGAACATGTGCTTTCCAAGAACATCAAAAGCAGGGTACTTTTGAGCCAAATTGCTGCCATCATTGCTAGTGAGCCGAGAGATAGCAAGTTTCTTTCTATTTTCAATCTTTGTATTCGGGTAGTCAACGTAGTAAAGAAGTCGACCGTAGACTTGATCTTCATCGCTACAATCCCAAGATCTTTTGTACTTAGAATTCTCATTGTATTTAGGATTCTTTTGTACTTTAAAATAAATTTCTCAATAAAAGTTAGTAAAACTTTTGTTAACGGAAACAATCATCAGTGACTTAGCCAAGATTTGGGTGCATCGGGGTCAAAATCGACTAGTAAATTTTTAATCCAAAAAATTATAAAAATGTAAAGAAAAAATTGCATAAATTAGTCACAAAATCCTATTTTCTATATCTTATCTTGGTCGTCTATTCTAGTTTTCCTCAAAATATCGTTTCCATTAAAGTACACATTTCTAACACAATATAATCAGAATCTTAAACTTCAGTGTCATTCCATCCAGGTCATACAAGGCCTTTTTTAATAAATTTTAACAATTTGATCGAGGAGATTCAGTGTATCTTAAAACACATACTTGAATCCTACATCATGAACATTGTCGAGGAGACTCGAAGAGAGGAGCACACAAAAAAAGAATCCATTTTTTTACCGTTTCTAATATATATATATATATACTTATGCTGGTGGTTTCATATTATGGAATCAACCGTTGAATTTGGATTACAAGGCTAACATGTATCATTTAAGTAGATACTCTCACATTTTAATCTCAGTCTTGAAATCCAAATCCAACAGTTATAACATATGTTGATTCCATAATATGTACGATTGATTTTAGAACATTTCTTTATATATATATATATATATATATAGAGAGAGAGAGAGAGAGAGAGAGAGAGAGAGAGAGGTCACATGACCCCACTTGCCCATGGCTGGCTCCGCCAGTGTCGATCATAAACCATCCAACCTTAGCTGATGGGTGCAACTACCGAGCATCTCTCCATCCAGCGTTACCTGCTAAGAGTATTAAAAGACCGAACATAAGCCTAGCTCTCGTTGCAAAGGGACACATGAGGTGGATCATAAATCGTCCAGTCTTAAGGCAATAATCGAGCATCTCACCATCCAACCTTAGCTGTTGACGCCGATCATAAACAATTCAGCCTAGCAACAGATAGCTTAGGATAGATTAGTTATAAGCAATCCAGCCTCAACCGCTGAAGGCAATGATCAATTATACAGTCAATACCTGGCCTTGGCCATGCCTCCAGGGTATGGGACACTTCTAGTGCCTTCGGCTCATGCGGTCACTCAAGCACGACCGAACCTCCATCCTTCGGCTGCTATCCGGCCTTGGTCATGCCTCCCTTGGGGCATGGGGCACCTCTACTTCCTTTGGTTCGTGTGGTCATTCACGTGCGACTGAACCTCGGTCCTCCAGCAGCTACTAAGCCTTGGTCATGTCTCCCTTAGGACCTAGGCCTTAGCTATGTCTGTTGCAATTAGTTGATTCATTTTATTGATTGTCTCATTGGCATTATATAGCCTTACAGTCATTAATACAATGATCTCAATCATTATGACAATAATCTCATAATGGAATATCCTGTGACATATTCTGGCATCCCAAATATGTCCTCAGGATATTCCCATGTGCTTATACTATACTTAAATATGACACCCAACATACCATATCAACGCTCCCCCTCAAGATGGGTGAATGATATTCACTAAGCCCATCTTGTCACATCCTCTAATCATGCTCACTGAGGCGAGTCCCTTGGTTAGTCCATCTGCTACTTGATCCCTGGTTGGAACATGGCCAAGCTCAAGTAATCCACTATCCAACTTCTCTTTGATGAATAATCTATCAATCTCGATGTGTTTGGTCCTGTCATGCTGTACTGGATTGTTGGCGATACTAATAGCTGACTGATTGTCACACCACAGCTTCATCTTGGCTCCTTGATCCAGCTTCAGCTCCACCAGCATATTCTTCAACCATAGCAGCTCTGCAACTCCCAAGGCCATAGCTCTGTACTCTGCTTCAGCTGTCGATCTGGCCACCACAGACTGCTTCTTACTTCTCCAGGAGACCAAGTTACCTCCTACAAATATGTAATATCCTGAGGTAGTCCTCCTGTCATCAGCACAACTAGCCCAGTCAGAATCACAGTAGCCCTCGATGCTCACGTGATTGTTCTTCCTGAATATTAGTCCCTTCCCGGGAGCACCTTTTAAGTACCTCAGAATCTGGTACACTGCATCCATATGACCCTTCCGTGGGTCATGCATGTAGCGGCTCACCACACTTACTGCAAAGCAGATATCAGGACGTGTGTGGCTCAAATAGATCAACTTGCCAACCAGTCTCTGGTATCTGTCCCGATCAACTACTTCTCCAGCCTCAGCATCAATCTTGAACCTCTGATCTATTGGTGTCGCTGCAGGTTTGCACCCCAACATCCCAGTTTCTGTGAGAAGGTCCAGTGCATACTTCCTTTGAGAGAGAACAATCCCCTCTGCTTCTCGAGCAATCTCAATCCCAAGGAAGTACCGAAGAGGGCCGAGTTCCTTCACCTCGAATTCCTTGCCAAGCTTTCCTTTGAGTTGGGCGATCTCCTGCTCATCATCTTCTGTGATAATCATATCGTCCACATACACCACAAGCATGGTGACGTGGCCTCCACTCCGACGGAAGAACACAGTATGATCAGCATTGATCTGCTGATATCCCATCCCTATCATCGCCCTTCTAAATCTGTCAAACCACGCTCGAGGAGACTGCTTCAGTCCATAGAGGGACTTCTTCAACCTGCAGACCATGCCTACTGTCTGATTGGTGCCAAATCCTGGTGGTATCTCCATGTACACCTCCTCCACTAGATCTCCGTGAAGAAACGCATTCTTCACATCCAGTTGGTGTAGCTTCCATCCACCATTCGCTGCCAGAGAAATCAGAGTCCTGACATTGCTCATCTTTGCAACTGGTGCAAAGGTCTCGTCATAGTCGATGTCGTACGTCTGACTGTATCCTTTGGCTACTAGTCGAGCTTTGTAGCGCTCAACCTGTCCATCTGAGTTCTGTTTCACGGTAAAGACCCACTTGCATCCAACTGCTCTCTTCCCCTCTGGCAGTCTCACAAGCTCCCAAGTGTGGTTCTTCTCCAGAGCTTCCAACTCCTCGTGCATTGCCGCTTTCCACTTTGGATCGTTCTTGGCAACCTGTCAATTGTTAGGTACAGTAATACTATCCAAAGATGCTATAAATGCTCCATGAGAAGAAGGGATATGGTCATAAGAAACAAACTGAGCAATATCCCAACCATATCTGTTTGGAGGATTTTCTGCATTGCTGCGAGTGGTTCTCCGTACAGATAGTGGTGTGGGAGGAGTAGAAGTAGGAGGAATGATATCTTGTGAAGGAGGGGGTATCATCTGAAGGGGGGTTGGTGTCGGTGCCTCAGGAGTTGGGACGAACGCAGGCAAGGGACTTGGCACTGGCACTGTCGGTACTGGTCCTGCAGTTTGCTTCTCTCTCCTGCTGTAGGTAAGTAACTCTCCCTGAGCCGTAGGCCTAACACCTTCACCTTCTTGTCCCTTCTCCGTGCCTCCATGCCAAACTTCTAAATCGGTTACCACCAAGTTCTCCATCTCCCCCTCTCGCCTAATACTGGCAGTATTAGGCGTGTTGTGTGAAGTTCCGTCCTGGTGGTAGTATGGCTCATGCTCCCGAAAGTGGACATTCATACTGACAAATTTCTTCTTCTCTACTGGACTCCAGCACACATACCCCTTCTGGGTCGCCGAGTAGCCTACGAAGATGCATTTGACCGCTCTAGGGTCAAGTTTTCTAACTGATGGCCTGTTGTCCTTCACAAAACACACACACCCAAACACCTTCAGTGGGAGTATCCCACTATTATTGCCTTGCAATACCTCACATGGGGACTTCCATCCGAGGATCTTCGAGGGCATCATGTTGATGAGTTGAGCTGCTGTCAACACTGCATGCCCCCACAGACTCTGTGGGACATTCATGTCGATCATCATACTTGCGACCTCCAGAAGGTGTCTGTTTTTCCTTTCTGCAACTCCATTTTGTGCTGGTGTGTATGCACAAGTGGTCTGATGCTGTATTCCGTGTGCTGACAAGTATTCTGCAAGCGTCCTGTTGGTATACTCTGTTCCATTATCAGACCTCAGTACTTTCACAACTGCTTTGTACTGAGTCTGGACATGCTTATGGAAATTCCGAAAACAAGCAGGTACATCATTCTTATTTTTCATCAAATATAACCAGGTAATACGAGAGGCACACTCAATGAAAGAAACAAAGTACTTATAACCATTCATAGTGTTAGTAGCACATGGACCCCAGACATCAGAATGTACTACCTCAAAAGCAAAAGTGCTCCTATGACCCGTGCCAACATATGAGCTCCTAGTAAGTTTTCCTAACTCGCACGCATCACATACTAATTTCTCTTTATTTGTTTTTGCATAAATCTCTGGATACAACTTACTTAGAGTATCAAAGGAAGAATGTCCCATCCTCCGATGATGGAGTATCAAGGTATCCTCAGTCCTCTGCTGTAGTCCTTCCATGCCAGCCTTCTCTGCCATAGATACCAATGCTGAGTCCAGTCCTTCTCGATCTAGGTACCACAGTCCCTCATGCCAAGTGCCAGTCCCAAGTCTTCGTCCTGTCCCTTTCTCCTGGAAGGTCACCTTAGGAATATCAAAAGAAACAATGCATTTAAGTTGGAGGATTATAGAACTAATGGACAAGAGACTGACTGGAAAAGATGGAGCATGTAAAACATTGGATAATCTTACTGAACCTGTACAATTAACAGTACCCTTACCGACCACTGGCTGGAAAATGCCATCAGCTGTCTGAATGCTGTCTGCTGATGCTAGGTGAGTGTAGGAAGAAAACTCACTAGTATTCCCCGTCACATGCCGAGATGCTCCCGAGTCGATAATCCAGTCTAATGATTTAGACGCAAGGGCAAGTGATTCGTCAGTACCTTCTAATGGATGGGCATACATGGCAGCGTTGTCCCTAACAAAGAATGAGGTGGATGTCTCCTCTGTTCTACTCCTCATGTCTCCCAGTGCCTGGTCCTCCACAGTAAAGGTGCCATCAGCTTCTCCATTCCCTTCTGATATCAGGAGGTTCGCCCGATAACCTCCTCGGCCGCCTCGTCTACCCCCTCGACCACGACCACGTCCTCCATTATATCCTCGTCCGCCGAACGGTCCTCGTCCACCACCTGAATCTCCCTCCCTAGGTGGTTTGGTACAAGCATACCGATGATGACCCATCTCCCCACAGTTGTAGCACTGCCGGTTATGCTGCCAGGGCTCTCCCTTAGATCCTGTGTTACCTGAGCTGGTGATCGCTAGTGCTGACTTTGCTTCGGGGGGACCACCTGTCCCGGCTTGCAGCCTGATGCGTGTCTCCTCCTGGATCATGGCTGAGATAGCCTCCTCAAGGCTAGGGATCTTTGGTTGGGCTAGAAGTAGGGTCGTCCTCTGTGCGAAAGCTGCAGTCAGCCCTTTGAGGAACTTCATCGTCCTCTCCTGCAGACACACCTGTCTCTCCTTACACTTAGGGTCCCCGCAGCTCGTCCGATCTGAGGAGTGATCATAATCCAACCACAGACGCTCCAACTCCGTGGCATACTCCTGCACCGTCTTCTCTCCCTGTACGGTGTCATCAATCTCTCCCTTTATCTGGAAGACCCGTAAGTTGTTCCCCACACCATCATAGGTCCTTCTCAACTTCTCCCACAAATCTTTCACCATCTCAATACCGTAATACCGTCTACTGTGGCGGCAATAGACTGGACTAAGGAGTTGAGAAGCCAGATGTAGATCACCATATGAGTGGACTTTCACTCATCGCGTCCTGTCGAGCCCTCGTCCGGCTCTGTCGTCTTGCCCGTCAGGAACCCCTTCATGTTTTTTCCTGCGAGGGTTCTTCTCACCCGCCGTGACCAACTCAGATAGGTGGCTGGTCCATCTAATTTCATATCGATGGAGGGAAGCTTCAACTCCGGCGAAGTTCGTGTCGTGTTCTCACCAGCCGACATCGTCAACAACTTCATCAACGTCGCCACCTCTGCAGAATCTAGCTTCTTGATGATCTCCTCCATCGATGCGTCGTCTATCCAATCACGTCACGTCCGCTCCACGACTCACGTTCGTCCTCGTCGTCCGCTCCTAGATCCGAACATGTCCCCCCTTTTTCAGATCTAGGCATCCCTATTAGGCGCTGTCTCGTACTGGTGCGGAGGAGGCGGCAACACGCATGTCACAGCAGTCGTTGCAACAGCAGCAGCAGTAGTAGCCGCAGCAGTAGCGGGACGGGGCAGCAACAACGAAGGGCGGCCTGCGAAGGGCGGAGAAGGGAAGAAGGGGGGCGTGGAAGAGTTCGGTGAAAGAGTTCAATGGAGGAGATCTAGGAAATCCTCCTGTGGGTTTGTGGAAGCTTGGTGACGGCTAGGGTTTGTAGAAACCTGGCTCTGATACCATGTTGCAATTAGTTGATTCATTTTATTGATTGTCTCATTGGCATTATATAGCCTTACAGTCATTAATACAATGATCTCAATCATTATGACAATAATCTCATAATGGAATATCCTGTGACATATTCTGGCATCCCAAATATGTCCTCAGGATATTCCCATGTGCTTATACTATACTTAAATATGACACCCAGCATACCATATCAACAATGTCTCCCTTAGGACAAGGGGTACCTCTAGTGCATTCAGTTCGTTCATTCACTTATGCAAGATCGAACCTCCATTCTTCAACCGTTACTTGACCTCGGCCAAACCAGCCCTAGGGCATAGGGCACCTCTAGTGCCTTCGGTTCGTGCGATCACTCACGTGCGACCGAATCTCCATTCTGCATCCGCTACCCGACCTTGACCATGCCTCCCTGGCACCTTCAGTGCCTTCAGCTTGTGCGGTCACTCATGTGCGACCGAACCTTCCATCTTCTGGCCATTACCAGACCTTGGTTATGCCTTCCCTGGGGTATAGGACACATGAAGTGCCTTCGATTCGTGTGATCACTCACACACGATCGAATCTCCATTCTTTAACCGCTATCTGGCCTTGGACATGTCTTCCCTGGGACATAGGACTCCTCTCTGCCTTCGGCTTGTGAGGTTACTCACACGATCGACCTCAATCTTCCTATCGCTTCCATTCTTAGTAGTTGTATGAGTATTAAACAACGGAAGCAACTACTAGTAAGCACATGTAAGTAAACGACGTACTGGTATGCAACGAATAACAAAACAAGATTCTTGATACGCTCGCTACGATACCGACACATGAACTATTCACTTGTCTAGCTGGACAGTTTATTATTCCGATCTTAGTATCGATCTTAGTATCGATCTTAGTGATTCTCTAGATAGCATTACATTGATCGATCTGGACACTGAACGATTCGACATCTGATTGAGTGACTCGAAACTATTTCGTTCTACAAGAAGGTACAATGTAAATAATATTAATCTACAAGAGTATGGTTAAGATGATATCGAAGTAATCTTAGCAAGTCGCATAATTTGCCAACCTCCAATGGTGATCCACATGAATGATCTTAACTAAGAAATAGATTGAAGAACTCCTTCATCGAACACCTCACTGCAAAGATAGCCACGAATGCACAAACTAGATGACAATATTTGCCTGTGTCTGGTTGTCTTTAGGTAAACGAAAACTTGACCGGATTTTCGTTTACCTCTGACTCGTCGGGTCACAACAGGCCGAGAGAAAGAAGGAAATGAGATTAGGTTTAGGGTTCCTCTATGCCGCTCTATTTATAATAGAAGGTAGGGTCGTTTGGACATTAAGTTAGGTCTCTTTACTTTGAAAAGAATTGATCAAATCAAATCATATTCCATATATGCTTTCTATATTTGATCAAATCTAATCACATGGAATATTCAATAGATTAATCCCAATCAACCCCAGAATAATTATGAATGAATTGAGCTCCAAATCCAAGTTTGATATTACATGCTAGTGCACCCAATCTATTTGGACACAATCTATATCAGGGTTGAATTCAAAACCTCTTTAATGCAATTTCTCCTTACCATAGCTCAATCTCTTAACTTGGTTGGACACACCCTATTGTGTGTGATCTATTGGGTACTACAACATAATGGCAAGCAAGTTCCAGGCTCGGTTAGAACCACAGTTGAATTGCACGGGTATCTGGTCGAATCAACCAATCGATTATTCGATTGACTTTTGGGACTCACAACAACTTGTGAATCTTAGAACTCTGTAAATCAAGATGACACCTAACTTTAGAAGCCATAAACTTCTAGGAGGTCAAAAAAATCTCAGTAAGAACCTCGATTCGGCGGTTTTTTACTTGGAAGCTCGTTTTTCCGATGACGAGAGCTCGTTTTTCCGATGACGATAGCTCGTTTTTTCGGCGACATGAGCGTTTTCCATAAGACTATTTTTTTTTTAAAGAGGACAGAAAATTTGGAAAGAAAGTTGAATTTTTTTTAATACACGTTCATCAAAGTAACATAAAACTAATGATTACTTACATTGACATCATAAAAATTACCATACAAATGACCTCTCTGTAACTTTGAACTGAACTTTATAAATTCTAATAAATATTAAGATATCTATAAATTTTGATAACAACAATTAATAAACATAAAAAAAAAATTAGCGCACGCTCCCAACTTTAGACTGTTGAGAGTATTAAAGGATTATATATATATATATATATATATATATATATATATATATATATATATATATATATCCACATCAATAATAAAGCAGCCAAGTATTCTACTAAATTTCAATTTAGTATCAGAGCCAAACCTCCCCCCCTTTCCCAAACCCTAACCCCCTCCACAGCCGCCCCCTCTTCCGCCACCACCAGCCGTCGGCCAGCAGCCCCCCTCCTCGTCGGCCGGCAGCCCCCTCCCCTTCCTCCACGCCAACCCCCGCCCCCTCTCCATCGCCGTCAAGGTAGTATTTCATCTTCTTCTTTTTCTCTTCTACGAGTTGTAACTCGGTTCTGTCCGTATGCAACTGCGATTGCAAGGAAGAACGAGAAGTTAAATTTTCTGATTATCATTTTTTGTAGCAGCAAGTTGTAATCGGAATATTAATTATATAGTTGCTAGTTGGATCAAGGTATAGCAGTAAGAAAACTTTTGTGTGAACCCTTGATCTCGACTACAACTGTCGGTTCTTCTCCCTCCTTCTCGTCAGGCCATGCGGTCTCGGGTCGAAGCCGTGCACGGGACATGAGTAGCGGCTCTCAGGGTCACCGCTGCCGCTGAAAGAGGAACAATAGACGTGGAGAGGACGGCGATCAAAGGTGGAGACGATCCAGATCTGCCACCGTCTTACTGATGGAAGAGGACAAGGAGAAGATGTAGACGATCTACGGCAAGTTGACGGCCCAAGAGATGAAGGCTTTGGTGGACAATCTCTTCTCCAGGAGGCTGACCGAGACTAGCTCCCGTGTTGCACATGCAGATGTGGATCCTTCACCATACAAAATGAGAAAGTTGAAAAAACTGGAGATAAAGTTGGAGGGTACTTCCAACTACTTGAAGTGGTCGCGTCAGGCGATGCGGACTCTGAAGGCAAGAGGTTTGGTGGGCTATGTGAATGGCCAAACCAAGGCACCTGAAGATCACTCCTTACGGGAGTTTAATATGTGAAAATCGTCAACAATGTTGTTGCTTGATGGTTGACAGCCCCATTGACCGACCAAGTGTCGGATAACGTGGAAGCAATGGAGGGTGCTGGTGACATTTGGATGACGCTGAGAGACATGTACTCTGGGTCGGACAACCCTATGAGGGTCTTCCAACTACAAGATAAACTTGATAAGGTGGTCTAAGAAGATCACACCATCTCTGAGTATACGACTTTGCTGAAGAAGTATTGGTTAGATCTCGACCACTATGATCCTATTGGCGTGGAGGATGAGCAAGTGGAACCGACATTTGTGAAACATTATAAGAAGTTCATGGAGTATGTTTCGCGACAGAGGATGATGAAGTTCCTGAAGGGGCTCAACCCACCATTCAAGCAAAGGAGGAATGTCCTACTTGCACAATCCGGACTACCATCACTGGAGGAGGCCATAGCTGCTATGGCACAAGAACAGGCACAATTGAAATTAATACTTAGCACCACTAGCTCTCCGGGGGAGAAATCAGCTCTAGCAGTGTTTAACCCAAACCCTTTCGGAGGGGGAGGATGCTACAGCTGTGGAGAACCTGGACATTTCATCAGATTTTGTACGAAACCTCTAAGAGGCTAGTCCAGCGGTCACGGACGTAGCCGTGGAGGGCGTAGGGGTGCCAGAGGAGGCTTTGGCGGAGGTAGAGGTAATTATTATGGAGGGCACAAGGCAAAGCTAGCAGAAGGGAAAAATGAGAGCCAGTCATCCGATATAACCATCCGATATGACCCCTAGTGAGAGGAAAATGATAGAAATGTGGAGGAGCATGAAGCTTGAAACCAGCGACAGTCGAGCCAACACCACCTGGGCATCGACTCCAACTACCTCCAGGGGTAATATCACATATTATGTCCATACAAGCACAGGTATACCTGCTTATGCCCTTGCATCTACCTATAGACCAGGAAGTCTAAATTGGATAATTGACTCTGGGACATCCTGCCATGTCACGGGTGCCCATGATGAGTTCCAAGATTACACTTACCTGGCAACGCCTGAAAGCATTCAGACTGCTGATGGTACTGCTAGACCCATTGTGGGTAAAGGCACAATTGAATACACCACTTCTATGACTCTTATTGATGTCTTGCATGCTCCATCTTTTTCTGTTAATTTATTGTCCATTAGTGCAATTGTTCTTCAACTTAATTGTGTTGTTTCCTTTGACATTCCTAAGGTAATTTTTCAGGAGAAGTGAACGAAGAGACGGTTGGGGACTGACACTTGGCATAAAGGGCTATGATACTTGGACAGAAATGGGCTGGATGCAGCACTGGCATTACTAGTAGATGAAGCACAACAGGAGGAGCCTCGAAGGACTGTAGAGGCAGAATTATTACTCCAACATCAGCGTATGGGACACTTCATTCAGTCTACTGAGTCGGATGTATCCCTCTATGTATCAAAAGGCTAATAAGCAAAAGTTGGTTTGTGAAATTGAAAAACATACCAGAAGCTCGTATGTGAGTTCTAGAAATAGAAGTTTAGCTGCTTTTGATATGATACATTCTGATGTATGATAATATTGTCCTACAACTATTGTTAATGGTTTTAAGTGGTTTGTCACCTTTATTGACTGCTACACTCGTGTCACCTGGGTATATCTAATGAAGAGTAAGAGTGATGAATTTGCATGCTTTCAAGATTTTTACCACAGGATTTCAACACAATACGGTGCTAAGGTGAAGACTTTGAGGTCTGACAATGGGACAAAATACACCAACAAGGCTATTGAAGAACACTTATCAGCCTATGGGATACAATATCAGACTTCATGTGCCTATACACCAGCTCAGAATGACGTGGCGGAGCGGAAGAACATTCACCTGTTAGAAGTGGCACGGCTAATAATATTTGCTATGAATGTTCCTAAACACTTGTAGGGGCATGCCGTGTTGACGACTGCATATCTCATCAACATGATGCCCTCTCAGGTGTTAGGATGGAAGACACTGTTTGAGATGCTTACAGGTGAGAACAAGTACATTGTTCCCCCAAAGGTATTTGGATGTGTCTGCTTTGTGAAAGATAATAGGCATGCGGTGAAAAAGTTGGACCCTCGGGTAGAGAAGTGCGTCTTTGTTGGCTACTCAGGGACTCAGAAGGGATACTCTTGCTGGAGTCCTGTGGAGCGAAGGCTCTTTGTGAGCATGGACGTTACATTCAGAGAGATGGAACCATACTACCACAATGGTTCAGGTGAAGGCTCCGCATTTGGTGACACACCTAACACATGAGGTGTTAGGAGTGAGGGGAAGATGGGCCCAAGCATGATTGTTGGGTCAGTTCCATGTCCAATGATGAAAGTTGGTCCAAGGGAACAAGGGGGAGATAGCGAGGGGGAGAAAAGTGATAAGGAAGCTCACCATGAGGAAAAAAGTGATGTTGCAGTACAGGGGGAGGAAAATACTACAGAAAAATCTACAGAGCTCCAAGTCTACAGAAGGAGAAAGCAGCCTAACCCTGCCCCAACTCCTGAAGATGCACCTCCCGTACCGAATCCCTATGATTCGGATGCGGATCCCCCTGATTCGGATGGTATGATCTCTCCTCCTCATCCTTCTCCTATTCCCTTAAGGAGAACTTCTCGCAGTAATGCGAAAAGATTCCCTAATCGTTATGGTTATGAACATGACATCGTCCATTTTTTATCCTACTCTAATATATCCCCTACTTATGGAGCATTCATTGCATCGTTAGACACCACATATTTGCCTAAGTGTTGGCAGGAAGTAAAGGAAGATCCGAGGTGGAAAGCTGAGATGTTGGAGGAACTTTAGGTACTTGAAAGAAATGGGACATGGGAACTTGTTCCATTACTTAAAGAAAAGAGAGCAGTTGGATGCAAATGTATCTTCACAGTAAAGGAGACACCAGAAGGAAAGGTGAAGCGATACGGCAAGATTGGTTGCAAAGGGATTTACTCAGTCCTATGGTATCGACTATGATGAGACATTTCTCCAGTAGCAAAGGTGAGCATTGTAAAAACCATAGTTTCTCTTACAGCAAATCATGGGTGGCAACTTCATCAATTGGATGTGAAAAATGCTTTTCTTCATAGAGATCTACAAGAGAAAGTATACATGGAGATGCATCCCGGATTTTTGCACGAAGCAGTCAACAGGAAAGGTGTGCAAGCTGAAGAAATCACTATATAGACTCAAGCAATCTCCTCGGGCCTAATTTGAAAGATTCAGGAAGGCTGTCACAGACATAGGGTACAGCCAGACCAATGCAGATCACACGGTCTTCTTCCGACATGCGAGAGGCCATGTCACCATACTTGCAGTATATGTAGATGATATAGTGATCACAAGTGATGAGGAGAAGATTACTCAGCTGAAGCCAAAACTTGCCAAGGAATTTGAAGTAAAGGACTTGGGAATGATGATGTATTTTCTCGGGATCAAGGTGGCTCGAGGAAGAGATGGGATCGTCCTCTCTCAGAGAAAGTATGTACTAGATTTGCTCACAGAAACTGGTATGCTGGAATGTCGATCGACAATCACTTCAATCGATCAGAAAGATAAGTTTGGGACAGAGGCAGTAGAGACGGTTGATCGTGAGAGATATCAGAGACTTGTAAGCGGATTGATTTATCTAGGCTACACTCGTCCTGATATCTCATTTGTTGTGAGTGTAGTGAGTCGTTACATGCATGATCCAAGGAAGGATCACATGGATGCAGTTTTCCATATTCTGAGATATCAGAAGGGGGCTCCTAGAAGAGGGCTATGGTTCAAGAACAACGAACACATGGATGTTGAGGGGTACTGCGATGCAGATTGGGCAAGCTGTATGGACGACAGAAGGTCTACCTTAGGTTACTGTATCTTTGTGGGGGGTAACCTAGTCTCATGGAGAAGCAAAAAATAATCTGTGGTAGCACGATTGACCGCTGAAGCAGAATATAGAGCTATGGCTCTGGGAGTGTCGGAGTAGTTGTGGGTAAAATCACTGTTGACAGAGTTGAAGCTGGACCAGGGAACAACATTGCGCCTTTTGAGTGACAGTCAAGCTGCACTAATTATAGCTAACAATCCAGTTCAGCATGACAGAACAAAGCAGATCAAAATCGATCGGTTTTTCATCAAAGAGAAGCTAGAGAAAGGGATATTAAAGTTCGATCGTGTTCGCTTAGAAGAGCAAGTCGCACTTTGTTTTACTAATGGTCTTAATTCATTGAGTCTTTCTAAACTGTGACAAGATGAGGATGATTGATATCTATCACCCATCTTGAGGGGGAGTGTTGAGAGTATTAAAAGATTTTTTAGACCCACATGGAGTAGAGTAGTAGAGAGAGGTTAACCTCTCATATATATATGTAGCTCCACATCAATAATAAAGAAGCCAAGTATTCTACTAAATTTCTATTTAGACTCTTCTAAGTAGTTGCGCTCTCCCGCTCCCGTTCTCATTTCGGCTTCTGGCTTCTAAGCACCTAACAATGTGTTATGACTACTCATGTGTTTAGACTTAGAGGACGATATTTGATCCAAATAGAACCTTTCGTGTTCAGTTACTGTACAATTCAGTCCACCGCATAATACATCCTAGCTGAGATAATGGACATGGATTTACTAATGTCAAGTCTAAATAATCTCGCTATATGTATCTTGATCGTGCATTCAACGTTCGTCTATGACCAAATAGAAACATGCTTTCTATTTATCACACTACCTTGCCTAAGGGTTTAACAAACGTAAGACTACCAAATGATATAGGACATATAACTCTTATGCCTTGAGTGACAAATTCTTTATCGACTACTCACCAACTTCATAAGCCCTATAGCTACACCAAATAATATTTTTTCATAACTCATGGTTAGAGCTACTTTGGAATAGAATCAAAGTACAATGCATGCTTACAAATTTATAATATCAGGCCTGGGGACTACTTGTATCACTGACACTAGGAGTTTCCCATTGATATCCAACATACTCCATCGAAAAATTCCTTTAGTCGAGTTAGTTCAGTGAACGAGCACCCACATTTCTAACTTAGAATGTCCTTTACATTCGCAACTTACGCGAACAACCACGCTCATCATATATGAGTTGAAGTTAGTGTCTTTTAATCTTCCAGAAACCTGTCAATGTCCTTCTTGATGGACCTGCGACTAGGAACGATTTAGAAACGAAACGCAGAGTCTCCGAAGTCTGAATCTGTGATCTCATTATAACTCCGAGGACTTGTAGCTTTTCATTACAAGGACTTCATCAATCATAATAATTTGGTGGGAAGGTTCAAGTATGTCAAATACTAAAAAAAAAAAAAAATTATAAGTAATATTGTCAATAATTAACATGTACTATTACACGCAGTTACAATCCAAAATGTCTTCAGAATTGGTTTTTAGGTAACATCAGTCCGAAAATAATAGCCCACAATTATGTGAAAGTGAAAAAGAGCCTATAATTAAGTGAAAAAGAGCCCATAATTAAAGAGCCTATAAGGCCATATTACCAGCCCTAGTTACCCAAGTCCCTCGTAGCTATAAATAGCCTCCTAATGTGAATGTTTTCTGAACCCTTGCTGCCATCTATATTTCTTTCTTCTCTCAAAATTCCTATTTAACTTAGCAACAGAAGGGATGTCGGCCGGGTAGAGCCTGCTCAATGCCTAGGCAACCTAGGCATGGGCCTAGGGTCTCCAAAATTTTCTAAGGCCCCCAAACTAATTGATAACAACCATTAGTAACGCCCACCTATTATCTTTTTACTAAATCAATTCATAACAATTAATTATGTGTGGGTCACACAATATTAGATAAATTTTGATCCGTTCTCTCTCTCTCTCTCTCTCTCTCTCTCTCTCTATATATATATATATATATATATATATATATATATATATATATATATATATATGATGCCGCCGAACTCGAGAGACTCTTGTGGTTACCGAGGAGAGGCATAAGACCATGGCTGGGTGGCAGAAGATCGGTGGATCGAGCCACCGGGGGGGGGGGGGGCAAAAAGCATGCAACACGGCGTGCACAAAGTCCCGAACGTAACGTCGGACATCTCAAAAAAAATGATATGATGCAAATTACACAATAAAGAGATTATCCTAAGCATTTTTATTCTTGTTGGTATATTAGAATATTCTTGGTATATTTGTTGGTATATTGATAATCTCTTGGCTATTTATAGCCTTACAACCCTTCATCTTACATTAATACCCCATTAAAAATTTCTGTAGAATATTCTAATATCCTAACAAATATACCAAGAATATTCTAATATACCAACAAATACACCAAGAATATTCTAATATACCAACACTCCTCCTCAAGATGGACGAAAGATATTCACTAAGCACATCTTGTCACATCCTCTAATCATATCTGCAGAGCTAAGTCCCTTGGTCATACTGTCTGCTAGCTGCTCCTTGGTTGGAACATGATCTAGCTCCAGTAGTCCACAGTCCAACTTCTCCTTGATGAAGAACCTATCGATCTCGATGTGTTTGGTCATGTCATGTTGTACTGGATTGTTGGCGATACTAATGGCTGACTGGTTGTCACACCACAGCTTCATCTTGGCTCCTTGATCCAGCTTCAGCTCGACCAGCATACTCTTCAGCCATAGCAGCTCTGTAACTCCCAAGGCCATAGTTCTGTACTCCGCTTCAGCTGTCAATCTGGCCACCACCGACTGCTTCTTACTCCTCCAAGAGACCAAGTTGCCTCCTACAAATATGCAATAGCCCGAGGTAGACCTCATGTCATCAGTACAGCTAGCCCAGTCAGAGTCACAGTAGCCCTCGATGCTCAAGTGATCGTTCTTCCTGAATATCAGTTTATTTCCGGGGACACTCTTTAAGTATCTTAGAATCTGGTACACTGCGTCTATATGACCCTTCCTTGGGTCATGCATGTAGCGGCTGACCACACTCACTACAAATCATATATCAGGACGTGTGTGGCTCAAATAGATCAACTTGTCCACCAGTCTCTGGTATCTGTCTCGGTCAACTGGTTCTCCAGCCTCAACACACAGCTTGAACCCCTGGTTGATCGGCGTTGCTGCAGGTCTGCATCCCACCATCCTTGTTTCTGTGAGAAGGTCTAGCGCATAATTCCTCTGAGAAAGAACAATTCCCTCTGCTTCTTGAGCAATTTCAATCCCACGGAAGTACCGAAGAAGGCCAAGGTCCTTCACCTCGAACTCCTTGCCAAGCTTGCCCTTGAATCGGGCAATCTCCTGCTCATAATCTCCTGTGATAATCATATCATCCACATACACCGCAAGCATGATGATGTGGCCTCCACTTCGACGGAAGAACACAGTATGATCAGTATTGATCTGCTGATATCACATCCCTATCATCGCTCTCCTGAATCTGTCAAACCACGCTCGAGGAGACTGCTTCAGTTCATAGAGGGACTTCTTCAACCTGCAGACCTTGACCATATCTTATCGGTGCAGAATCCTGATGGTTATCTCCATGTACACTTCCTCCACTAGATCCCCATAAAGAAACACATTCTTCACATCAACTTGGTGTAGCTTCCATCCACCATTCGCTGCCAAAGAAATCAGGGTCCTGACGGTGCTCATATTCGTCACTGGTGCAAAGGTCTCATTATAGTCAATGTCGTACGTCTGATTGTATCATTTTGCCACCAGTTAAGCTTTGTAGTGCTCTACTTTTCCATCTGGGTTCTGCTTCACAGTAAAGACCCACTTGCATCCGACTGCCCTCTTTTCCTCTGGCAGTTTTACCAGTTCCCAAGTATGGTTCTTCTCAAGAGCGCCTAACACCTCGTGCATCGCCGCTTTCCACTTTGGATCATTCTTGGCAACCTGCCAATTGTTAGGTACAGTAATACTATCCAAAGATGCAATGAATGTTCCATGAGAAGAAGAGATGTTATTATATAAAACAAACTGAGCAAGGTACCAACCATATCTATCAGGAGGATTTCTCGCATTGCTGCGAGTGGTCCTCCGTACTGATAATGGTGTGAGAGGAGTAGGAAGAATGATATCACCTGAAGGGGAATCTGGTGGTGGTGGTGTAGGTGTCTCAGGAGTTGAGACGGACGCAAGCAAGAGACTTGGCACTATAGGTACTGGTCCTGCAGTTTGCTTTCCTTTCATGCTATAGGTAAGTAACTCCACCTGAGCCATGGGCCTAACACCTCTCATCGCCTCCCCCTGTTCCTCTTTACTCTCCTGCTCCTCCTCAAACGTTCCTCCATGCCATACTCCTAAATCGGTCACCACACTCTCACCAATCTCTCTCTCGCCTCATACTCTCAGTATCAGGTGAGTTGCTCATGGATGAGGTTCCCTCCTGACGGTAGTATGGCTCAAACTCCCTGAAGTGAACATCTATGCTCACAAACGTCTTCTTCTCTACTGGGCTCCAGCACACGTACCCCTTCTGAGTCGCCGAATAGCCCACGAATACATACTTGACTGCTCTGGGGTCAAGTTTCCAACAGACGGTCTATTGTCCTTTACAAAACATACGCAGCCAAACACCTTTAGTCGGAGTATCACACTATTATTTTCTTGCAATATCTCACATGGAGACTTCCATCCCAGTACCTTCGAGGGCATCATGTTGATCAATCGAGTTGCTGTCAACATTGTATGCCCTCACAGACTCTGTGGGACATTCATGGCGATCATCATGCTCCTTGCCACCTCCAGAAGGTATCTGTTCTTCCTTTCTGTCATTCCATTTTGTGTTGGTGTGTATGCACAGTTGGTCTAATGTTATATCCCTTGGGCTAACAGGTATTCCTCAAGTACTTTGTTGGTATACTCTGTTCCATTGTCATACCTTAGTACCTTCACCACTGCTCTGTACTGAGTCTGCACATGTTTATGAAAGTCCCGAAAACAGACAAAGACCTCACTCTTATTCTTCATCAAATACAGTCAGGTGACAAGAGAGGAACAATCAATAAAAGAGACGAAATACTTGTAACCATTCATAATAGTTGTGGCGCACGGCCCCTAGACATCAGAATGTATAATATCAAAAACAGAAGAGCTCCTATGGCCCGCACCAACATATGAGCTCCTAGTAAGTTTGCCTAAATCACATGCATCACATACTAGTTTCTTCTTATTTGTCTTCTCATAAATAAATGGATACAACCTACTCAAAATACCAAAAGAGGAGTGCCCCAACTGCCTGTGATGGAGTATCAGTGTATCCTCGGCACTCATCTTTGGTCCTCCCATTCCTTCCCTTTCTGCCACAGACACCAATGTCGAATCCAGTCCTTTCCGATCCAGGTACCACAGTCCATCATGCCAAGTGCCAGTCCCAAGTCTTCGTCCCGTCTCCTTCTTCTGGAAGATCACCTTAGGAATATCAAAAAAGATAATGCATTTTAGTTGGATGATTATAGAACTAATGGACCAAAGACTGGCTGGAAAAGAAGGAGCATGTAAAACATTGGATAATCTTACTGAACCTGTACAATCGACAGTACCCTTACCGACCACTGGCTGGAAAGTACCATCGGCTGTTTGAATGTTGTCTGCAAATGCTAGGTGAGTGTGGGAAGAGAACTCACTAGCATTTCCTGTCACATGTCGAGATGCACCCGAATCAACAATCAAATCCGACGATCTAAGGGAAGACATAGATGCAAGGACGAGTGAGTCATCAATACCTTCCGATAGATCGGCATACATGGCAGCGTTGCTCTGGCGAAGACTGAGGTGGACGCCTCCTCAGTCCCACTCCTCCTGTCGCCATCGCTTGACGCTCTCTGCTTTCTCCTGAGTACTTCCAGCATGTCTAATAGTATTTGATCCTCCTCAGTATAGGCACCATTAGCTCCCTCCTCGCCTTCCGCTACCAGCAGGTTCGCCCGATAACCTCCTCGACCACCCCGTCGACCCCCACGACCACAGCCACGTCCTCCAAACTGTCCACGTCCGCCACCTGAATCTCCCTCCTTGGGTGGTTTGGTGCAAGCATACCTCAGATGGCCCACCTCCCCACAGTTATAACACTGTCGGGGGTCTCCCTTAGGTCTTGTGCCGCCTGAATTGGCAACTACCAGTGCTGTCTTCACTTCAGGAGGACCACATGTCCTTGCCTGTAACTTGATACGAGTCTCCTCCTGGATCATGGCCGAGATAGCCTTCTCAAGTGTATGAATCTTCGGTTGGCTAAATGTAGTGCTGTCCTCTGAGCAAACACTGCGGCCAGCCCTTTAAGAAACTTCATCGTCCTCTCCTGCAGACATACTTGTCTCTTCTTACACTTCGGGTCCTCGCAGCTCGTCCGATCTGAGAAGTGATCATAATCCAACCACAGACGCTCCAACACTATGGCATACTCCTGTACCGTCTTCTCTCCCTGTACGGTGTTGTCGATCTCCCCCTTGATCTGAAAAACTCTCAAGTTATTCACCATACCATCGTAGGTTCTTCTCAACTTCTTCCACACGTCTTTCACCATCTCAAGGCCATCCACTGTGGCGGCGATCGACTGGACTAAAGAATTGAGGAGCCAAATGTATACCATTATATGAGTGGACTTTCACTCGTCGCGTCCTGCCGAGCCCTCATCCGGCTCTGTCTTCTCTCCTGGCAAGAAACCCTCCAGGTACTTCCCTGCAAGGGTTATCCTCACCCATCGTGACCAACTCAGGTAGGTGGCCGGTCCATCAAGCTTCAGATCGATGGATGGAAGATCCAACTTCGCTAATGTTCGTGTCGCGCTCGTACCAGCCGACAGTTTCATCAGCTTCATCAATGTTGCGACCTCCGTAGAGTCCAACTTCTTGATAATCTCCTCCATCGATCCTCCTCTTCTCTGATCACCTCACACCCGTCCCACGATTCTCGTTCGCCCTTTTCGTCTTCTCTTAGACCCGATCATGTCTCTCCCCCATCATATCTAGGCCTTCGATATTAACGTCTGGAACGACCCGCAAGAGACGTTACGAACCGGGACAGAAGGTTCCGCGGGAGTCGCGGTTTCGCGGTGGTGGTAGCGGGAGAGCGGCGACGGTGGTGGCGGGCGAGCGGTGTGGCAGCGGTGGTGGCAGGCGGTGTGGCAGCAGTGGCGGTGGTAGCGACTAGGGTTTGGGAGGTGGTGGCTAGTGTTTGGGCTCTGATATCATGTAGAATATTTTGAAGTAATTGTTATATTTTTTATTGATAATCTATTGGCTATTTATAGCCCTACAACCCTTCATTTTTTATTTTATTTTGAGAATGTGACAAGATGGGCTTAGTTTCGCCCATCTTGAGGATGAGTGTTGGTATATTAGAATATTCTTGATATATTTGTTGGGATATTAGAATATTCTACAGGGGATTTTAATGGAGTATTAATGTAAGATGAAGGGTTGTAAGGCTATAAATAACCAATAGATTATCAATAAAAAATATAACAATTACTCCAAAATATTCTACAATTCTCTATCCCTCTTTTATGTATCTAATAATATAATAAATTCAAGATTTTTATAAAAATAATCTTATATTTGAATAGAGATCATATATAGTAATACTCCAACTTTCCTCCAAAGGCCCCCTAATTCCTATTATCCTAATCATAGTAATAAGTTTGTTCATTCGCATAGAAGAAATTTTTATGGGAAATACTCTTCCTATTCTGTTCTCCTATGTATCTCCTTCTCAAACATCTAGTTTGTTGCCAACAAAAAAGGTCAGAATAAAACTCTTCCTATTCAATATGTCGTTATGTTGACTAATAGTACATACTAATACATTTATATGTTTTCAATCTTTCAAAAGTGTTCAAGGTTGGAAAAAAATTCACACCCCCATTTTCATGATCGTCTATGGCCCCATTTTTGCTAGAGTCGACCTTGCGGCTGGGCTCTCCCACCCAGTCGGTTCCTTTTGTAGGTCACCGGCGACGATGGCCTCCCTCATGGCTGTCGTTGGGAGCTTCCAAGACGCCAACCTCCTTCATGTTTGCTCCTCTTCTTCCACAAATTTTGACCGGTGAGAATATTGCATCGATGTGTGCATTTTTATAAGGGTAAGAAGTATCCAGGTTAAAGCATAAGTTGTGAGAACCTAACATATCACTAAGTATACAAAAAGTTGTAGAGTATTTTAATTGTAAATAAGTCCAACTTTGACATATTGTTCAAAGTAGTTGTAGTAATGTTAGTAAGATACAAGAACTCATCCAAGAATCAAGCAATGAAACCAAAGAAAGAAAAGAGAGAATATATATATTAGAGTTATTTGTATTTATCCCAATACTAATATCTAACTATGTTTTCTCCTTATTATTCCCATTACATTGATTTGTACCCAGAGAATACACAAGAAAAAGGTCCATTGCCAGTCTTAACATCTGAGAACGGGATGAAATGGATGTAGAACTAATGGCTAAATTTCAACTTGATAGCGTCAACTATTCAAGTTTTTGAACTTGATATCCTAAACTTTAAAACTTGATATCCTCAACGGATGGGGGTAATCTAGTAATTTTTTGCTTCAACTTGAAAATATTCAATAGTATGGTATTAAGTTGTCTAGTTTTAAAGTTTATGGTGTAAAAGTTAAAAAACTTGAATAGTCGAGGATATAAATTTGAAATTTAGCTCTAATTAAATTAATAACGAGAAGAAACAGAGTTAAAGATTAGTAACGGAATAAATACAAATAACTCTATGTATTATAGTATATTACCATTGGGTGTACATGTCAAGAACTACGATCTTGGACCCGGCGGCCTTCACGAGGGGCCAGAAGGTATCCTTGCAGACCGCCGTCACCTGCCCCACCGTCGGCTCGACAGTCTCCAGGCTCGACCGGACCGCTACCGGACCAAACCCCCCTCCTCCTCTCCCCAGGCCCTTCTTCCAAACCGGGCCGACTCTTCTCCGCGGAGAGGTCGAAACCGGGGGAAGGCTCAGAGAGTAGGAAACCATGGTCGCTTGGGAAGTAGAAGAATGGAATGGAGGAGAGGAGAGAGAAAGCTGAAGAGCCATTTGGAGAGAGAGAGAGAGAGAGAGAGAGAATGAGAATGAAGGATTATATATAATAGTGAGGGTAAGTGACGAAATGACTGAAATGGGGTTTGAAGTGTGAGGTGTGGTGGTTGGCGAGTGGTGTTCTCGTTATGGGTGGGGGGTTGGTTTGTGTGGTGGGCTAGCGAGTTCAGTTTGAGGGGATATTGGTTGGAGCTCCACCGTGCCACCACGAGTTTCTTTTGGAATATTCTTGGAATTCTTCACTCTTCTTCTTGCTGGATTTTGTTTGCTATGTCGACAGTCGGTCCTAAAGTATTAGAACAAAAAAATAAAATAGTTAAATAACAAATTATAAAATATAAAGGCTTTTGATAAGGGCACTGCCAATTTTACTTGGGGCTAGTCCAGGATTGGGACTAGCCCACTAAAGAGCAACATTTACTCATAGTAGCCCAAGTTTTTACTCACACTAGCCCACTTCTCCAAACCCTCTCAAACCCTCCCCCCGACCGGAGCTTTCCCCCCTCCCGCCGACCCCCTTCCGCCGGCCGATCTCCGCTGTCCTCCTCCTCCTTGTCGATGGCTCCCAAAGTCTCGAAAGAACCAAGGTAAAAATCATCATTGTCCTTGTGCTATTGTATTTGAAAAATTGTCCAAATTTTTTAAGAAATCCTCTTGCATGTTGAAAATTTTGAGTTATTTTCTTTCAAATGAGGGCATACTAGTCCTTGGCGGAGTCTAGGATGTAGTTTAGACATAGAAGTCGTTTGGAACATGATTTTAGGACGTACAATGTCGAGACTACTCGACATTGTCGAGCAGTATCGAGCGGGACTGTAGAATTTCCTACAGTCCCATATAGATTTAGGACTGTAGGAAATTCGACAGTCCTATATATATATAGGACTGTCGAATTTCCTACAGTCCTAAATCTATATGGGACTGTAGGAAATTCTACAGTCCTATATATATATGACTGTTGAAAAATCTGCAGTCCTGTATACTTACAGGACTGTAGAAATGGCTACAGTCCTGAAAAAAAATTCAATTATTATGTTAAAATATAAATTAATTTTTGTCTGTATATATTAATTTTTGTCTTATAGTCATGCCCCTGGAAAGGACACTGTGGATGAAGAAATGAGAAGACGCCCTACTGCGTCGATGCGTAAGGAACGCACAGTTTCGCGTCCTATTGAACGAGACGCCACTATCCGCGAGGCCGAGGCACGCCCTGAAGTGAGGAAACGTCCATTGACGAAGAAGATTGCCACAAAGAGACGTGCTCCTCCTAGTTCTTCCGGTTCTTCTTCCTCCTCCGATGAGGACATGCCAAATGTTCCAATCGGCCTACTGATGGTTCAGGACCTTCTCAGCCTGCAGATAGTCCTGTCGAGAGTCTTCCACAAACTCTCGAAAACCGGCCTACTGATGGTTCGGGACCTTCTGAGCAGGCAGATAGTCGAGTCGACACTCGTCCAAACGGTTGCTCTATGTTACCGTCGATCGAAAACCATATTGCATACCAAATATGGAACAATCTGGTAAGTACATTACGTTATGATAAATTTATATATAGTTGTAAGTTCAAAGTTCATTTTACATGGAGGTTTAATTTCATCCAATTGTTGGCTTTTCAGGAGAGTGGTCGTATGTTGACGGTGATCAACCATGGCAAAAAATGCAATACATGGAGGTATACATTATTGGGAGATGATGTGAAGGCAAAAATCAGTCCCACCGGTCTACAATATTTGGGTAGGTACTCATATACGACGGTGGATAATGCACTGATTTCAGCATTTGTAGAACGGTGGCATCCAGAGACCAACACTTTTCATCTACCCAATGGGGAGTTGACGATTACCCTTGATGACGTCCATCATATATTGGGACTTAGGGTTGATGGTCGTCCCATGCAGAATCATACTTTTGATGACTCGAGCATCGACTATTACGACAATATTGTGGATCATGTATCAGGGTGTCTGGGAGTTGATTCCACTAGTTTTACTAGTCTTCGAGAATTCAAGAAGTCCTACGGACTTCCTCTAAAATATTTGGAGGAGATATTCGCTGAGCCGGCCCCCGAAATTGAGAATAGCGATAATGTGGCCCACGGATATATGCAGTTCATCTTAGGGGCTGTCGGCATTACCGATAAGTCTGGAACGTCCATAAATGCCAAATATCTCCTCGATTTGGACAACCTTGAAATGGTGGACGAAATTTCTTGGGGAAGCGGTATACTGGCATACCTTTACCGCGAGCTTGGTGCGGCATCCCGTGTGGGTTCGAAGACAATTTCCGGATGTCAGACTCTACTCCATGTATAGATATATATTTGTCAACTTTTTTACATAAATTGAAATTGTGTTGTTTATTTTTGGACTAATATATTTCCGGTAACGTGAAGGCATGGATATAAGAGCACTTTCCAACCCTGCAGCGGGCGAAGCTGAGCCTAGGGTATGACGAGAACCTGCCTAGAATGTGCCGATGGAAGCCGACTAAAGAAGATGCCAAACGTTCTCACACATTGGCCGCTCTACGGCATGCACTCGAAGATATGACGACAGAAGAGGTGAATATAGACCTAATTTTGTACTTAATTGGTATTAATTTACTACGTTATGCTAAATGATATTATGTTAAATTTTATGTGGTGCAGATTGTATGGGATCCATACCGTGATTTGCGACAGACTACCCGTCCGTTGCAACCAGTCGCCTTATATCACGGTGTTATCAGTTGTCATGAAATCAAGGAGGCTTATATGCCGGATAGAGTGCTACGTCAGTTTGGCTACGTCCAAACTATCCCAAGGCAAACTTTGCAAATGATAACTCCTCCGCGCGGTACAAAACCGCTAAACTATATACCTGCACATTTCAACTGGGTATCGGACTTCTTCACCGAGTGGCAACACCACGTCATTAGAGATACCGACCGGCTAGCAGCAGTCAATATGGCGGAGTGCAGCAACGACTACCTCGCCTACTACGCCGGTGTCGGACTACCGACCTTGTTCCAACGCGGAGGGGATATTGTGCGTGTACCGTCAGATCTTCCTCCCAAATCGGTCTTATATACTGCACTGGTCAAGATGGTGAGCCTACTTGTAGAGTTTAAGTTTGATATTTGTAACTGTGGCTAACAATTATTTTCATTTTTCATGAATAGGCAAGAAAAGTTAAGAAGTTGGGAAAAAGTCTCGTCAGTTGCCAGGGTTCCAATTATATGATAATCAATGACGAACTCCAAAATATCGACAACGCTGAAGAATATCCTTTCTTGGATACTAGAGAGCAACGCACGAAGAGGCGCCATGACGTTTGAACAATCATTTTGAGTTGTAAAAGTGTGACTGAATATGACATTTGAGAATTGTCACAATTTGACCTGTAAACGTTGTATATGAGTTTTGACCTACTTGTAAAAGTGTGATTGAATATGAGTTTTGACCTACTTGTGACACTTTGACGATATTGAGGATTTGAGTTGTAAAACTTTAAACTATAATTTTGCCTACTTGTGACACTTTGAGTTAATTTTGCCATGTTGTGACACTATGAGTTAATTTTGCCTTGTTATTACTATTTTGATCTGTATACTGTGCATATTGGTCAGTGGGTTAACTGTATATTCAATCCTAGTTTACACTAGGACTGTCCAAAATTGACAGTGAGTAAACTTTAGGACTGTCAAAATTGTGACAGTCCTAAAGTTATATAAATGTGCAAAATTGACAGTGAGTAAACTTTAGGACTGTCACAATTTTGACAGTCCTTGTTTGAACTAGGACTGTCAAAATTGTGACAGTCCTAAAGTTATATAAATGTGCAAATTGACAGTGAGTAAAATTTAGGACTGTCACAATTTTGACAGTCTTAGTTTGAACTAGGACTGTCAAAATTGTGACAGTCCTAAAGTTATATAAATGTGCAAAATTGACAGTGAGTAAACTTTAGGACTGTCACAATTTTGACAGTCCTTGTTTGAACTAGGACTGTCAAAATTGTGACAGTCCTAAAGTTATATAAATGTGCAAATTGACAGTGAGTAAAATTTAGGACTGTCATAATTTTGACAGTACTAGTTTGAACTAGGACTGTCAAAATTGTGACAGTCCTAAAGTTATATAAATGTGCAAAATTGACAGTGAGTAAAATTTAGGACTGTCACAATTTTGACAGTCCTTGTTTGAACTAGGACTGTCAAAATTGTGACAGTCCTAAAGTTATATAAATGTGCAAATTGACAGTGAGTAAAATTTAGGACTGTCACAATTTTGACAGTCCTAGTTTACACTAGGACTGTCAAAATTGTGACAGTCCTAGTATCCTGGCAGTTTTCCATAATGACAGTCCTAAGTTATTAGTAGCAATGCGCAATATACAATCAAAATCTTCATAACTCTTTTCATTACACAACATACAACATATGGTTCAATATACACTTAGACAAACATGGATCAAAAAATTATACATTTTCACTTGGGGCAGTATCAATCGATTAAAATATCGAAGTAGTTGTCCGATATGATTTTTGGATCCTCCATCTTCATCATCTTCTTATAGGCCGCCATTGCATCCATGTAGGGTGTCGTCCATGCGATCGCTTCCTCAGGTGCGTGTTTATACCAAAGCGTAGAAGGTGGCGGAATAGGAGAATGAGCGATCAACCTTGGGATGACGAAGTATTGTCCGACAAGCCCAATGCAACATAGATTGGATACTCGGTGTTCGGCCGGGGGGGCACACATTGGAAAGAAAGTATTGTTAATACCATGTGAGATAATTACAATAGGTAACTTATACCTATTAGAGAAGACGTAAGCAGCAGGCGGGACATCCATGTAATGCTCTGGTCCGGTAACTGTTTCCGTACAAGGTATGCCTGCCAACAAATCCCCAACAATTTCTTCGTCAAGTATCTGGCTATAGAAGGCTAGTCGCGACTCCAACTCCTCGTACAGCTCTGCCCTAACCTGTCGTCATCCAGCTTCCACTGAATAGGCTAGTTGTCTTGCTAGTGCATGGTATCCACAGTGGCCATCTGCAGGAACATCATCAATAGACCAAATGAAGTTCCGTATCTCAGGTAGGAATTTTTCAATGTATAGACTATAAGAAACAGAAAAGTTTTCAACACCCTCCGCCGTGCCTGCATCTATCATTTTCTGTTTCTTCCCCCTTCGAATAGTTAGCTTAGGAGTTCGAACAACGGACTTTGCCTCCAAACTGCGTTCGATATGTTCAAATAAGGATGGATCTCTTTTAGTTGACTCCTCCTCCTTCTTTTTGGCTCTACTCTTTCTTGAGTGTGGTCTTCCCTTAGGAGTTCGAACAACGGATGGCTCTTGCAATCGAGTAGTTGCCGGGACTGCAATCTCATGGATTTTAAACTCAATGGATCTTCTCTCCTGTTCTGTTGCGCCACACCACCTTGCGTGAAGTAGTTTAACTTGGGGCAACGCAAAAAAATCATCTTGCACTTCCACCGTCGGCATTATCGACAGTTGTCGCCAACTTTGATCAACAACATCTATTGGAATAGGTATAGATTCACGACGGTATTCGTTGATTTCATGTGCACACGAAAGTCCGAGTGAATGTCGATATGAACAACCGCAAACCTCGGGATCATAACCCACCGACTTCGACCTTCGAATCTCCTCAAGCAATAACCCCAAGGTAGTCTATGCGCATGAGGAAATACAATATCTATAGCATTTATCAACGCATATTCTCTGTCAGTAACAAAAACAGACGGCTCTTTGTAACCTGTGTAAAGGGATTGTAGTTTCCTCAACGCCCATGTGTAATCCTCTACTGTCTCACTCTTCATAAAACAAAAAGCGACTGTAAATATTTTTCCCGTAGACGTAAACCCGACAACATGCAAAAGAGGCATCTTGAACTTGTTGGTCTTATATGTACAATCAAGGACCAACACGTCTGCGAAGGACCGAGCCATATGTGTGCAATCAGGATGAGCCCAAAACAATGAAAGGAGTTCATCAGTTTGTGGATGTCTTCTATGGTACTCCACGTAGTGATGCTCCCCAAGCAACTTCAATACTTGCTGCATCGTCATTCTTCCTTTCATACTATTGCATTTCGCTCTGGCCAAACTATTATAGATCGTCCTTATGGTAGACTTGTTCCCATCTTGTTTTTGTCGCACAGCAGAATAAATTTGTTTCGGTGCAACTCCTGAAAGGAACATTTCTTCAACCAACTTTTTCTCATCCTCCTTCAACCGTGCCACGTAGGCATGACCCGTAAGTGTCCCTGGAATAGGATGATTGTATCTTCCATTCTTAACTTCGATTATCCACTTCACATCTTCAACTTTTACAATCAACACCTTCAATAGACAACCACATTTTCTCGTCCCAACATTTTTCTTAGGGATTTCTTTTTCAACAACACCCTTCTTTTTATGATGCCTAAACACACCTCCTCTTTCGCATCCAAGCTCAAGATATTTTGGGCCCGGCCGAGATCGGATGGATCTTGCAATGACAATAACTACGTTATGTCGTCTCCCAACTTCTCTGCACCACTCTAATGCTTCTTCATGGCTTGCAAACTCAATATCCGTTGAGAAAATATCATCCACATCAACACCAACAGCAGGATGTACCACAATATCTGAACAAGCTTGGTCCTATAACCAATATAAAATAATATAAAAATTAATAACTTCATATAATTATCCAGGACTGTCACTATTTTGACAGTCCTATTTTTATATAGGACTGTCAAAATTATGACAGTCCTACTTTTACGTAGGACTGTTGAATTTATGACAGTCATATATTTATATAGGACTGTGGAATATTTTACAGTCCTATATTTATATAGGACTGTCTAATGTTTACAGTCCTAACTCGTGACTGTCAAATTAGGGTTGTCGTTTTACGTACCGTACGTGCTTCGGAACAACCAACTTGTACTTCGGAACGTCCGGAGTGCATAATTAATGAATTGGACGATCCGACTTCGTCATCGAACATTTTTTCATGCATTGTTCCTACATTAATCAAAATAAACTAAATCTTTTTCGCACATTTGTAAAACTTATTCAACGTAGGTTGTCGAAGACATACCGGAAGAATATTCCTTGGGGTATCACCAAAGTAAAATACTCCTCCAACCACAACTAGCTATTTCCAAATTTAGGTTTGGGCTTGGTGGAATGAGGGTTTCTTAAGTTTAGGTGGAATGCCAAAAATAGAAACCCATTTGACTTTTATACTTTGGTGTGGGGTAGCCCCAACTACCTATCAGAGTGGCAAACTTGCAATTTTGGGAAATGGACTGTTAAATTTTTGGCAGTCCTAACAATTTGTAGGACTGTCAAAATTTTCACAGTCCTACAAATTGGGTAGGACTGTCAAAATTGTGACAGTCCTTCCAAGTGGTAGGACTGTCAAAATTTTGACAGTCCGGATTATAACTGTGGGCTAGCCCCGACTAACTTTCATGATGGCAAACTTGTAATTTTTTGTAAATTTTAAATGGGCTAGCCCAGAGTCAAATGTGCAGTGTCCTTATAAATGGGACTGTCACAATGTTGACAGTCCTATCAATTTGTAGGACTGTCAAAATTTTGACAGTCCTTACAAGTGCTAGGACTGTCAAAATTTTGACAGTCCTGAGTATTACAGTGGGCTAGTCCCGAGTAACTTTCATGATGGCAAACTTGTAATTTTTTCTAATTTTGAAATGGATTAGCCCCGAGTAAAATGTGCAGTGCCCTTATAATTTGCCAATATAAATTACAAATTACAAAAAAGTATGATGAATTTGGTGAAACTATGTTTATTTATGTTAACAGAAAATTTTGTGGTAAACGAAATAAAGCCAAAACGAAACATTTTTGGGGAAATTAGAAAACCAAAAAAATTCCGCCACAGGATTCCTGGTTTTGAATGGTTTAGTGTATTGGTTCGGTTGGTTATGTTTAGTTAGTTTTGGTTTAGTGTATTGGATTCATTGGTTTTGTTTAGTTAGTTTGGGATATATATTTTTAGTTTGATTGGCAGCAGCAGAGTTAGGTTTAGTTCGCCGGCAGAATTGTTATCCTAACGGCTATTTTGTTTATAACGTCTATTTTTTTACAGGCTATTTCTACAAGGGTTGTACTTTATATATTATAATGTTTGTTCTAGAATTTCGCATTAAACATCTTTCTCTACAAATTTTATTCATTTTTTCTATACAATCAAAGTTTGTTTTCAAGAGTTATCTTTTCTCCATTCATAAGCTCGGCTCTCTCTTTCTACTACATTTAGTAACTCAGTTGTCCACCATGGATCAAAGTTTAACAATAATGTGCTCGTTTGGAGATGTACTAAATGAGTTAGCTTACGAATGGGGTTTATGTGATACATGTCTCACTATTTTAGTATTATTGTATTTTATCTAGTTTATGTGTGTTATAGTTGTATATTGCTTTCCGTGTAATTTATGAATTTTTCTAGCACATTTTATGTAATTTCTAGAATTGTGAATAGTGCTAGTCACCCTTTGATATATATAGCATTTTCTTTCTCTCTCCTCCTCATTCTTCTTCTTTACCTTCTCTTTCTTCATTTTTCTTCTCCCTCTCCTCTCCTTGGTCGAACCCTAGCCCCAGCTGTGAGCTTGCCTTGGGTAGTAGTGGTAGTAGTTTAGCAGTGGGTTTAGCCAAGTACATCTTGCCAATGAGGAAGAACTTGCTATATTGCACTTATTTAGCTTTCTTGCATTTTTATTGCTCTATATTGTTCTATATGAGTTTCTCTACATGTTTAATTCTTGATATTTTCTGTTTTGATGCCTTGGTTAGAGTAGATCTAAGTTTCAAGTTTAGAGTTTCCATGAATTTACTTGGTTTTGATCTCTTAAAACTTGATATTTTCCAAGACTAGTAGTTCCATGTTGGTGAGCACTTGATTTCATGCTATTTTGAACTTTACCTTGCTGGATTTGGACTGGAAATGAGAATTTCATGGAGAAAACAAGTTTTCAGACTTGGAACTTTTTCATGGTTGAAACTTGTTGTTCTGGGACGAAGAAGTTTCATGCGCCCCGCTTGGTATGAGGCATGGACTTCTCGCTTCAAGTCAGCATGCGGCCATCTTGTTGGACGCATGACTGAACCTGCACATTCGCCCCTTGGCCAAATGCATGGAACTTAAATGAATGAAAGTTCTTTAAAGTTTAAAAGATTTCATGCGGCCCAATTGTGTATGCGGCCAAAATGAGCATGTGGCTGAGTCGTCCATGCGACCCGGAGCTATGCTTTCCTCTTTTCTTTGAACGTATGACTTAGCACCGCCTTGGCACGACTTTCCATGATTTTGTCTTTTTCTTTTGACACCCTGTCTTGACCAGTCACATCGGTCGCTTCTCTGACACGGTCAGTCACATCAGTCAATTTTCTGACCTTGCATTTATTGTCTGTCACTCACCTTGTCCCGAGGAGTAGACTTTGCATCTTGCATGAGGCCAACTCTCCCATGCGGCCAGAGTGTTGCATGCGGCCAGCTCTTGTATGCAACTAGCTCTTGCATGCAACCAGTTTATCCCATGTGCCTTTGATACTTGTAGTAGCTTAGCTTCTTATGATTTGTTCTTTTTTGGATTAACTGTTTCCATTGTTTAGCATATTACGTTTAATTGTTATGAATGCAAGCTTTCTCTAAATTGCTTATACCCAAATTGTGACAACCTGCCAGAACCTGAAATTTTTTGAACATAGATTGTATTGACATTGTTAATTTAAACTCCCGACATCTGACTTGTACTGATACTCCTGATAGTGGCTCGACGAAGCGCACTCCTGACATGCTAGAATTAAACATGGATTGTATTGACATTGTTAATCTTAAACTCCCGATACCAGGCTTGTCCTGATATTCCTGATAATAGCTCGTCGTATCGAGTTAACCTGACATGTACCGATACTCCTAATAGTGGCTTGACGAAGCACACTCTTGACAAGCTATAATTTTCTGAACTAAAATGCTTTAATTGACAAAATAAATTTTCATGGTTGATTTGCTTGCTCTTGTCCTGAATGTACTTTCAAACTACTGTCTTGTCCTATCTTGCATCATATCTAAGGCAAATTTTTGAGCACCACGGTCATAGATTCTTAATAACTTGTCTAGGATAATAACTAGAATAATGTATTAGAAGAACCTAGAGACATTTCTTGGCTGCATGCAATTCCGATATCCCAGCGACACCTGATGGATTTGGAGCTCTCCTTCGTGAGGGGCACACTTCCAACACGCCGTCGAGTATTGCAATTACCTGTAAACTACTATACCATATATAATCTATTCTATGTATCCTTACGCCTGGATAACCCGGATAGTCTGTAGGGCATGTGCCTGTATGAAATCTCAAATGACATGTGTTAGTAACTAGGATTGTGATAACCTTAGTTAGCTAATGATAACAAGCCGTAGGGCATGACTTGCCATGATTGCTTGATTTATGGTCTAGCCTAGTCATGTCCTGATTTGTTTAACAACTGATCCGAAAACTATAACCTGGGTACTGTTTTCAAATATTCTTGTTTAAATACTCCATAACTGTTTAACTGTTATTTTTCCTACTGCACTTATTTAACTATTTTCTTGTGCTATTTCTTACTGATTTGTCTGCATGCTGATTTTAGTTCCTAAGTTGGATCTCTTGTGGTACTTGCTGTTTTGGGGTCTGACCCCACTGGTTTTGTATGGCCAGATTTCGGAGCAGGACCACAGGATCTCTCATATTTTCTGCCTCAAGATAGTGAACACCAGGAGCACCCGAGGACATAAGTGGATTTATTTTTCATCACCCACTTGATCTTGTACTTATACTTTTGAGACGTTTAGCCACCAAGCACGTGTTTAGCTCATATTTTAGAACTTGACATTCTAGCATGCGGGCCTACATGTAAAGTATATTCTAGACTATAGCTAGACTTGATAATATAATATTGTACTTTTGCTAGTTCTTTATTTTGTATCTAGCTTCATGATCATCTGTGTATGTATAGTTTGGGATGCCTTACTATTATATGTTCGGTGATCATACCTCTTGTAACTTGTTGCTTTCTTGAGATTGAGACACTTAAGACCCTTGACCCAGGAATGACTGTTGGATTGTAGAGTAAAATCCTCATATGTCTAGACAGCCGAGACCGTATCTCGGAGTATTGAGTACTCTGGTGTACGTAGCTGGCTTTGTCCGCCTCCGCTCTCCAGTATTTTGGTTATGGGGCGTGACAGTTTAACACAAGCTCTTATAATTGATCAAAATATTAAGTTTGATAGTTTACGTAATCTAATTTAGTACATATTTTTCTATCTAGTTGTTTAAATTTAGATAGTGAACAAGCATGAAAGTCTATTCTTCAAGTTAATTTATAATCACCGTATACAATTGTTTATATTACTCTACCACCACCAAGAATTAATAATATAAGTAATCATGCTGCTTTTAATGAAACTGTTAATATTGGTCCTAGTTTTTCTCATCAAGTTATTTTATTTACTGAAGAAAATAGTATTGAAGGTGATAACGACGATGAAAATAGTTATGATTTAATTAAAAATTTAGATTATGAACTTGATGATAACGTTGTTAATGTTAACACTCATGAATTATTGGTCGAATTTTTTTTTTAAAAATCGTTCAAAATTTAGAAGTTTTATTAGTGATACAACAATTGAACATAATTTTACTTGTTTGGCTACTTTAAATAACAATATCTGGATTGTATATAAATGTAAGGAATCAAATTGTAATTGGCTAAAGCCATTGCTGAAGGCGAAACATTTATTATTGCTACGTTAAAAAATTGACATTCTTGTTAATGTGGACTTACAAATAGATGTCATCCATTAGATACTACTGTATGGATTAAAAATAAGATAATTATAAAATTAGAGATGACCAATATTATAGTCCATCACATGCTATCAATGATATATATAGATACACCGAATACGTATTAAATATTTAAAAGTTTGGAAAGCTAGGAGAATTGCTCTATCTGAAATAAATGAAAGTTATATTAATGCATATAGTAGTCTTGGAAAGTATGATTTTAGAATTATCGAGACAAATTCAGGTAGTATATGTTTTATAAAGACTACATAAAAAACAGTTTTCAAAAAAAAAAAAAATTTGTTTCAAGGCATGCATTGATGGGTTCTTTAAGGGGATGTTTACCTGTGATTAGTATTAATGCTACTTCCTTTCATCTAGATATCAAAGTATCTTATTTATTGCTTATGCTCATGATCTTAGCTATGAAATATATCAAATTACTTATGATGTTGCTGAAAGTGAAAACACTGATTCTTGTACTTGATTTTTAAACAAATTTAGAACATATTTTGAAAGTTATTTTAGTGCATGGAATGGTTTTTTTTATATCAAACAAACAAAAGGATTAATAAATAATGCACGTGCTACTTTTCCAGAATCACCTCATTTTTTATGTATTCGATATTTTAAACAAAATTTGAAATCAGAATGAAGATTGAAACATTTTCAACATAGTTCAGACTGTCTTGCAAATGTTATAATATAAAAAATGCGAACTATTATTTTGAAAGAATTAAAGCTGAAAACATAGATGTTTATAAATGGCTTATTGGAGTAGATGATGAAACGCGTGTTCTAGCGCACTGGAAAATAGCTTATGCTTCTTGTCCTAAATTAAATATTAACACTTCCAACCTTGCTGAATGCTTCAATAACTGAATTACAATTTTACGTGATAATCCAATACAGAAAATTTACTGTAGCGAAATAAATTTATATTAAATTTTTGTAAACGAAACAAGTTTGAAAAATTTGTAAAAAAAGTCATAGTCCGCCAACAGTGTTGGCGGAAAACACAATTACTGTACACGTAAGCAGCAAAAGAATTAAAAAAATTTAAAAAGTGGGCCCCACGGCCAATTTCCGCCAACAGAGTTGGCTGAAATTGAGGGGGGCCAATTTCAGCCAACTCTGTTGGCGGAAATTGGCCCCATGGGGCCCACGTTTTTTTTTTTGGTTTTGTTTGGTTTGGTTTGGTTTGATTGGTTTTTTTCGTTGGTTTAGTTTAATTAGTTATATTTCTGTTTTATTTATTTAGTTTAGTTTAGTTTTGTAATTAAATTTAAGTAAAAATATTTTAATGAAATAAAATTAAAATAAATTATTTGGAAGGAAAGAAATATTTAGAATAGACATTAAATATTTCTAAATTTTTAATAGACATTAAATATTTGGAAGGAAATAAATTATATTTCTGTTTTTTTATAATAGACATTAAATATTTCTAATTTTTTTTTTGTAGATCGAAACATCGTTTTAAATCCGTGGGCCCCCACATCCAATATAAATTTATTTTCCTACAGTAAATTTTAAATATTCAAAAATAATATTACCGAAAGTCAAATTTGGAGGTCAAAACATCATTTTTTGACGATTCTAAAATTTTTCGAAGTCCGTCAAACGGTGAAACAGTTTATCCTGAAGTACTTTTCCATACGGTCATTTTGGCTCAAACTGGAGCTTGTTTCGATCTCCCAGTCAAAAGTTATGATAGTTTGAAGTTTTATATTTTATATTTTTGCCTGTAACATATGCGTCTTGTTTCGGATAAATTTTTTTTCTACATGATTTGTGTTACTCTCGTCGAAAACATACAAATCGACTTATTATTTAACGAAAAACGATTTCATAACAAGTACTTATGGTCGTTCGAAGTCTGCGACGGCAGACGTAATAATCTTACGACAGATTATTATTATTATTTTAACGTCTGTTAACGACGAAAAAATGTACGATAAAAATATAATATTTATAAATATAAACGTCCAATTCATATTGATATTTTTTTCGTAATTTTTTTAAGCTTTTATGCTTTAGATGGAATTTATACAAAACTTTTATGCTTTAGATGAAATTTATACTAAATATTTCTTTCCAATTAATTTATTTTAATTTTATTTTGTTAAAATAATTTTACTTAAATCTAATTACAAAACTAAACTAAATAAATAAAACAGAAATATAACTAATTAAACTAAACCAACGAAAAAAACCAATCAAACCAAACCAAACCAAACAAAACCAAAAAAAAAAACGTGGGCCCCATGGGGCCAATTTTCGCCAACAGAGTTGGCTGAAATTGGCCCCCCCCCAATTTCAGCCAACACTGTTGGCGGAAATTGGCCGTGGGGCCCACTTTTTAATTTTTTTTAATTTTTTTTTCTGCTTACGTGTACAGTAATTGTGTTTTTCGCCAACACTGTTGGCGGACTATGACTTTTTTTACAAATTTTCTAAACTTGTTTCGTTTACAAAAATTTAATATAAATTTATTTCGCTACAGTAAATTTTCTGAATCCAATAACAACACTACTTGATGGTATTCGAGCCAAGATTAGAACACTTCAGGACAAAAATTGACAAAATGCTAAAAATCTTGAAACATATTATTGTCTGGAGATGTTAAAAACTATGGCTCGCATAAATAGAGAAAAATACTACCTGCAAGTATTGTGTATTGATAGTTTTTTGTTTTAAAATATTAGATCGCGAAACACATAGAACATATTGTTATCCATTGAAGTAAGTTTGGGAAACTTTTATTTTAATAACAAACAAAAAGTACAAAAAAATCCTAGACAGAAAATTTAAGTACAATATTTTTGATCTGGGTAATGTGACGAGGGAGATCGAGTACTGCAGCGACTATTTTACTCCGTTGACGGTCCGACGAGGGGATAAGGGATGCTCTCTTCTCTTCTCTCCGCCTTTAGGTTGTGTGAACGTACGTAGCTCGCGTGGAGGGGTATGGTCTCTGAAGTAGAAAAAAACCAGCCCGCCCTTAGAACGTCCAAGTTGATCCTATTTATAGTCATTATGTTGGTGGGCTATAGGTGCCGCATATGCTTCTGTTTGGTGTCCGCAGGGAGGCTCCTTCAACAGAATATGGTTGCAACTATATTCGAATACTATGGGTAGGCTGCATGCGTGTACATCCTTAACAAGATGTAGTTGAGTCCAGGCAGAGCTGCCATATGGACGTTTGTTGCGATTTGATGTTGCTGAAGATCTTGGCGGTTCTCGTCTTTTGTTTACGTGACTTGGTCAGCTTGACACGTAGCCCACATTTAATTGGAGAGAATTACTTCAGTCGCAACATGAAGATTTTGTCTCAGGGAACCCTGCCACGTTGGATGCATGGAGTCTGGGACGCATGAAACGCATGGAGTCTGGAATGCATGGGGCCAGAGATGCATGGAACGCGTGGAGTCTAGAACTCATTGGGCCAGAGACGCATAGAACATATGGGTACTAAAATGCATGGGGCCAGAGACGCATGGAACGCATAGAAAACTTTGTCTTACATACACGTGGCCATGTACGGTTGTATAGTGACAAAAGTAATAATAACGGTGATGTGAGCACTGATGCCAACTGTTTGTGGCTGAATTGAGGCGTTCAAAGAGACTTTTTTGTCAGGATTTTGTGTCAGACATAATCTTTGTGTCAGGCCTTTATGTGGCCAATATTGGGGGACATGGATGCTGTTTTTTCTTGGCCGCATGGTCATTCTGCGGCCTGATTTCTTCTGAGTCGATCTTGGGGCACATGTTTGTTGGGCGCATAGATCTAGATTTTTTTGCTTCTACACATATGTTGTTCGCTTAAATGATAAATTGTTCATGTTTAAAATAGTATCATACTTGTCTTCTATGTGTACATGCATATTTTGCATGTAATTCATTCAATGTTAGTATCGAAAGTTTTTATCATGCTATATTTTCTAAAGAAGTATTAAGAAATGTACATGAGCCACATTTGGAACTATTTCTAGTTCCTTACAATCTTTAAAGTGCATTGATTATAGGCCACATACCAGAAGTACGACGTAAAGCTGGGAGGCCAAAGAAGAATCGTATCATAGCGAAGGATTTATCAATAGGAGATCTATGATGCATTAACTGTAATGGGTTAGGACACAATAGAAGGAGATGTACTAACCAACCAAGAGAATGAATGCATCTCAAAGAATGTAAAAAATATTTATTTATTAAGAAAAGTTGTAATTTGTTTGGTTTTGATAAGAGTTGTAAATGAATGTAAGACAAGTTGACATTGATATAAATGATAGAAAGTTGTAATGAAGTTTTAATTTTACTAAATAAAGATATTTTATCTCTAATACAATGGTACAAAAATCTCATCTAGACCTCCTAGCAAATTGTCAATAATCCCTGCGACAACCCTCCCTGAGATTGAGTCGGGCTCTTCTTTTCATTGTATTCTCCGAGAGCGCATCACCAACTTCTTCTTGGGTATCCTCCTGTTTAGTAGGTATCGACGGTGATGGAGTCGTTAATATCTACATATAATAATTGCCATCCATACCATAGCCTTTGAACCACTCTATTACACTAGTACACTGAGAAGTGCCCTCGACAGCCCACTGAGAAATGCCTACGCCAGTCAACTGAGAAGTTCTCTTACATTGAGAAGTGCCATCGCTAGTCCACGGAGAAGTATTGCGTTCGTCCTACTAAGGGGTGACCTCGTCATCTTGCTAAGGCGGGCTATCAGGGGCATGCGATCGCGTGTCATTGGTATGCTTCCTACAGGGCATGTCTATCTTGGCAAACAAAGCATGTAGGATAATATGGAAGAATATGTAATGGAGGGTTTCGAGGATTTGGAAATGCTTGCATACCATCCAAAAAAATTACTGATGTGCTCATTATGTCTGTCGTTAGGTGATTTTGGTATATTTGTTGCAAACTTGGAATCTGAAATATTAATTAAAGTCCAAATAATTCATATAAAAAAGAACTATGTGGACTGACATTGTAAACCCCCAGAAATTTTTAGATTTTAAAAATAAATTTTCTAGAATTTTCTGTGATTTTTAACTAATTAAATCAATTATTTACTGGTATTAAGTATTTTTAAATATGTTTATTAAATATTAAAATATTATAAAAATAATATGTTTGGGTTTAGAATGAAAAATTAGACATAGGGTAATTTTCCTGGAATTTATTGGACCCTGGAAGCATTTTTAAAGACATAAAAACTAAGTTTTAACTAAACCAATTAACCCTAAAAATAAACCCGGTTTATTTCATAATAAACCGAACCGGACCGGTTTAACCGAACCAAACCCAATTCCTTATTGGGTCGAATCCGGGCCCAAAACCCAAACCCGACCTGACCCGAACCCGACCCGTTCCTCAGTTACTGCTACAGTAACGCCCCCCCCGAACCCGCCGGCCGTTGCAAAATCCGGCCGTTTTTGCAGTCTCCTCCGCCCGTAACCGCCCCGCCTTCTCCGGCCGTAACCGTCCGTCCTCGACCTATAAAACCCCTCTCTCCGCCGACTCCACCACCATAGCCACCCACCTCTGCCACCCTTGCCGGAACCCTAACCCGCTGCCACTGCCCTAGCTCCGCCGCTCCGCCTCCCTCAGATCCTCCACCGCCCTCGCCTCTGCAGCGCCTCAGCCACCCGGAGCAGACGAACCCCCCACCATCTAAACCCTCCATCTCCGGCTGCCCCGCCTCGCAGCTCCTCGACGACCCGGCTCCGCCGTCTTCCCCAGCGCCGCTGCCACCATCACCCTCCAGCGCTGCCGCCTCCGCCTCGCCGTTCTCCCTCCCGCAGCAGCTTCGGCGAGTCCCCCGACCCGCCAAGCCGCAGCAGCCGCAGCGCCTCCGCCTGACGACCTAGCCCCGGCCAACACAGCCTCCCAGCTCCGGCGAGTCTCGGGCGTGAAGACTGAAACCCTAACTCGGACACAGCACAGTGTCGAGTCGCTTCGCGGACACGGGAAATCCCGGTTTCACGGAGCCCTGTTCAGGTAACCCGTTCTCTCTCCTCGTTGTCCCGTTTTCTGTTCCGTCAGTTGTGACGCGAACCCTACGTGACCCTCTCGATGCCCGTGCAACCCGCTCGGTGCGTCGCGTCATGTGGCGATCGCGAACCGCGATCCAAAAATAAAAAAATAAATACCCTATTTTTCCCGGAACTGAGTGCGTCCCGCCAAACGGGACGACTTGGTCGCGTACGATCTTCACCGAAAGGTGCGCTCCGTTGATACGGACGTGCAGGATTTTGCAGAAGTTGATTTGGATGTGCGTGCACACCGAAATCAACGCGTATCCGCCGACAACGCCCCGTATCCGCCTGTTCTGGATCTCATCGTAACTTTGTGTACACACGTCGGATCGAAACGAAACTTGCGCCATCAGACTTGTAGTAATACGCTGGTCCTGTGACCCAAGTTTGGTTCGATTCTGAGAACGTTGACAAAATCGCGTATCGTGGGCCCGCGGCTCCACTTGATTGGCGATTTTGTGATCGGCTCATCAGAATATAATTCTGGAACTTCCGTTGGGTTCGTATCATCATTCTGGACTTGTTGACACTAAGTTTGACGAATTTGGAGACCATTGGTTCTGACACATTTTTCGGTGCAAGGCGGCCCACATGTGGACCCCGCTTTGACCTGGAAATGTCATTTTTGCCCCTGTGTCCAAATTGGACTCAAGGACAGGCATTTCTAGCTATTTGATATTTTATGAATCTGATGGTGATGTCTATTTCATCAACCGGAGGACTGATACCAGAGCTACAGTTGGAGCCAGAACCCCAGGCAAGTGTACCTTGCCAAATCCTGCAGTTTTGCTACTTATTTTCTTGACTTATTTATACATTGTTGTACATGCTTAACCTAGGACCGTGTGACTTTACTTAGCGTCCGATTAATAGTCGGGTGCTAACACCGTACGCGGAGTTGTGTAACGTCACCTAGAGATGGATATCGTGACCCTTTACATTCTCGCACTTGCCTTATCAAGTACGTTATACCCAGGACACCTGACACTATTCATGTGACAGAATCTTCCTGAAATATTCAAGGTGATTCTGTGTAAGTTGCAGGATTTATGACATAGACATTATATGCTTAGATCTTATTATGACTTGCTGCATTAGTTTTGATCTTGCGTGTCATGGACATGAGACGTGTGATTATATTGGGTGGGGAGAGACACACAGGCTACATGCTGATTATATATATATATAACCCTTATTAATGCGGTGCTTAAGACTCTAAACCCGAGCTTGGCCCACTACGTGATATCACCGCTACCGGCTCCCAGACACAGAGCTTGTAGTGGTTTCAGCCTGAGTTCTAGTGATGCTCTCAACTTGCATATTACTTAGCTGATTATATAGTTTACCCTATTGTTTCATTTATTGCTGCACTACATGTGTTTTGACATGTGTTATTTTGTACCTTGCTATGTCCCCTGAGGACCTGGATCCGGATTATGTCCCCAGGATTAGCAGAGGAGATCCACCCAGAGGTATACAGTACAGGAGCATTAGCAGTAGCAGAAGCAGGAACAGGTTCATATAGTGGAGCAGAACCAGGAACCGAGGACTAGGTGATTGCCATAGATTTTTTGAGTATAAGTTTCTTCTATACTCATTTTGTGATGCTATTTACATTCCTTTTTAATGAACAATTGTATCAGACTTGATTATCGGATTGCTCCCCAATTTAATTACTTGTGACTTGATGTTGATGTTTATATTCCTTTTGTTGATATTAATATATTCATTCTGTGGATGAGATTAGTAGACCCTGATTATTGTGTTACAGCTTAAGTACACATTGATGGATCCATTAAATTGGGTTTGTCCATCAGTGTGTGCTGCTGGCCATTGCCACGTGGCTAGTCCCTCGATATTTTGGGACTGTGGCGTGACATGGTTTTTGTGGTGGCCCATGCAGGTCAACGACTAAATTGTTCGGTTTCAACTTAGGGACCGAACAGGCCTGCAATAAGAATAGGATAAGTTTTAGGATCTCATCCACTTGCTTGAAACGTTCTTGATATCTATATCGGATTCGAATTTATTTCTTGACTTGCATCCTGCCTTGATTCATGTGTGCCTCTTATTGTTTATTTTGGATACAGAGAAATGGATCCACAAGCCGACGATGAGACTCATCCAGGAACACCACAAGGTGTTGTAGTTACCCACGAAGATAAAGCAACACCAGTTGACGAAGGTCAATCCTCACAACAATGCAGTCAAGCAAGTCAGCATGCCTCGAGAATCCAGCAAGATGACGTTCCACCATCGATGTAGTTTGCTCCACCAATGCCTACCGTTCCACAAGGGCAGGCTATGGACGAACAACAAATGTTTCGAATGTTCTACGCGATGATGCAAGCCCATCAGAAGGTTCATCAAGAAGCTCAGCAAAACCAAGCGGAGAAGTTCATCGACAGATTTAGCTCTGAGCTACTGAAGTTAATCAGCTCCGTTGCAACTACCTTAGACGCGGACGTTCTTGCTGCAGCATGACCCATGGAGTGCATCACAAGGATAGAGTCTAGCCAGAAGCGGCCGTATGCATCAGCACCAGACCAAGCACAACAAGAAAGAGTTGTAAAGCGACCACAGATGAATCCACCACTTGCACTAGTCCTTCCTACTTGTCACTACTGTAGCAAGGTAGGCTATTTCGCTAAAGAATGCCGACTCAGTCTGGGACGATGTTTATCTTGCGGATCCAAAAAGAATTCAGTAAGGGATTGCCCTGAACGTCGAGAGAAAGCATTGATGATTCATCAACCAGCCAAATCAGCACCAGCCGGAGCACCACAGGAAGAAATTGCAAAGAGTACTCACCTGCACCAGCCACCCCGAGCATCTCCGCAGGCACTGCCTATCTGTCAATATTATCGCAAGCGAGGCCACATTGAGAACGAGTGCAGACAAAAAAGGAGATTATGTTTAGCTTACGGATCCAGTCAGCATTCAGTGAAGGAATGTCCTGAGTGTCGAGAAGGAGCACCGATGGTAAACCAATAAGTGTTACCAGTACCGAGGCCAGCTTATCCAGCATTGGGAGCACCGCAAATAGAAGTTGAAGGAGCCATACCACCAGCTCCCGGAGAGTATCAGCCGAGGCCACCCTTGGCACCACAAGCAACACTCTTCCAGCAGGCTCAACAGCAGCAGAGGAATCGACCGCAAGGACGCGAACAAGCTCTGGTGATGACCTTAGAAGACGCGCAGACTCGTGGAGTAGCTAATGCATGTAAGTGATTCGTAGCTATTGTTTCTAGTATTGTTTTAGCTCGTGCCTGTTGGTTCGTGACCTTAGCCTTGACCTAGTAACTTTGAACTTGCTAATAATTGATAACCTAGAATGTTTTATAATTGATAACCTAGTATGTTTTATAAGTGATAACCCAGTTTTCTAAAACTGTAGTTTTCTAGATTTTCTTTCTTCTGGAAATTTCATAACTTCCATTGCTTAGGGAAATGATTTTCCCTATGTATTTTAAAACCATCATCCTTGATCGTGATGTGCTTCGAACAATGTTTGCAACCGTATCATCTCTGTTGATCGGTTACTCTTTGATTGCGAGGACGCAATCCTCTTAAGGGGGTAGATTGTAAACCCCCAGAAATTTTCAGATTTTAAAAATAAATTTTCTAGAATTTTCTGTGATTTTTAACTAATTAAATCAATTGTTTACTGATATTAAGTATTTTTAAATATATTTATTAAATATTAAAATATTATAAAAATAATATTTTTGGGTTTAGAATGAAAAATTAGACATAGGGTAATTTTCCTGAAATTTATTGGACCATGTAAGCATTTTTAAAGACCTAAAAACTAAGTTTTAAATAAACCAATTAACCCTAAAAATAAACCCGATTTATTTCATAATAAACCAAACCGAACCGGACCGGTTTAACCGAACCAAACCCAATTCCTTATTGGGTCAGATCCGGGCCCAAAACCCAAACCCGACCCGACCCGACCCGAACCGTTCCTCAGTTAGTGCTACAGTAACGTCCCCCCCTCGAACCCGTCGGCCGTTGCGAAATCCGGCCGCCTCTCCGGCCGTTTCCGCAGTCTCCTCCGCCCGTAACCGCCCCGCCTTCTCTGGCCGTAACCGCCCGTCCTCGACCTATAAAACCCCTTTCTCCGCCGACTCCACCACCATAGCCACCCACCTCTGCCACCCTTGCCGGAACCCTAACCCGCTGCCACTGCCCTAGCTCCGCCGCTCCGCCTCCCTCAGATCTCCACCACCTTGGCCTCTGCAGCGCCTCAGCCACCCGGAGTCGACGAACCCCCCACCGTCTAAACCCTCCATCTCCGGCTCCCCTGCCTCGCAGCTACTCGACGACCCCGCTCTGCCGTCTTCCCCAGCGCTGCTGCCACCATCACCCTCCAGTGCTGCCGCCTCCGCCTCGCCGTTCTCCCTCCCGCAGCATCTCCGACGAGTCCCCCGACCCGCCAAGCCGCAGCAGCCGCAGCGCCTCCGCCTGTCACGCCCCAGCCCCAAAATATCGAGGGACTAGATACGTGTCAATGGCCAGCAGAACACACCGATGGACAAATCCAATTTAATGGATCCATCGGGACGCACTTAAGCTGTAATACAACAATAAGGATCTAAATATACTAATCTCATCCACAGAAATGAATATAACCATATCAGAATCATAAAGCATGATCAATCTCAATAACATAAACTCGGGAAAAGAACCCGATAATGAGTCTGTTACATCTGACAAGATACAAGAATAAAGATAACTACAGCCAATACTGAGTATGGAACAGTATATACTCAGAAGATACCCTCAGGGATCACTCGTCTGCTGGACCTGGTACTGCTCCAGTGTCTGCTCCTGGTCCTGCTAGTGCTCCTGTCCTGTATACCTCGGGGTCGATCTCATCTGCTAATCCTGGGGACATAATCCGGATCCAGGTCCTCAGGGGACATAGCAAGGTACAGATAATACAAGCCAAAATAAATGCAGTGCAGCAATAAATGAAACAATAGGGTAAACTATATAACCAGCTAAGTGATATGCAAGTGAGAGCATCACTAGTACTCAGGCTGAGCCACTACAAGCTCTGTGTCGGGGAGCCGGTAGCGGTAATATAACTAGTAGAGTGCCTAGCTCTGATACAGAGTCTGAGGCCTCACAATAAATATAACACTAGTAGAGTGCCTAGCTCTGCCATAGAGTCTAAGGCCTCACCATAATAAATATATATATAAATCAGCCTGTAGCCTGTGTATCTCTCCCCACCCAATGTAATCACACGTCTCACGTCCACTATGAATATCTCAGGAAGATTCTGTCTCATGTATAGTGTCAAGTGTCCTGGGTTATGATGTACTTGATAAGACAAGTACGAGAAGTATAGTGTCTCGGTATCCATGTTTATGTGACGTTACACAACTCCGCGTACGGTGTTGGCACCCGACTATTAATCGGACGCTAAGTAAAGTCACACGGTCCTATTTCAAGCATGCACAAAATATATATATATATATAAGTCAAGGAAATAAGTAGCAAGAACTGCAATGTTGGAAAGGTACACTTGCTTGGGGTTTGAATACCAACAGTTGTTCCTGTATCCGTGGATCCTGCAGGTACCCCTCCAAAAGCTGTAATAAACATCACCAACAGTCTCAGAAAATATCAAATAGCTAGAAACGCCTGTCCTTACGTCTAATTTGGACACAAAGGCAAAAATGACATTTCCAGGTCAAAACGGGGTCCACATGTGGGCCACTTTGCACCGAAAAGCGTGTCAGGATCAAAGGTCTCCAAATTCCTCAAACTTAGTATCAACAAGTCAGGAACGATGATACGAACCCAACGAAACTTTCAGAATTGGATTCCGATGAGCCGATCACAAAATCGCCCGTCAAGTGGAGCCTGTGGGGCCCACGATACACGATTTTATCAACGTTCTCAGAATCGAATCAAATTTGGGTCAAATGACCAGCGTATTGTTACGAGTCCGATGGCGCAAGTTTCGTCTCGATCCGACGTGTGTTTACGACGTGTTCCAGAATAGGCGGATACGGGGCGTTGTCGGCGGATACGCGTTGATTCCGGTGTGCACGCACATCCAAATCAACTTCTGCGAAATCCCGCACGTCCGTATCAACGGTGCACATGTTTCGGTAAAGACCGCGTGCGACCAAGTCGTCCCGTTTGGCGGGACACACTCAGTTCCAGGGTAAAATAGGGCGTTGGTTTTCCTGTTTTTGGATCGCGATTTGCGATCACCACATGACGCGACGCACCGAGCGGGTTGCACGGACATCGAGATGGTTACACAGTCGACGCGAAACAACCAACGGAACAAAAAATGGAATAACGAGGAGAGAGAACGGGTTACCTGAACAGGGCTCTGTGAACCGAGAATTCTCGTGTCCGGGATGCTGGTTCGTATCCTGGTTCGAATCTGCCGTGTCCGGGTCACGGGGACGCTGCTGTGTCCGGGGCTAGGGCAGCGGGCGGCGCTTGGGTGGTGGTGATGATGATGACAGGATGGTGGTGGAGTAGGCCGGCGTGGGAGTTGGCCGGAGCGAATAGGTCGGAGTCTGCACAGTTGGCCGGAGTTTGTGGCCGGAGTCTGCACAGCTGGGTCGGAGGGGAGTCTGAAGCCGGACGGGGGAGAGTCGGGCCGGACGGGGGTGGCTATCCCATGGAGTCAGGACCGAAGCCGCACTGTCGGGCTGGCTACACAGTCGGCGAAGCGGGTCAGGGAGCTGCTGTGTAGTCGGGGCTGGACGGGAGAAACACAGCACAGGCCGACGGCGGGGCTGTAGCCGGGGCGGGCGCTCCGCCGGAGCCACCGGAGCTCGGTCTGGGTTGGGCTGGAAGCACTGCAGGCCGCCTCGTGGCTAGAGAGTCTCGGCCACCGGAGACGAGGGCAAGGAGTTGGCCGGGTTCGGCTGATGGGATCTCAACCGGAGGTGAAGCTCTCCTAAGAAGAAGATGAAGGAAGGAAGAAGGAGAAGAAGAAGGGAAGAAGAAGAGAAAATGGGAAGGAGGTTACGTATGAATGGAGAAGGAGGGAGGAGAGAGAGAGGGGGCGGCCAGGGTGTCACGACCCGCACCCGGATATTCGGGCACGAGTACGTGGTTACGCCAGCCTACACCGCAGAATCGGCAGTAGAACGCTGTCTGGGTCATCTCTAACTATCTAACATCTCAACAATATATATAGTACCTGTCAAACATCTCAACTCCGAACGGAGGAGCAATATGGTATCTCACATGAATAACTAAACTCAATCACAAAACAAGCTAAGGAAGAAAATATGCACGAATGGAAATAACGAAGAAGAATAAAAGTACAAATCCACAATCTGAAATAATATACAAGATGTGAATCCTCAAAGAAATAGTCTAATACAATCTCAGATACAAAATAGTCTAAACCTCCTCGGGCTCTGCTACTAAGTCTCCCTGGTCAATAAGAGTGTCCTCTATAGGTACGCCGTCCTGCGGCCCGTAGTAGGTAGGACACTGCTCTAGAAGCCAGTCATCTGGAAAAAATTATCCAGTCAGGATTGGAGCGAAGTACATACCTCTGAAAGCAGTTCCAATAACATAATCGAGCATATAAACAGATATAGAAATGAAATACAAGATCACTGAACATATGAAAGATGAACAAGATATATATAGGTAATGTACGAGGGTATGTAGATCAACAATATGGATATCAGCAATATGATGAAGTAAACTGCAATCTAAACTATCTAATGTGCCTTAGAATACGAGTTCATTATGTGATCGGGTTGGGTGAACATGATCAGGTAAGACGGATTACAAGTGAAGTATGTAATCAGAATGTACACGATTTGTAACAATGGCTTTGATCACATAATCAACTCCTACTCTCCCACCCCCAACTAATACCGATGGATCCAATCACGACACGCTACGAACACGAAAATATAACCACTGTCACGAGCAGTGGGTGTACACGAATATCATAACCACCGAACACGAGTGGTGGGTGTACACGAATAAGCACACTGAACAAGAGCAGTGTGTGAACACGAAGTAACATCAATACCCAGTATACACGATGAGATACAATGTACACGAGTACCCGCTGAACACGGTAGGGGATAACACCTCATGACGGGATCCATATAGCACTAGTCCGTGAAAATTACTGTGTCGGGATCAATGTATACAATTCTAGAACATGCATATATACAATATTATGAATTGAAAACAATTAGAGAAATGTACTCGCCTGACGTCCTGAGCAAGGTGTGTCTCTCGATGCCCAAGCCGGTGTCTCACAACCTATATATGGTATGTTGCATCAATACAAGGTTTGATAAAGAAAATAACTGAAGTTGATGAAATTCTAGGTCGATACGCCATTTCTAAGTCAAATCGATGAGATCTAGGTTGCAAGAGTTAAAAGCTAAGTCACTAAGTCAAAATACTATGGAACTATGCTAAACTAGCTAAGCTAACACATAACAGAGCATTCAAGAAGTCGTATCCTAAGATACGCAGGTTTCTAATTATGAAAATATGGTTTTATATATGTATACAAGCCAAACATTTTAATACTATATCAAAACAACTTGATTTGGATACCTTGGCCTTACACTAAGGCGTATCACACCTAACTAGATACTCAAGCTCAATACTAGCTATCTAACTACACCATAATATAACTAATTTACTAGTTACATAACTATTAACTAGCTCTATACCTCGAAACTGGATTGATACTAATACTAAATATCTATCTCACTAACTAACTTCTAACACTATCAAATGCCAACCAAATGAGTTAACTCACCACTGGCTAAATACTCACATTGAAAGACTGAAACCAATAGCTTATAACTCAAACCAATATACCCTTCTACTGACCATATATAAACTTCAACTGCTCTAATATTCCTAACAAGGTAATTACCAAATTAAACAATTTATTGATCAACTAGTACTTAAACCAAAATACCTATTAAAAGTATACATAACTATCTCTAGAACCTAATGAACTAACTGCAACTTCGAAATCCCCTAGCTCACAGAAATTGAATAACAATTGGCCACTGATACCTGCTGTGGCTTGCAGTGGACTGCATCAAGGTGATCGAGACTTGGAGCTGCTGCTGCTGTTCCTTCCATTCCCAAACTACACTGGCACTGACTCCCTTGCTGCTGTGCAACTGTGTTCAACTGTAGGTTATTGTGGAGTCCTCAGTCTGCAGTAAGGTTTTCACTGCAGGTAAGGTGGTCTTCATCCTACAAGTTGCTGTGTCGAGGGAGTTCTTCAGGTAGTTGCTGTGGAGTCCAGTCTTCAGTCAGTTAGCTGCTGTAGACATCTTCAGTTCAGCAGGTAAAGTCTTCACTGCAGGTAAAGTGGAGTCTTCACAAAGGTAAGGTGTTCAGTCTGCATTCAGAGCTGCTGACCACTGTGCTCGAGTATCTGCACAAGCTAGTTTACCACTTCCCGAGTTCCTGTGCGAACTGGAGACTGAATAATGGCTGACAAACTGTGGTGTTTTACCCGAACTGTGCAGTGAACAAATTCACTGCTGAAATGCACAGTTGCTCGATGCTGAGCCTCCCAGATTTTTGATACAAGTGCTACATACTGCCTGCACACAGTGTATTCAACTGAATACACTGTCAAATTCCTTTACTGCTGCACACAGTAGCATGTGCAGCTGATACTGCATTGTCCCACTGATACATGGCTGTTGCTCCCTCACATTCAAACACCCCCTGACAGGCAACCATGAACTGAAGGTTACTGATACCCCAGGCATTCTGCACAGTGAACTGCACACAGAAAAATTTGCCCTTGCCCTCTCTCAAACACACAGAGGCACACACAAACACCACACTAACACCACTATGTATATACATACATAACTCATAACTACATAGATATAGACATATACATAATCACAACATATAAATATATACATACACATATAACACAAGTATTCCTATATATATATATATATATATATATATATATATATATATATATATATATATATATATATATATATATATATATATATATATATATATATATATAGTTATACATATCTAGATACTCTTGTATATACACATAAACCCACACAGTATATATAACTTAAAAATACACTAATATGTATACTATATAATATATCAATAGCTTACAAATGTACATTTACATACGTACGTATAATAAGAAGGACAAAATATCAAACACATGGGGCGCATCGCACCCGTATCACACTTTTCTATGATACGCTTGCGATACGGCCTCTAACACACAACCAAACGTATCCCGGAGGACACGTACAAGTTCAATACATATTTTATGATCAACACATATAGAAATTAGAGTGTCTACGTGTCCGTGTCACCATATGATATGCACATGGCCCCGTGTCGGAGGAAAACCCCCAAAATCGACCGTTTCGTCAAATCGACGAGATTCGGCCCATACGTATCCAATTGTGAACACGACACAAGCTACAAACAAACAATCTATGGTCAATTAGATCTATTAGATCCATTGACAAACACTACATGTGCCAATTTCGGAATTCCCCCAAAATCGGCACCAAAATGGATATAACTTCCATCGTAGGTCTCCAAATGATACCAAATCAAATCCTATGGGTAACCTAGGCATGTGGGGTGGTTTCTCATGGTAAAATCTCAGATCTATAGTCTATAGGAAGGGGGAAAACTGATTTATACCTATTGGGAGATGGATTCTCAATGAAAAAGTCCCAAATGACAAGTTGCTCCTCTCCTTGTAGATCTTGGCCTCCTCCTCCTTGTTCCTTGCTCCTTGCTTGTAGATCCTTGATGTAGAGTCTTCAATGAAGAATTTAGGATGATTTTGGTGAAGATTTGGTGGAGAAATGATGAGGGAATGGAGGGAAAAAGAAAGGGGAAAGACTAGATCTAGAAATTTGGGGAAGAACTAAAATGAGAGCACTCTCTCTCCTCTCAATTATGGCTGGCCATAAACCCCTCCCCAAGCAATGTGTAATGTCCCAAATACCCCTTGGGGCCTCTCATGAAGAAATAATTAGGGAGGGAAGGTTCTAGTCTAATGGTTTCACTAATTAAACATGTTTCCTAATCCATGGGCCTAATTCATGGGCTCAACTTAGACTAGTCCAAAAGTTTGTTCATGCCCTCTAAATAAAATGGTTAGGTCCACTATACAAGTCCAAAACAATTCCACAACTAGCAACAATTAAATAATACAATAAATAATTAAATCAATCATACACAAAATTAATTATAATAATCCTAAAAAATAAATATACCCATTGACAATTACCAAACTACCCTTAGATGGAAATGTAAGGGTGACAAACCTACCCACCTTAGAAAAATTTCGTCTTCGAAATTAAGGAAGAAATCATCTACCAAAACAAACAATATAATGCAAGAAGGAATTATACCTCACGGCTCGAAAAGATACGGATATCGCTCGCGCATTTCGGCCTCTCGCTCCCAGGTACTCTCTCCTGGCGAGTGATGCCTCCACGCGACGCACACCAAAGGAATCGTCTGGTTCCTCAGCACCTTCTCTCTCCGATCCAGAATCTCCACTGGCTGCTCTGGATAACTGAGAGTAGGGCCCACCTCTATCTCCGAATGATCCAACACATGACTGGGATCTGCCACGTACCGTCTCAACTGCGATACGTGAAACACGTTGTGCACTCCCTCCAGTGCAGGTGGTAAGTCTAGTCTGTAAGCGACTGCACCGACCCTCTCAAGAATGCTGAAAGGACCGATGAATCGCGGACTAAGCTTGCCGCCTCCACCGAAACGAATCGTGCCACGTGTCGGAGAAATCCTCAAGAAAACCAGACCGCCAACCTAGCACGAAACACAAACTTAGCACTCTAACAAGCAACAATCAAACACAAACAAGACAAAACTAAAGCTATACCTCAAACTCCAGAGGTCTCCGGTGGCTATCGGCCCAATGTCGTTGCCTGTCCTGCGCCACTCGAAGTCTGTCCCTGATAAGCTTCACCTTCTCTACTGCATCCACTACCATCTCTGGTCCCAATAAAGCTCTGTCACCAACATCATCCCAGGACAACGGAGTGCGGCACCTCCGTCCATACAACGCCTCGAATGGTGACATCTCAATGCTGGCTTGGTAGCTTGTTGTTGTATGAAAACTCTACCAAGTGAAGGTGATCCTCCCAAGAACCTCCAAGATCCAAAACGTAGGTGCGTAGCATATCCTCAAGAGTCTGAATAGTCCTCTCCGACTGTCCGTCCGTCTGAGGGTGATAAGCGGTACTGAACTTGAGCTGAGTGCCCAAGCTAGCCTGCAAACTCCTCCAAAAATGGGACGTGAAGCGGCTATCCCGATCCGAGACAATGCTCACTGGAACACCGTGCAATATGACAATCTGGCGCACATACATCTCCGCAAGTCTCTCCGTAGATGTACCCACTTTAAATGGCAGAAAGTGGGCTGATTTGGTCAACCTGTCCACGATGACCCAAATCGCATCCTTGCCTCCTGGAGAACGCGGAAGCCCTGATACAAAATCCATGGTAACATGCTCCCATTTCCACTCCGGAATGGGCAAGGGCTGAAGCAATCCTCCTGGTCTCTGTCTCTCCGCCTTGACCTGCTGGCAAACTAAGCATCTAGACACGAAGCTAGCTACCTCGCGCTTCATGCCATACCACCAGACATGCTCCCTCATATCTCTATACATCTTGTTAGCACCGGGATGCATAGAGTATTGGGAACGATGCGCCTCCTGTAAAATCTCCTCGCGCAATGCTCCCTTCGGTACGCACAACCTGGTACCGTGTCGCAATGATCCGTCATCTGCGACGATAAAGTCCTCTGCCAGCCCGGCCTGAACCTGTGCTCTGATGCTCCTCAGAGACTCATCCTTATACTGTCCGGCTCTGACTCGGTCCATCAGCTCTGACTGAACCTGAAGTCCCCACATCTGTGCTGCGACTCCCGGAATCAATACCTCAATGCCCAAACTATCGAGGTCCGCCAATAGATGCCTGTCTCTAGTCAAGCACATAGCCACGGGATACCTACTCAAAGCATCCGCGACTACGTTGGCCTTCCCTGGATGGTACTGCAAAGATATGTCGAAGTCCTTCATCAGCTCCAACCATCGCCGCTGCCTCATGTTGAGCTCCTTCTGTGTAAACACATACTTTAAGCTCTTATGGTCTGTGAAGATCTCTACTCTCTCTCCATATAGATAGTGTTTCCATAATTTGAGAGCAAAAATAACCGCTGCAAGCTCCAAATCATGGGTAGGGTAGTTCTTCTCATGCGGGCGTAATTGCCTGGAAGCATAGGCGATTACCTTCCCGTGCTGCTGTAGTACACAACCCAAACCCTTCCCTGATGCATCACTGTAAATGGAAAATCCTCCTGCTCCTGATGGTAGTGTCAAGATGGGAGCTGTAGTCAACCTCCTCTTCAGCTCCTCAAATGCTGACTGGCAATTCTCAGTCCAGACGAATTCTACGTCCTTTCTGGTCAGCCTAGTCATCGGCTCTGCTAGTCTGGAAAAGTCCTGAACAAACTTCCGGTAGTAGCCTGCTAATCCAAGGAAGCTCCTGATCTCTGCTACTGAACTCGGGGTAGACCACGATTCAACTGCTGAGATCTTCTTCGGGTCCACCGAGACTCCATCTCCTGTAATGACATGCCCAAGAAATTCAACCTTATCAAGGAAGAATTCACACTTCGACAACTTGCCATACAACTTCTCCTTCCTGAGGGTCTCCAGAACAATCCTCAAGTGCTGCTCATGCTCCTCCGGGGTCTTCGAATATATCAGAATGTCGTCTATGAAGACTACAACAAACTGATCCAGGTACTGATGAAATACCTTGTTCATCAGGTTCATGAACACTGCCGGGGCATTGGTCAACCCAAACGGCATCACCAAGAACTCGAACTGCCCATAGCGAGTCCTGAAAGCTGTCTTTGGGATGTCTTCCCTCTTAACTTTCACCCGGTGGTACCCTGACCTCAAGTCTATCTTGGAGAATACCTTCGCTCCGCTCAACTGGTCAAACAAGTCATCTATCCGCGGCAACGGGTATTTGTTCTTGATAGTGAGGTTATTAAGTGCCCTGTAGTCGATACACATGCGTACCGACCCATCCTTCTTGGGTACAAACAGTACCGGAGCACCCCATGGTGACAAACTGGAACGGATAAAGCCTTTGTCTTGCAACTCATCCACCTGCTTCTTTAACTCCGTCAGTTCGCTGTTGTTTACTCTATAGACGTGCTGAGAGATCGGCTCTGCGCCTGGCACTAAATCTATAGAGAACTCCACATCCCTGTCCGGCGGCAACCCCGGCAACTCCTCTGGAAAGACATCCAAGAATTTCGCAATCAACGGATGCGGCGGCGTCTGCTCCTGCTCCTCGACTAAAGCTCCACAGAAATCGCCGTCGCTCTGCTCTGATCCTCGGACAAACTCAAACTCTGGCTCTCCTGGCGTCTGAAATACAACTCTGCCTCCACGACAATCGATACTAGCGTGATGTCTACTCAACCAATCCATCCCGAGCACTATATCATAACTCGGAAGTGGCATTACGAGCAAACATACACTCAGCTCACGGCCTCCCAAATAAACCCTCTGGTTCCTGTAAACATCACTGACCAGGATGATACCACCACCGGTCGTGATCTTGCAAGTCCTCGCCAACGGTTCAGACTCAAGGCGATGCCTCAAAGCAAAAGATACAGATACAAAGCTATGCGAAGCACCAGAATCGAACAAAACATGAGCTGGAAAGGAATCGAGATAAACAGAACCTGAGATGACATCGCCAATCGGCTCCTCCTCCTCGACATTCAGGGCAAAAGCTCGCCCCTGTCGATGTGCTCCTCTGTTCTGCTGATGCTGGGCAAACTGCTGCTGCTGCGGTGGAAGAGGTCCTCTCTGCTGGCTCGCTGGTGGTCGAGCGGGTGCCCTCTGTGCCTGTCCTCCACCCTGAGCTGGACGAGCCTGGACTTTGGGACAAGCCCGTAGCTGATGATCTCCCGATCCACAAAATAAGCACTGGCCTAGCCTCATCCTGCATGCGTCCCATCCGTGTCCTTGCTTCTTACAGAAAGTACAAGGAGCTGCTGCCCTCTGGATCTGATGCATCTGCTGAGCCGGCGCTCTAACTGGCCCGTGGTGCTGCTGCCTCTGGTGCTGGTAAGGCCTCTGGTTTTGCTGCTGGAAATGAGGCCTCTTCGTGGGACCCGTGTAGCTGCCGGATCCTCCTGTGTCCCTCTGCCTCTTAGAGCCAAGCTCTAAGTCATCTTCTGCTCTCTGCGCCTGCATGAGTATCTCCTCGAATGTGGCGGTAGGACCTCCGTTGGTATGGGGTTTGACTTCCCGGTTCAGGCCCTTCCTGAACTTCCTTGCCTTGCTTCTAGGGTTCTGACCCTCCACGAAGCGTCCTAGCCGGCAATACTCTGCCGCATACTCATCCACTGACATGCCTCCCTGTACAAGATACTGGAACTGACTCTCCAAGGAAGTAAGAGCCACGTCAGGGAAAAACTTCTCCTTGAAAAGCTCTTTGAAAGCTTCCCAAGAGAGTCCTGGTGCTGCAATCCTCGGGTCGGTCCGGAACCATGTCAGGGCAATATCAAACATGATACAACCCGCAGCCTCAATCTGTAGCATCTCTGGAATCTGCGCCAGCCGCAGGTTCCGCTCTATGTCCTCGATCCACTCGTCCGTATATAAAATCCCTTCGGTGCCCCTGAAGTCCTTCGGGCCCATCCTCTTGAAGTCGATGATGGTACCCGGCCTCGGCTGATGCAGAATAAACTGAGCTGGTGCCGTCGGTGGCTGAGTGGTAGTAGCTCTCTCCACCGCTGTGAGTGCGATCTGGTGAGCGTTCTCCACGCTCTGTCGCAGGACCTCTGACTGTCGCTGCTGCGCCTCCATCATCTGCTGGAGAAGTGCAAACATCTGTGCCTGATCAACCACTGGTGGTGGAGGTGGAAGACCCTCTGAAACAACTGGAGCTACTGGAGCTACCCTCCGAACTGGGGGAGGAGCACCCCCGAAAACAGCTGCTGAGACCCCCACCTGAACCGGTGAGGCGACCCTCTCAACTGGGGAAGAACCCGTAGTAGGTGCTACCCTCTCCGCAGCAGGCTGGGAAGCAGCTGAGGAAGCTGGTGCTGCTCCCGAGCGGTAGAATCTGATCTTCGGAGGCATCCTGAAGACAAATTGAAAATAAGGAATCAATATTTGAATATAATGCGATATCATCAAAGAAGGACAGAAGTTTATTCAAAGTGAAAGACAATATTCAATAGATAAGGATTTGCAAAAACAGATATTCGAATTTTCCTAGATGTGATTGAGCAAACTCTCTCAGCCTAAATCCTGTTTCCTAAGGCAGGCTCGTAGCCGTACTCTAGTCGAGCACAACTACGATATCTATCTAGACCTGCATGGGCCACCACTAAAAACGTGTCACGACCCGCACCCGGATATTCGGGCACGAGTACGTGGTTACGCCAGCCTACACCGCAGAATCGACAGTAGAACGCTGTCTGGATCATCTCTAACTATCTAACATCTCAACAATATATATAGTACCTGTCAAACATCTCAACTCCGAACGGAGGAGCAATATGGTATCTCACATGAATAACTAAACTCAATCACAAAACAAGCTAAGGAAGAAAATATGCACGAATGGAAATAACGAAGAAGAATAAAAGTACAAATCCACAATCTGAAATAATATACAAGATGTGAATCCTCAAAGAAATAGTCTAATACAATCTCAGATACAAAATAGTCTAAACCTCCTCGGGCTCTGCTACTAAGTCTCCCTGGTCAATAAGAGTGTCCTCTATAGGTACGCCGTCCTGCGGCCCGTAGTAGGTAGGACACTGCTCTAGAAGCCAGTCATCTGGAAAAAATTATCCAGTCAGGATTGGAGCGAAGTACATACCTCTGAAAGCAGTTACAATAACATAATCGAGCATATAAACAGATATATAAATGAAATACAAGATCACTGAACATATGAAAGATGAACAAGATATATATAGGTAATGTACGAGGGTATGTAGATCAACAATATGGATATCAGCAATATGATGAAGTAAACTGCAATCTAAACTATCTAATGTGCCTTAGAATACGAGTTCATTATGTGATCGGGTTGGGTGAACATGATCAGGTAAGACGGATTACAAGTGAAGTATGTAATCAGAATGTACACGATTTGTAACAATGGCTTTGATCACATAATCAACTCCTACTCTCCCACCCCCAACTAATACCGATGGATCCAATCACGACACGCTACGAACACGAAAATATAACCACTGTCACGAGCAGTGGGTGTACACAAATATCATAACCACCGAACACGAGCGGTGGGTGTACACGAATAAGCACACTGAACACGAGCAGTGTGTGAACACGAAGTAACATCAATACCCAGTATACACGATGAGATACAATGTACACGAGTACCCGCTGAACACGGTTGGGGATAACACCTCATGACGGGATCCATATAGCATTAGTCCGTGAAAATCACTGTGTCGGGATCAATGTATACAATTCTAGAACATGCATATATACAATATTATGAATTGAAAACAATTAGAGAAATGTACTCGCCTGACGTCCTGAGCAAGGTGTGTCTCTCAATGCCCAAGCCGGTGTCTCACAACCTATATATGGTATGTTGCATCAATACAAGGTTTGATAAAGAAAATAACTGAAGTTGATGAAATTCTAGGTCGATACGCCATTTCTAAGTCAAACCGATGAGATCTAGGTTGCAAGAGTTAAAAGCTAAGTCACTAAGTCAAAATACTATGGAACTATGCTAAACTAGCTAAGCTAACACATAATAGAGCATTCAAGAAGTCGTATCCTAAGATACGCAGGTTTCTAATTATGAAAATATGGTTTTATATATGTATACAAGCCAAACATTTTAATACTATATCAAAACAACTTGATTTGGATACCTTGGCCTTACACTAAGGCGTATCACACCTAACTAGATACTCAAGCTCAATACTAGCTATCTAACTACACCATAATATAACTAATTTACTAGTTACATAACTATTAACTAGCTCTATACCTCGAAACTGGATTGATACTAATACTAAATATCTATCTCACTAACTAACTTCTAACACTATCAAATGCCAACCAAATGAGTTAACTCACCACTGGCTAAATACTCACATTGAAAGACTGAAACCAATAGCTTATAACTCAAACCAATATACCCTTCTACTGACCATATATAAACTTCAACTGCTCTAATATTCCTAACAAGGTAATTACCAAATTAAACAATTTATTGATCAACTAGTACTTAAACCAAAATACCTATTAAAAGTATACATAACTATCTCTAGAACCTAATGAACTAACTGCAACTTCGAAATCCCCTAGCTCACAGAAATTGAATAACAATTGGCCACTGATACCTGCTGTGGCTTACAGTGGACTGCATCAAGGTGATCGAGACTTGGAGCTGCTGCTGCTGTTCCTTCCATTCCCAAACTACACTGGCACTGACTCCCTTGCTGCTGTGCAACTGTGTTCAACTGTAGGTTATTGTGGAGTCCTCAGTCTGCAGTAAGGTTTTCACTGCAGGTAAGGTGGTCTTCATCCTACAAGTTGCTGTGTCGAGGGAGTTCTTCAGGTAGTTGCTGTGGAGTCCAGTCTTCAGTCAGTTAGCTGCTGTAGACTTCTTCAGTTTAGCAGGTAAAGTCTTCACTGCAGGTAAAGTGGAGTCTTCACAAAGGTAAGGTGTTCAGTCTGCATTCAGAGCTGCTGACCACTGTGCTCGAGTATCTGCACAAGCTAGTTTACCACTTCCCGAGTTCCTGTGCGAACTGGAGACTGAATAATGGCTGACAAACTGTGGTGTTTCACCCGAACTGTGTAGTGAACAAATTCACTGCTGAAATGCACAGTTGCTCGATGCTGAGCCTCCCAGATTTCTGATACAAGTGCTACATACTGCCTGCACACAGTGTATTCAACTGAATACACTGTCAAATTCCTTTACTGCTGCACACAGTAGCATGTGCAGCTGATACTGCATTGTCCCACTGATACATGGCTGTTGCTCCCTCACATTCAAACACCCCCTGACAGGCAACCATGAACTGAAGGTTACTGATACCCCAGGCATTCTGCACAGTGAACTGCACACAGAAAAATCTGCCCTTGCCCTCTCTCAAACACACAGAGGCACACACAAACACCACACTAACACCACTATGTATATACATACATAACTCATAACTACATAGATATAGACATATACATAATCACAACATATAAATATATACATACACATATAACACAAGTATTCCTATATATACAAACATATATATATGGATATATATATATATATATATACACATAGTTATACATATCTAGATACTCTTATATATACACATAAACCCACACAATATACATAACTTAAAAATACACTAATATGTATATATATAATATATCAATAGCTTACAAATGTACATTTACATACGTACGTATAATAAGAAGGACAAAATATCAAACACATGGGGCGCATCGCACCCGTATCACACTTTTCTATGATACGCTTGCGATACGGCCTCCAACACACAACCAAACGTATCCCGGAGGACACGTATAAGTTCAATACATATTTTATGATCAACACCTATAGAAATTAGAGTGTCTACGTGTCCGTGTCACCATATGATATGCACATGGCCCCGTGTCAGAGGAAAACCCCCAAAATCGACCGTTTCGTCAAATCGACGAGATTCGGCCCACACGTATCCAATTGTGGACACGACACAAGCTACAAACAAACAATCTATGGTCAATTAGATCTATTAGATCCATTGACAAATACTACATGTGCCAATTTTGGAATTCCCCAAAAATCGGCACCAAAATGGATATAACTTCTATCGTAGGTCTCCAAATGATACCAAATCAAATCCTATGGGTAACCTAGGCATGTGGGGTGGTTTCTCATGGTAAAATCTCAGATCTATAGTCTATAGGAAGGGGGAAAACTGATTTATACCTATTGGGAGATGGATTCCCAATGAAAAAGTCCCAAATGACAAGTTGCTCCTCTCCTTGTAGATCTTGGCCTCCTCCTCCTTGTTCCTTGCTCCTTGCTTGTAGATCCTTGATGTAGAGTCTTCAATGAAGAATTTAGGATGATTTTGGTGAAGATTTGGTGGAGAAATGATGAGGGAATGGAGGGAAAAAGAAAGGGGAAAGACTAGATCTAGAAATTTGGGGAAGAACTAAAATGAGAGCACTCTCTCTCCTCTCAATTATGGCTGGCCATAAACCCCTCCCCAAGCAATGTGTAATGTCCCAAATACCCCTTGGGTCCTCTCATGAAGAAATAATTAGGGAGGGAAGGTTCTAGTCTAATGGTTTCACTAATTAAACATGTTTCCTAATCCATGGGCCTAATTCATGGGCTCAACTTAGACTAGTCCAAAAGTTTGTTCATGCCCTCTAAATAAAATGGTTAGGTCCACTATACAAGTCCAAAACAATTCCACAACTAGCAACAATTAAATAATACAATAAATAATTAAATCAATCATACACAAAATTAATTATAATAATCCTAAAAAATAAATATACCCATTGACAATTACCAAACTACCCTTAGATGGAAATGTGAGGGTGACACAGGGAAGAAGAATAGGAGTCGGCTGAACTCTATTTTAGGTTTTGGGATTTTTGGTTTCACCTAGAAAAAGGAAAAGAATATAATTGTATATTTATACATGTAGGATTTGGGCTTGGGTTAGACCTAGGATTTGGGCTTGGGTTAGACCTAGGATTTGGGCTGGGTCAATGCTCCTTGGGCTTGGTTTCGGCTCTCATGGGGATGTTGGGTGTTTGGCACGGGTTTAATTTGGTTTAAATGTATATTAGTTTCTAGGGCCTTAAAAATATTTCCGGAGTCCAATAAATTCACAAAAAATTACCCTAGGTCCGGTTTTCCATTTTACACCATAAAATATTATTTTTATATTATTTAATATTAATTAGCATCATCTAAAAATCCTTTAATCACAAAATACCTTAGTTTTAAATTCCAAAAATTACAGAAAAACTGTGTGAAAATATATTTTAAAAATTTTGAAAAATCAGGGGGCTTACAATCTACCCAACCTATATAAATTTCGTCCTCGAAATTAAAATTAAGCCACGGTAGAAGACAAGGATGGTATAAGATTTGTATTGGTTAAAATGCAAGGCTAGGTTTAACGGAGTGGGCGAAGTTGCACGTTGCACATTCCGAAAATCATGGAAGAAATTCACATGAGCGAAAAATAGGTTTCTTCATGTGTCATGTCCAATAGTGTGGACACCTAAATGCTCTTTTGCTTAAAAGCGCCCAATAATTGGAAAATTGCACAAAGATGGAAATTGGGTGATGGTCACGTCTAGGACAAGGATGTGGAATTTGTAGGAGGACAGTGACTAGTGAAGTACTTCAATTATCGAAGCAATGGTAAGGTGCGCCAAGGGATACCATGTTATAAAACTAAATAAAATATCGTGTTCTAATTCTAAGTGGATTTGAGCTAGCCTCAGCCTCACTATCTAAGCCAAGTAGGTCTAATTCTTAGGTGAGGGGGTTTCACAATCAAGCCAACTTAAAACAATGTCGTCCTCAAAACTTCAATACCGATTATATCACATATGATATATCCTTAATTACGAAAGGATAATCCTCAAGTATGTGATCGGCCTACGGGGTATATCTAGTATTCTCTGTGTATCAATTCATACCAAGCGTGAGGTTTCGTCTTTCCGAAATAAGGGAAGACGGAGACCAATAATAAAGAGTTCAAGGGCAGCGTACTAGAATAGAAGTATCGGGATCAAGGCGTTTAAAGAATTCAAATGAGAATTGTCAAAGCAGTTATGGATTGAAATCCTATTTTGGTAATCCTTTGTTCGCCTGCTCGTATTAGCACAGTTATGTAACCGATACGATATGCTCAGACATATCTAGAGGGCAAGTATACTAGTCAACTATATATCTCAATCCACGTAAGGTAGTCGTGCGAAGAGCGAACCAAGATGCACTAAGGTTGATCAGACCGTAATATATTGATTCTGAATAGACAATTATATTAGTGTAGTTGATCAGGCCCCAATAACACATATGTCATGAACAAGCTTGATAAAGAATAGGCTTGCAAAAACTAGGCTATAATATAGCAGCATAAGTCAAGGTAGTACAAAAAATTATAAGTACGCTAGATGATGATGAAAGGAGGTACAAATAAATTCAAGTTCATAAAAACAGAAACAAAATAAGCAACAATAATAAAAGACTCTACAATCTCTACAGTTATCATACAACTCATTGTCTATGTCGCTAGTCGACCAAATGGGGGCAAGGACCTCTAAATTCTATCGTCTGAATAAACACTGTCGTCTTATGCTAGCATACACTTAATGCCATTCAATTACACCGCCTCGATGAGTCAAGTGGACTATGTGGTACTAGGATGTGAGGCATACTACCCAACTTATAAGAATTAAACTAATACTGTGACAGTCTTAAGAGGATCCTACAAAATAACCTTGCACATCTAAATAAAACAGAACCTCTTATTAGGGTCTCCTATGGTATCACGTAAGTAATGGTCATCTTAAGTCTTAATCATAGTGCTCATAGATCATGTGTCAATAGCGAGAATGGACAGGTTACTAGTCTCAAGGAAAAGGAAAGATAACTTGTATCGAGGTGGGGGTACAAATTGATTTAACACTAAGGGATAATCATCGGGTCACAATCTACAAGATTAACTCAAACTTATCGAACTCTAACTACCAAGCACAAAATTTTCAATTTCAAGACTACAGCTATAATCCTAGCAAACTATGGGTCCTTAACAGGGAATAGAATTACTGGGCCTACTATCAAAAGTGTCAGGTGGCACAATTGAAAGACGGAGGAAAGAAGAACATAATTTAGTCGTTGCGCATTAGCGAATGTTAAGGTCGCAGATGAACAACATATAAAATTAAAATACGGGGCTCTTGATAATATTATGGTTTCCTAAGGGGAAGGTGGCGAGTAATTCTCCGTGTTTTAGGTATAATCTCATGGGGAATGTCATACTTGTTGCTCTGGGCTTCCTGAGGTACTATCTGCTAATATCACGACAAGAACCTATATCCTAACACTATCTCTTTATGCACATTAGGTTCAGTCCTAACATTCGATCTCGGATTTCTATTGGTTCCTCAAGACTGGGATCAAACACTAGGGTCAAATCTCTAACTAGCTCTTAGCAGTGTCTATACTACTCTTAGGTTATTCATGACTATAATAAGAAATAATGGTAAATTATTCTATAGGTGAGGGACGCTAGAGTTCATTAAGCGTTCTACTTAGGGGTGTGTCAATGTCCTAGCTGTACTCTTAATAGGAGGTTTACCCTACTTATCATTCTATCAACAGGGACTTCTATATTCTAGGAGAAGGCTACACTCAAGGAACTAACGAGAAGGCACATAAATCAAGTAGGATACAATTATTCAACGGAATAGATTGGAAGGAGGATGAGTCATAGTCAGTTGTGGATGAGATCCTATACTCAAATCCTAGGTGCAGGCTTGCTCGGTCCCTAAGTTAAAACCGAACAATTTAGTCGTTGACCTGCATGGGCCACCACAAAAACTATGTCATGTCCCAGTCCCAAAATATCGAGGGACTAGACACGTGTCAATGGCCAACAGTATACACCGATGGACAAACCCAATTTAATGGATCCATCGGGGCGCACTTAAGCTGTAATATAATAATAAGGATCTAAATATACTAATCTCATCCACAGAAATAAATATAACAATATCAGAATCATAAAGCAGGATCAATCTCAATAACATAAACTCGAGAAAAGAACCCGATAATGAGTCTGCTACATCTGTCAAGATACAAGAATAAAGATAACTACAGCCAATACTGAGTATGGAACAGTATATACTCAGAAGATACCCTCAGGGATCACTCGTCTGCTGGACCTGGTACTGCTCCAGTGTCTGCTCCTGGTCCTGCTAGTGCTCTTGTCCTGTATACCTCGGGGTCGATCTCATCTGCTAATCCTGGGGACATAATCCGGATCCAGGTCCTCAGGGGACATAGCAAGGTACAGATAATACAAGCCAAAATAAATGCAGTGCAGTAATAAATAAAATAATAGGGTAAACTATATAACCAGCTAAGTGATATATAAGTGAGAGCATCACTAGTACTCAGGCTGAGCCACTACAAGCTCTGTGTCGGGGAGCCAGTAGCGGTAATATAACTAGTAGAGTGCCTAGCTCTGATACAGAGTCTGAGGCCTCACAATAAATATAACACTAGTAGAGTGCCTAGCTCTGCCATAGAGTCTAAGGCCTCACCATAATAAATATATATATAAATCAGCCTGTAGCCTGTGTGTCTCTCCCCACCCAATGTAATCACATGTCTCATGTCCACGATGCCTCATGTCCATGTCACGCACGATCATATCTAATGCAGCAAGTCATCTAATGTCTATGAATAGAATGTCTATGTCATAAAACCTGTATCCTACACAGAATCACTATGAATATCTTAAGAAGATTCTGTCTCATAAATAGTGTCAAGTGTCCTGGGTTATGATGTACTTGATAAGATAAGTACGAGAAGTATAGGGTCTCGGTATCCATGTCTATGTGACGTTACACAACTCCGCGTACGGTGTTGGCACCCGACTATTAATCGGGCGCTAAGTAAAGTCACACGGTCCTAGGTCAAGCATGCACAAAATATATATATATAAGTCAAGGAAATAAGTAGCAAGAACTGCAATGTTGGCAAGGTACACTTGCCTGGGGTTTAAATACCAACAGTTGTCCCTGTATCCATGGATCCTGCAGGTACTACTCCAAAAGCTGTAATAAACATCACCAACAGTCTCAAAAAATATCAAATAGCTAGAAACGTCTGTCCTTACGTCCAATTTGGACACAAAGCCAAAAATGATATTTTCGGGTCAAAGTGGGGTCCACATGTGGGCCACTTTGCACCGAAAAGCGTATCAGGGTCAAAGGTCTCCAAATTTCTCAAACTTAGTGTCAATAAGTCAGGAACGATGATATGAACCCAACGGAACTTCCAGAATTGGATTCTGATGAGCCGATCATAAAATCGTCCGTCAAGTGGAGCTTGTGGGGCTCACGATACGCGATTTTGTCAACGTTCTTAGAATCGAACCAAATTTGGGTCACAGGACCAGCGTATTGCTACGAGTCCGATGGCATAAGTTTCGTCTCGATCCGACGTGTTTACACAAAGTTACGATATATTCCAGAATAGGCGGATACGGGGTGTTGTCGGCGGATACGCGTTGATTCTGGTGTGCACGCACATCCAAATCAACTTTTGCGAAATCTCGCACGTCCGTATCAATGGCGCGCACATTTCGGTAAAGACCGCGTGCGACCAAGTCGTCCCGTTGGCGGGGCGCACTCAGTTCCGGGGTGAAATATGGCGTTGGTTTTCCTATTTTTGGATCGCGATTTGCGATCACCACAGGACGCGACGCACCGAGCGGGTTACACGGGCATCGAGATGGTTATACTGTCTACGCGACACAACCGACGGAACAGAAAACGGAATAACGAGGAGAGAGAATGGGTTACCTGAATAGGGCTCCGTGAACCGAGAATTCTCGTGTCCGGGATGCTGGTTCGTGTCCTGGTTCGAATCTGCCGTGTCCGGGTCACGGGGACGCTGCTGTGTCCGGGGCTAGGGCAGCGGGCGGCGCTTGGGTGGTAGTGATGATGATGACAGGATGGTGGTGGAGTAGGCCGGCGTGGGAGTCGGCCAGAGCGAATAGGTCGGAGTCTGCACAGTTGGCCAGAGTCTGTGGCTGGAGTCTGCACAGCTGGGTCGGAGGGGAGTCTGAAGCCGGACGGGGGAGAGTCAGGCCGGACGGGGGTGGTTGTCCCGTGGAGTCGGGACCGAAGCCGCACTGTCGGGCTGGCTGCACAGTCGGCAGAGCGGGTCGGGGAGCTGCTGTGTAGTCGGGGCTGGACGGGGGAAACACAGCACAGGCCGGCGGCGGGGCTGTAGCCGGGGCGGGCGCTCCGCTCCGCCGGAGCCGCCGGAGCTCGGTCTGGGGAGGGCTGGAAGCGCTGTAGGCCGCCTCGTGGCTAGAGAGGCTCGGCCGCCGGAGACGAGGGCAAGGAGTTGGCCGGGTTCGACTGATGGGATCTCAGCCGGAGGTGAAGCTCTCCTAAGAAGAAGATGAAGGAAGGAAGAAGGAGAAGAAAAAGGGAAGAAGAAGAGAAAATGGGAAGGAGGTTACGTATGAATGGAGAAGGAGGGAGGAGAGAGAGAGGGGGCGGCCAGGGAAGAAGAATAGGAGTCGGCTGAACTCTATTTTAGGTTTTGGGATTTTTGGTTTCACCTAGAAAAAGGAAAAGAATATAATTGTATATTTATACATGTAGGATTTGGGCTTGGGTTAGACCTAAGATTTGGGCTTGGGTTAGACCTAGGATTTGGGCTGGGTCAATGCTCCTTGGGCTTGGCTTCGGCTCTCATGGGGATGTTGGGTGTTTGGCACGGGTTTAATTCGGTTTAAATGTACATTAGTTTCTAGGGCCTTAAAAATATTTTCGGAGTCCAATAAATTCACAGAAAATTACCCTAGGTCCAGTTTTCCATTTTACACCATAAAATATTATTTTTATATTATTTTAATATTAATTAGTATTATCTAAAAATCCTTTAATTACAAAATACCTTAGTTTTAAATTCCAAAAATTACAGAAAAACTGTGTGAAAATGTATTTTAAAATTTTTGAAAAATCAGGGGGCTTACACCGCCTGACAATCCAGTCCCGGCCAGCGCAGCCTCCCAGCTCCGGCGAGTCTCCAGCGTGAAGACTGAAACCCTAACCCGGACACAGCCAGGACACAGCACAGTGTCGAGTCGCTTCGCGGACACGGGAAATCCCGGTTTCACGGAGCCCTGTTCAGGTAACCCGTTCTCTCTCCTCGTTGCCCCGTTTTCCGTTCCGTTAGTTGTGATGCGAACCCTGCGTGACCCTCTCGATGCCCGTGCAACCCGCTCGGTTCATCGCGTCCTGTGGCGATCGCGAACCGCGATCCAAAAATAGGAAAATAAACACCCTATTTTTCCCCGGAACTGAGTGCGCCCCGCCAAACGGGACGACTTGGTCGTGTGCGGTCTTCACCAAAATATGCGTGCCGTTGATATGGACATACGAGATTTAGCAGAAGTTGATTTGGATGTGCGTGCACACCGGAATCAACACGTATCCGCCGACAACGCCCCGTATCCGCCTATTCTGGATCTTATCGTAACTTTGTGTACACACATCGGATCAAAATGAAACTTGCACCATCGGACTTGTAGCAATATGCTGGTCCTGTGACCCAAGTTTGGTTCGATTCTGAGAACATTGACAAAATCGCGTATCGTGGGCCCCGTGGCTCCACTTAACGGACGATTTTGTGATAGGCTCATCGGAATCCAATTCTGCATTGGGTTTGTATCATCGTTCTGGACTTGTTGACACTAAGTTTGACGAATTTGGAGACCATTAGTTCTGACACATTTTTTGGTGCAAGGCGGCCCACATGTGGACCCCGCTTTGACCTGAAAATGTTATTTTTGCCCGTGTCCAAATTGGACTCAAGGACAGGCGTTTCTAGCTATTTAATATTTTCTAAATCTGATGGTGATGTCTATTTCAGCAACCGGAGGAGTTCCTGTAAAACTCGCTGATACCAGAGCTATAGTTGGAGCCAGAACCCCAGGCAAGTGTACCTTGCCAAATCCTGCAGTTTTGCTACTTATTTCCTTAACTTATTTATACATTGTTGTACATGCTTAACCTAGGACCGTGTGACTTTACTTAGTGTCTGATTGCCAACACCGTATGCGGAGTTGTGTAACGTCACCTAGAGATGGATATCGTGACCCTTTACATTCTCGTACTTGCCTTATCAAGTACGTTATACCCAGGACACCTGACACTATTCATGTGACAGAATCTTCCTGAAATATTCAAGGTGATTCTGTGTAAGTTGCAGGATTTATGACATAGACATTATATGCTTAGATCTTATTATGACTTGCTGCATTAGTTTTGATCTTGCGTGTCATGGACATGAGACGTATGATTACATTGGGTGGGGAGATACACACAGGCACAGGCTGATTATATATATATATAACCCTTATTAATGCGGTGCTCAAGACTCTAAACCCGAGCTTGGCCCACTACGTAATATCACCGCTACCGGCTCCCAGACACAAAGCTTGTAGTGGTTTCAGCCTGAGTTCTAGTGATGCTCTCAACTTGCATATCACTTAGCTGGTTATATAGTTTACCCTATTGTTTCATTTATTGCTGCACTGCATGTGTTTTGGCATGTGTTATTTTGTACCTTGCTATGTCCCCTGAGGACCTGGATCCGGATTATGTCCCCAGGATTAGCAGAGGAGATCCACCCAGAGGTATACAGTACAGGAGCATTAGCTGGAGCAGAAGCAGGAACAGGTTCATACAGTGGAGCAGAACCAGGAACCGAGGACTAGGTGATTGCCATAGATTTTCTGAGTATAAGTTTCTTCTATACTCATTTTGTGATGCTATTTACATTCCTGTTTAATGAACAATTGTATCAGACTTGATTATCGGGTTGTTCCCCGATTTAATTGCTTGTGACTTGATGTTGATGTATTCTTTTTGTTGATATTGATATATTCATTCTGTGGATGAGATTAGTAGACCCTGATTATTGTTTTACAGCTTAAGTACACATTGATGGATCCATTAAATTGGATTTGTCCATCAGTGTGTGCTGCTGGTCATTGCCACGTGGCTAGTCCCTCGATATTTTTGGACTGGGGCGTGACAGACATGTTCATAAAAAATATGTTCCTTCCCAACTATAAATTGATAAATCTACGCAAGTTAGAATCATCTATAGCTCGATGTTAAAATTGATCCTCCTGATATGCATAGGCTGTTACTGATAAGAGGAGCTCATCACCAAGATCTATATGCGATATCACCGAATACTGCACCATTTAAACAAATACGGGCATATGATTTTATATAACTTTAAAAAAAAATTGTTAAACTTTTGAAATAACTTACCATCTTTCGTACTTACTATCATCTGAGACGATTGTTCCACGTGATGTGTCTCAATTCTAGAATTCTAGCCATGAATCAATTTGTGTTCTTATAGTTGTACTAGCTCTACTACAGTTTAAATATGGTGGGTCATCAGGAACATGTTGTTTTATCAAGAATTGTCACATAACACGATCAATGGGATGATACATGATGTCTCTGTGGTATATTAAGTAAACCTATGGAAACTAAACTCATAGGTTATTCTTTATATCACAGGAGCATACTGATCATGACGGTACTGTAAGAATTAAACCTATTTGATGTCAAAAAAATTATTAAGATAATAAACATAATGAATGTATAAAATAATAACGAACATATTTTACCTCAAAATATTTTAGCAAATCAAATTAACCTCGATATATGGAGGCAACTAAGTAAACATAGTATATTAGATCTATTGCATTTGTAGTCCACCTTAAACCTATCGGAAAGGCATAAGCATTAATATTAGTACGGGAAATGGGTCTACCGATAGTGAAATGCTCATAGGACCAAACCGAGAAAAATATATGATATAAGTGTACATATTATAACTGTAAACGAAATTAAAGAAACTTTAAATTCTCCATACCTATATTAATGGCATGTATCCATTTAATTTTTTTTATCATTTTTATCCAATAAGTGCACACACACAAAATCTGACATGGAACTTTTAGATATGCCAGCATTGATGTTCCCTATGTGTGACACGTATGTACTATCAAATCTACAAAGAATGATAGAAAATGCAAATATACCGTATCTAATGAGTCAAGGAACGAAACTATAGTAATTAGGACTAGTAAGTAGGCTCTGGTGCAAGCAATGACCTGAACAGATGATGAAGAAATAATATTTGTTAAATTAAATTTATATATTACATAAACAGTAACTTTAAATATAATACTTACCTGATTCTCATCCACTGAGATCTCTTCGTCATCAATACGATCTAGGTGCAAAAAATTATGACGTAGCCACTTAAACGTCACTAAGCTTTTGTCGTATAACTTTGGTGCCTCCGTACCTAGATACTCCATAATCACAATTTTAGTAAAAAATGACTCATCAAATATTATAGGTTCACCCGTAATAGATAATCCTAAAATATTTGTTATGTCTACAAAGATAATAGTCATTTCTCTGACTGGTAGTTGGAAGGTATTTCATATTTTGTCCGGGCCACCAACGCTCAACTAGACAGATGTTTAAGTCTCCATCGTGACGTATAAAACGTATATGGTCAATTTACTGAAAGACAAATACGTTCACCAAGACCTCTTGGTCGCTAGTCAACTTCCAACACCCAAAGTTAATTGCTCTCATAGCGCCATCTGCGATGTACTCGTGATCATACATCACCACTATAATAATATAGCTATATACAAAATATATAAACTATGTTATTACTATATGTGAAACTCGTCTCACTATTATGTATTTTTTTCATGTCCTGTCACGCCCCAGTCCCAAAATACGTAGGACCAGGAATACGTGACACGCCAGCTACGCATTCGATCAAACTCTGGTCTGACTCGAATACGTATAAGCTGTAATATAAAAGGGTACTATCTAGATATCCCATAAATGTAAACCTCTATGTCTCAATCCACAATGTACAACAGTATACAAGAAAGAGCTATATGTGCTAGAGTTGGCCGCCCAATAACACACTAACTCGAATAGACTCGAGAAGAAGTATGAGTCTATAAAAACTAGGCTACAACAACAGATAAAATAAACAATAACCATAATGCCGGTAGATATAATGTGAGTACCTGGTACCATGCCCGCAAGACATGCAACTCCAACAGCAACTCCAAATGCTCCGTAATCATCTATGCTGCAAAACTGGCAGGGAACCAGGTCCTCAGAGGGACATAACAAGGTACAGAAATATAACATGTCAGGTAAACAGATAGTACAAGTGCAACAACAGGATAATCTAACGTAACCAAACAAGTAAGACACAATTTTAAAGACAATGTTCGACGCGTGGGCTTTCTAAAATAAAATCGTAGCTCTGGACATGGAAACACACGGCACGTACCGCAGCTCCGGGCAAAAAGTCACACGGGTGATACTACTACACTAGATACAGGAATCACTACAAAAATACTACATAAATATAAGCGCGTGTAGAGTAGCCCAAACGTCTAATAACTGTCTTCCCCTTCCCAAGTGGTCAACGATTGTGCGCTGAACCTGAACCTCTAACTACAGTCTCGACACACAGAAATAACTCAACAGACGCGACCCTAAGGTCGTCCCAGTCTCTGGTCATGATGTCAGTATCAGGATACAGGAATCTGGCACGTTCACAGTGTGTAAGTGTGTCCTAGGGTGTCGATGTACTCAGGTGCGTGCATCGAGGTGCTATGAAGCATCTAGCAATTATTCTAAGATGTTACGTCGAATGTCAACACCCGGTTGTGATCCGAATGCGAAGTATCGAACGTCAACAAAATTATGCCCACAAAGTACATAAAGAACAACAAATATCTATAATCTGAAATATAGGGTGGCAAGGTACACTTGTCTGCGTGCGGCTGCTGATGACGGGGATCTGGTACCGCGTCCAAGTCCTCAGGTCCCGCAGTACCTAGAGATGAGATACAAACCAGAATCAATAATCTATTCTACGACAGACAGGGATGCGACACGCACTACAACTAAACTCAAGCTCAGCTACGACTCACAGGGACAAGACACTAGGGGGTTGACCACAGTTGACTATCGGTACGATAGTCAAATCAACTAGTCATCTTTACACTCTCCTCGATTTAATTCTTCGTAATTAAATTAGCATTATCTATCATATACCACAGGTCCCGATTATTTATTTAAAGGTCAAAAATCCTATTCTCCTCGAGTACATATCTTAATTAAATCGTCAATCCATGTAGAAGCCAACTCTAATCTACAACTCACCTATCACAATTTTATCTCCTCAACATAACACAAGTCGAATCCCCAAGTCCTTGATCACCCTATCCAATCATCATAATTATATTCTCACAAGTTGTATTCACCCTAATTCCAACTAAGTACAAGATCCGAATCCAACTTTATAAAACACAAGATACATGAACACTACACTACATATACCCTAAAATATGTCAACCTCATTAAACCCAACCTCAAGTTATTTAAAATCCACAGGCACATTAATCCTCATTAGCCTTAGCCAACATAAACCTTAATCCCATAGTTAACATATGATTATTTATGCTACACTATCCATATATATCAACATGATATAAACACATCCCTAGTTCATATACATACAACCATATATCATCCTATTTAAATAGATATTAAATTCTGGAATTAAAAACAAGAGAGGGGGAGAGTCGACCTCACCGATGTCGATGGAGTACGGCCGGTGGGGGTGGCCGCGGGGTTGGTAGTAGTGATGACTGGAAGGGTGGAGAGGGCCGGACAGTCGGCCGGAGATGTGCAGGCCGGAGCGGGGACTGCTGCACCACGGGATGGTCGGGAGTAGTGCACAGTCCGGTCGGCGCTGCAGTTCAGTCCGTGCGGGAAGAGCACGGCCGGTCGGGGAAGCACTGCTGGGTGAGGGTAGCCGGTCGGGGAAGGCTGAAGCTGGAGTGGGCGGTCGGCCGGAGTAGGCTGAAGCCGGAGTCGGGCCGGAGTCGGCTGAAATTGGAGTCGGGTTGTTAGTGAGAAGGAGGGAGAAGAAATGCAGGAAGAAGAAGGAGAAGAATGGAGGAAGGGGTTCTTTGCATGGAGAAAATATGGATGAGTGGGGAGAGAGAGAGAGGGGGTTTCCTTTTTAGTTTTCCTTGGGATTAGGGCCGATTGGAGTTTGTAAGGGTGGGTGATGTGATGTTTTATAGGGGATTGTGAATGAATGGAGGGTGGAGATGCTCCTATTCAAAATGGAGGAATATGATTTGTCATGAAGAAAAGTAATTTCTTCATGAAGAGTGGTGAATGGATGGGTGTAATTAGGACCCAATTTTGTGACCTCTCCATTAGGTTTGGCCAATGGGGTGAGGGCACCTAAAATTACTAATTTGCAATTTAGCCCCTTAAATTCGGGAAATTGCACGAACACATAAAATAACGCTAAAGTTGTGGAGAAAATCGCGGACGATGGTTTGCATGGCGAGGGGGTGTTGGGGGTTTGGCACGGGTTTAATTTTATGGCCAACGGAATTTATTAAGGATTAAAATAGGATTAGGCAAAATTGGTATCCCCGATTTAAATAGAATTAAAGTGTCCCGCGCTTTTGAATTAAATGGGGGCACTTGGGGTCAAAATTCGGAAATGACGCAAATATCAAAAATGGTGGGGGCTTGGAGTCAGTCTTGGACCCTTTAGCCAGTCCGGCTCAACGGGTTAAGTTGGTATCTCAAAATTGAGGGTAACGACACAGGTGTCCGACACGGAATTAAATATGGGTTATGATTTTTGGAAAGTTGCACAATTAATTTAGAGCACAACAAAAACTGATTTTAAGTGACGAAAAAGTCCAGTGCCTAATTTGGCGAGTCAAGTCAGAAGTACAATAATCCGATGGAATTTATGGGCTGATATTGGGCTCCGAATAATCAAGCAATGATAGGGCGCGCCGAGGGTTTTAATTAAATGAATTAAAATAAAAGACTGACTCAACTCTAAACCTCGACATCTGCTACCAAAACCAAAATTTTCCAAATCTAACCCTGACTATCTACAAAATAAATCGAGGGGGTTTACATGTCCATATCTTGTATATGTGTGTTATTGCTATATATTGCTTTTCGTATATTTTTTTGGATTTTACTAGCTACTCTCATGTAATTTCTAGATTTATGCATAGTGTTAACCACCCTTGATATATAACCCCTTTCTTTCTCTCTCTTCCCCATTCTTTCACTTTTCCCCGCTTATTATTTCTTCTCATTTCCTCTTCCCTCCTCCCTAGTCGAGAGCAGCCCTGGATCGGTCCCCTCCCCATTCCCTTGGTAGTAGTGGTAGTAATTACTAGTGGTTTTAGGCAATTACATCTTACCAATGATAGAGAACTTGTACTTTTATATTATTGTGGATTTTTTGTATTTTATTAGTCTATATTGTGCTCTATGAACTCCTATGCACGTTTACTTCTTGGTATTTTCGGTTTTGACAGCTTGGTTGAACTAGATCTACATTTTTAGTTTAATGTGTTCTTGACATTTTCATGATTTTGATCTCTTAAAACTTGTTGTTTTCTATAACTAGTTGTTCTATATGAGAGAGCATCTGATTTCAAGTGGTTTAGAACTTTACTTCTCTGGATTTCAGCTAGAAATGAGGATTTTAGGAAGAATCATATTTTTAGGACTTGGAGCTTTTCCATGACTGAAACTTGCTGTTCTGGGATGAATGAGTTCCATGCGGCCTGCTTTACATGCGGTCTGGACTCCTCGCTCCAAACTCAGCATGCAGCCATCTTTTGGACGCATGGCTGAATCTGCACATGCATCCCTTGACAAAATGCATGAAACTTGAACGAAAAAATATCTCTAAGTTCTTGATTCCATGCAGCCCAGAGGAGCATGCGGCCAAAGTTGTCCATGAGGCCAAAATTTGTCCATGCGACCCGAGCTATGTATTCCTCTTTTCTAATGCATGACTCAGCACCACCTTGGCACGATTTTTCTTGAATTTGTCTTTTCTTCTCTGGCACGCTTTATTGGCCAGTCACATCGACCATTTTTTTGACACGCTTTATTGGCTAGTCACTTCAGTCACTTTCTGGCCTTATATTTATTCCCTGTCACTCAATCCTTGTCCCGAGGAGTGGACCTTGCGATTATTCATGCGGCCAATTTTGATTCATGCGGCCAGTTTTGATTCATGCGGCCAGCTTTCTGCATGCGACCAGTTTCTTACATGCGGGCTGTTTCTTGCCTGCGGTCAACTCATCTCTTGCACTTCTAGCTCTTATAGTAGCAATGTTTTCTTCTGTTATATGTTCTCTTATGGACTATTTACTCCTTGTGCTTGGCCCAATTAGTTAAATTTATATGATGCATGTTATTTCTAATTACTTATAACCTAGATGCTACACTTACCAGAATATGGAATACTCAGAACATGGAATGTAATGGCACTGTTAAACTAAGAATTCTCGGCACCTGACTTGTACTGAATAAACTTGATCCCTGACTCTAGATACCTGACATGTACTGATAAACCTGATAGTGGCTCGACGTAGCTCACTCCTGACATGCTAAAATTTCCAGAACTTAAATGCTTGTACTGATAAGATAAATTTCTGTGGTTAACTGCTGGTTTTAGTTTCTTAAGTAGGCTCCTTTGTGGTACTTTACTGTTTTAGGGTATGACCCCACTGATTTTGTATGGCCAAATTTTGGAGCAATACCACAGGATCTTTCGTATATCTCGCCTCCAGATGGTGAACACGAGGAACACCCAAGGACTTGCGTGGGTTTCTTCTTCATCACCCACCCGATCTTATACGTATACTTTTGAGGCATTTAGCCACCGAGCACGTGTTTATCTCGTGTTTTGATTCTTGACATTCTAGCCTGCGGGCCCGTATGTAAAGCATATTCTAGACTATAGCTAGAGCCGATCATGTAATATTGCACTCTGCTAGTTCTTTATTTTTGGTAACTAGCTTCATGATCATCTATGTATGTATAGTTTGTATGCCTTTGTAAAACCCATATTCCTAGAAACCGTATATACCCCTTTTTAATTATTAATTATTAATTATTAATTTAATTGTAGTAATTATTGTCTAATTAGGAGAAATAGATTTTTTATAATTTTTATTTTAGGTATTGGTGCACTTAGGGGATTTATGGGACCATTAGGAATTTTTTTCGAATTTATTTCATGTAGGAGACCCCTTGAGCAGTTGCTAGCTTAATAGTGTGCATTAATATAATTCTAGATTTTTCCTATGAGTATATACGTAAATATAAATATATATATATATACATATATATTTTTAAATGGAAAAAAAGAGTTATAAAAGAAAAGAAAAGAAAAACAAAAAAAAGAAACAAACAAAACTAGTAATAACTAAGCTATCAACTACCCCTTTCCTATGCAACTTCTACCAACCCGCTGCCCTCTTTCTTTTTGTGAGCTGCCCGCCCATTCAATTCAGCAAGCAACCCCTTGCTAAAGCAAATCCACAACTAAGCAGCAAGCCCAGAGACCCCCTCCCCCGCGGCTTTTAACTCAACCCCCCTTCCCTTTCATATATATATATATATATAAACTTATTTCATCTAAAACCCTAAACCTAATCATCCAAACCCTTCCTCTTCCCGTATAGACCTAGAGAGCGCCGCCACCGCAGCCCGAGAACCCCGCCAGGCCGTCCAAACCAATCCCGACGACCGCGACCCCGCGCACTGCAGAACTCCGCAGCGAGGTACCTGTGTTCCGGAGTTATTTTTCGTCGCCTCGCTCAACCAAACGCTACCCCGTCTTCACCGGTATGCTCACCCCTTAACCCTCTTCCATATCTGTGTGATAGTAGACCATGAACAAAGTATAACCATAGGCGAAAATAGCGCCAAAGTTGGCAGAAATAGACCGAATTCTGGGATCGCAGAAAACTGCGATGACCATCCATGTTTCCGAGTTCGTATCTCCCACCACAGAGATCCAAATTCGATGATTCTTTTTGGTATGCGTAGACCACTTGACCTAGTTTAATTTCTGTTAAATAATCATATATTATTAACTGCTGTAGACAGAATTAAATTCGTTGGAAAATTCTGCGAACACACTTTTCCAGATTTCTAAAAGTTATAAAATGGAGCACGCCCCGCCAAACGGGACCGCCCCGTCGTGTACCAAGTATACCGAACGGTGCACGCAGCTTAACCGGACACATAAAAATTTGCAGAAACTGATTCGGACTCGTGTGTGCGCCGGAATTAGCCCGTATCCGCGGACACACCCCGTGTCGCAACTTTTGCGAAAGTCGTGAGCATTTTGTGCACGCTCGTCAGATTACGACGATGTCACTACCACATTCCGAAAGCAGGGGTATTTTTGACTTTTTATAATATTTAATATTATGGTATTTACAATTAAGTAATTGCATGATAGTATATTAATTTAAATAATTATGTGAGATGTGTAATTAAATATAATTATATGCAGTGTCCATTTATTTGAGCTAGCAGACTTGACCTAGAAGCCCAGTAGATGACCACCTGTTCAAATTATGGAATTTTTGTATTTAATTATTTAGTTAGAATTTAATTCTTGGAGTTTGTAATTAATTACCGTATTTTATTTAATATTATTGCGCGTTGCCTTTGCTTCGATATTTGGAGCGCTACCCTGACTTTTGTCTTCCAACAAATTTCACAATCTTGCCCTAGACATGACCGCCTTCCATTCTGCTATTTTTGCAACTCATAATTATGCTCTCTGTGCATTATTTCTAGCCGCACAAAAATCGTCACGGACGTTATTTAATAAAATCCCTATTTTTGTATCGTTGTACGTTCCAATTGAAATTGGAGGCAATCTTGACCTATTTTTCGTGCAGCCCAAATTAGGGTAATATCCTGTTCTGAGTCTACTTCATTATTGGTATTGATGACCTGACCTGATTTTGGCTCCATGTACTCCTAATTAATTTTAGAACACAACTTGCATTTATTTCTAATTAAATTGGGTATACCATTTTATCTGATTCCGTAAATCCCAATTTAATTCCAGTGCCCTGCAAATTGAGCCTATACCGATTTTATAGCGCCCCCTGACCCTACAAAACACCAGACACCGAATTGCCCCGCCAAATTTTCGTCATTTCATGTGTCTGTGCAAATACCCAAATTTCAGGGGGCTAATTTGCAAATTGGTATTTTTTGTGTCAACATCCATTTGTTTAAACCCATAAGGAACCCCTAATATTTTTAACATCACCCTCATCCCCAAATGAAATTCTTTCATGTCCAATCTGGACCACTCATTCTGTGGGCAAATCCTAACCCTTTATTCCACACACTCTCCCCTATATAATGACATGTTACATCAACCCTAATCCCTAGAAAACCTAGGAAACCCCACCCTCCTCAAGCCTCCATCTCCTCTCTCCTACGTATGTAAATTCTCTTCTCCTTCTTCCTTTCTTCTCCTCGTTTTCTTCTTCTCTTCTTCTTCCTTTCTTCTTCTTCTTCCTTCTTCATTTAAATTCAAATTGAAGGAAGGGGGGGGGGGGAAACCAACCTACTGTTCACCGACCCATTTACCCCGGCGGCCCCCTCAGTACTCCGGCTGCCCTCCCCATTCCTCCCTGCCGAAGCCCCTCCGGTCCGGCCCCCTGTGCTCCGGCGGATCACTGCTCACCCCGCTTCTTCCTATCATCACCACCATCATCTACTCCCACCGAGTCGAGCCCGATCCTCCAGCCGGCCGGCGGCCAACCCCCTCGCCATTACTGTTCAGCCCCCATCCCCTCAGCCTCCACTCTCCGACCCGAGCATCCGGCCACCCTTCCCTCTGCGCTCCGACCTGCTGCGGCTGCTCTTCCCTCCATCTCCTCCTTCCATCAAGTCCGGCCATAGCCACCACCCGAACCACCACTGCTTTCCCGAAGTGTATCCCTCTGCTGGCCGCAACTCCGGCCACTGCTCGGTCCTCCATTCCCGACTCCCCGGCTGTGCTCCTCCCCTGCGTTTCCCGAGTCTCCCTCCTGCCGTACACCGGCGGACCTCCCAGCACAGCACTCCGGCCGGCAGCCACTGTAAGCTTCTCCCTCCTCCTTCATGTGTATATATATATACATGTATATATATATACTTACATATATACGTATGAGTATATATGTATATGTATAATAGTTAATTAATAAAATGTGTATAAATATAAATGTATGTAAATACGTATATACATGTATGTGTATACACGTGTGTGTGTATATGTGTACGCATACATACATATGTATATATATATATATATAAATACATTGTGTATTTCCCTATTGGTATATATATACCTGTATATAGTATAAATATTACTTTGGTATAAATATATATATATATATATATATATATATATATATATATATATATATATATATATATATATATAATTTATATTGGTATATGGTTAATAACAACATATTTTGGTATTTTGGTGTATATGTATATGTATATACATTTATTATGATTATATATATATACATATTTAAATGAAAATGTATATGTGTATTTCCTTCAATATATATATAGGTATTTTGGTATAAAAATATATATAATGTTTAGTATGTGTATATATTTTGTATATATATGTACTTAATATATTTTCAAATATGTATAATCAGTATATATATATATATATATATATATATATATATATATATATATATATATATATATATATATATATATATATATATATATATATATATATATATATATATATATATCTTGTACATACAATTAATGTATTGTATATATTTAATGTGATGTACTAGTATTAGTATATATTTTAATAATAACATTGACAATATATATATATATATATATATTTTTAAATACATTTAAATTGGTGAATGAATAATATTGTAAGTATTAATAAGTGTAATGTGTTTTACGTATTCCTACTAAATGACCCTAGTTGACTAGTGCCATGCCTGGCATAGCCCTGAGGCCAGTGTTTTTAGACTGTGTGTTAGGGTAGCACCTGATGCAAGTGTTATTGTGATATATTTATAGGACTGTTGGTTCACCAGGGGATACTCTGGAACAGGACATCCATAATTACCAGCTAAGGACCAAGGCAAGTACATTCTCCGATAATTTCCAATTTCTTGATAATTTCTATAATTTCAATAATCCTGAAATGTTACAACTGAATCTTTGACACTGTGCTACACGAACTAGTATAGCTTGGATCTGCAGTCATGAGATGTTACCCTGATTATCGTTTGACATTGTACACGACATGCATATTAGATATCGTACATGATAGATTGGACTTGCTCGTGTATCGTGACGTGTCATGGTTGGATCCACAGTACTAGTTGGGGGCGGGAAAGTAGTTAGTAAGAAATGTGATCATAACCTCTTATTGCAGTGTAGAACAATGTAAGTGTTAATCATGCTCTTCACCCATGATTAGCCAGGCCCTGTAGCTATCGTACATGTTCCCAAGCCGATCACATTTTGAAACTACAATTTCAAACACTTAGAATAGATTACAGTTCCCTATTTTAAATCATATACTACATCACCCGTATATGATACTGCTCCTTGTTCTTTTCATTTTCATACATGCACTGACTATATCATATTGCCTATTGCCTGTCTCTTTACATTTCCTGTCTCTCTTTACTTTCCATTGCATTTATTTTACTGTCTTCTCAGTAGCTAGCATTACATGTTTATTGCTTTATAGTCCTTATCAATTTAATGGAACTGTTATTTGAGATTGTGTTTTGCTCCTTCTTGACTGGAAACATTTTTCCAGACTATGCCTTAGAGGATCGGTAGCCAACACTTTATGGACCATATGGGGAGTAGCTGCACTTGGGCTTGATAGTTAGTTGTGATTTCGGGAGGTCTAGCCGGAATCACCAATCTTCTAGTTAGTTCTTTTAGTAGACTATTTGGTACCGGATTTGTCTCCGGCATTTTTTTATTGAGACTTGGATATTGTTGAGTTGATTATTACTTTAGACTTGTGTTGTATTTAATTTTGTTTCGCTATCTTATCGTGCTGTAATCCTGTGATTGAGTATGTGTTCATTTTATTTGTGTCATCCGTGCCTCCTTATGGAGATTGGATGCTTGTGTGAGATTGGCTAGATAGTATCAAGACCTTGACAGCGTTCTACCGCCGATGCTGCGGCGTAGGCTGGACGTACCCACGCACTCGTGCCCCTAAACTGGGTGCGGGTCGTGACACGTTTTTAGTGGTGGCCCATGCAGGTCAGACTTCGCGAGTTGTGCGATGTCGTAGTAGTGTGGCATCCTTGTTATACTACTGCGTGCCTGCGATAGGATCTAGGACATAGGATACTAGGACGAGAGCGAATACTCAATCACAATTCCTTGAGAGATTCCTGGGATGACCCCTGAGAATCTTGTTATAATCTCCAATTTAAAATCATTCCCTTGTTCCGTCCATTCTCACTTGTTGATTGTTGATCAGGTATTAAATTAGGATTTTGGTTTCATAGTAGGGTTTGATTTCATATTAAGATAAATTTACAGACTAATTTATGGTATTAACTGATGACGCATGACGATGAGGACAGTGAAAATGATTAACATTAGAGCTATTGACTACAGAAGGTGGATTTAAATTTTAAATTAAGGATTGAAAATGAATTTCAAATTCTTAAATTTTGAGAAGTTGAGATATTGTCATTAAAACTTTGAGGAATTCAGATTCAATTTGATGAACCTAGACAAGCTATAAGGATTTTTGGAATTGATAAAATTTTCACTTCAGTATTTAGATAATTGGTCTTGAGGAAAGTATATGCATTTTTACTTAAAATTTATTCGAGGAGTTATTTTGAGGAATTTTATTTGAGGATAGGATTTTATAGTGGGAGAGATATATTAGTATATAAGTAGATGAGATGCATGTGTAAGGATATGTTGGCTTGAGCATGATTGAGATTTTACTACCAACTGGCTTAGGTGTTCATCTAGGATTTTATTGGAGAAAGCAGTACTTAGTATGGTGTGTTGCATTGATATGCACTTGAGTGATAAGGATAACTAGTATCAGCGATTGCAGTAGGTAAGGAAGCTAGCAGTGAGTATGTTTCAAGTAGAACTGTGGTACCTTAGAGGGATAGAGGTATCAGACCATGGATGCATCTTTGACCTGTGCAATCACAACTAGAATTTATTTCCAATATTTATCTTGAATGTTGCTTCTTTAGAACTGTACTGTCCTTCCTTGATGATATCACATTTTTGCCTTAATTGATTCTTGGGATCTGTCTTCAGGATGTCGCCGCAGACACGATCTATGAGAGCGGGAACATCAACTTTAGAGGGGTCTGCCACCTCTCCACCTGAGGGACAGACAGCAGTAGTTCCTCCTACATCTCCGATGCATGTAGGAGTGTCTGCACTTTTCAGGGATCCTCCTCCCTCACCTGTTCAGAGGATAGCCGCAGCTATGACGGACAACCCTCCTCCTCCACCGACTCCGATTCCCGGAGGTTTGCCCATTGATGGGACACAGATGTTTACCTTGATCCAGGGCATGGTAGATGCCCAGAGAGTGACGGCCGACGCTCAGCGAGTTCAAGCTGAGGCTCAGAGGGTGCAAGCAGAAGCGCACCAGGCACAAACTGAGCTGATGAGAGAAAACATGGAGAATGCTCATCAAGTGACTCTCCAAGCTTTGGAGAGAGTAGCACAGTACCAGCAGTTTCCTGGCCAGCAGCAGAGATCAGGCACTATAGTGGATTTCAAGAGGATGATGCCTCGAGAGTTTAAAGGTACCGAAGGGATACTCTACGCTGACGACTGGCTAGAGGATATAGAGAGGAGCCTGCGATTGACCCAGATTCCGGAGAACTTGCAGATAGAAGCCGCTGGCAGTCAGATGTTCGATATCGCACTCACGTGGTTTCGTACGGAGCCGAGAATTACTGCGCAAGGACTTACTTGGGAGACCTTCAAAGAGCTCTTCAAGGAGAAGTTCTTTCCCGACGTGGCATTGGGAACCTTGGAAAGTCGGTTTCATGACTTGGTACAAGGAAACAAGTCGGTCGACGAGTACGCTGCAGAATTCTGTAGATTGAGCCATTTTGCATCGTCTATGACCCAGGAGATCGAGCCCAGAAATTTAGAAAGGGGCTGACAAGAGAGATTAGGTCGCGCACTTCTGGTCGTCGTACCGCTACCTATGAGGCTATCTTGATGGATGCTCAGATCGCAGAAGAGGATCTGGATCTCAGGCCTAAGAGGAGTCACAATACTTTTGGAGATACGAATGGTAGCACAGGACCAGCTAAGCATCCCTGTATTCAACACCAACAGCAGTACCAAGTACCATTTCATATTCAGCAACAACCATGGATATTTCAGCATCCACCGCAGTACCTAGCACCAGTTCCTATCCAGCAACATCCATGGGCGTATCAGTATCAACAACAGTACCAGGCACCAGTCCGTGTTCAGCAGAATCAGCAACAGCCTCCGAGAGAGACACAGCAGACTTGTCATTTTTGTAAGAAGCTAGGTCACCTTTGGGAGAGCTGTAGAACGAGGCTAGGACTTTGTTTGCACTGCGGCGCTGCAGGACATCGAGTAAGGGATTGTCTTCTAGCCCCTTATCTTCCCGGCCAGCGCGTAGCTTCAGATTATAGAGATCCAGTTAGGCTACCTGTGGAACCGTATATTGCTCAGCACCCGCGAAGGAAACCACCCCAGCAGGGCGGGGCATTTGCGATGACGGTCGAGGAGACCGATACTACAGGTAATGTGTTAGCAGGTTCTGTTCTTTCCTTCATTCTTTCCCTCTCTACTTGATTGATTGACTGATACCTTAGTACCGTAGCTTGTATGCATGATTCTTGTTATAATGTAGTTAGTAGTACCCCTGATACAGAGACTGAGATACCATGATAAAAGACACCATGATCGTACATATTCCCCTTAGATTGCATGTTGTATGATTGTAGGAAGATTTTCTTGGACCATGATTCTTGGGGTTTGACCATGACGAAGATTCATGAAGGAGTTATGACTTGACAAGAGAGACAAGATGATTAAATTCGAGGATAACCATTGATTTAAATAGAGGGTTAAGAAATTAACATTGCATAATTGGTGGTTTATTAATTCCAGGAAGTTTATGATGTAATTAAATTGCTTATTAAAATTTGGAAATTTTTGGGAGACTATTATTATATTTATTTGGTTGCAAGTTATGAATTTTAGAATTTTATAGTTGGATGTCGCATTTGGAGAATCCTTAAGTATCGTATTGTTGAGTATTTTGAGGAAGAGGAAATTGAGAAATAAAATTTTTTGATGGATAAATGTTTAAATTCAAACTTGTGAGACGAGATTACATTTTATAATTGTGCATTGATAAAAAAAAAAATGAGGAGTGGATATTAAATTCTGAGTATTGAATTATTAACTAAAATTTTGGAGAAATTTTGATAAAAATGGACTTTGATTTTTATTCCGAGGATTTTTCAGGAATGCAATAATTTCAGAATTTTTGAAAATTTTGAAAAGACCTTGTGGATTATTACCTGATTTCGTGATTTATGAATTAAAATTTGAGGGAAATAATAATGTGTATAATTAAATGCTACTTTGAGGATTTTGAATTTCGAGGACGAAATTCTTTTAAGGAGGGTAGACTTGTCACTACCACATTCCGAAAGCAGGGGTATTTTTGACTTTTTATAATATTTAATATTATGGTATTTACAATTAAGTAATTGCATGATAGTATATTAATTTAAATAATTATGTGAGATGTGTAATTAAATATAATTATATGCAGTGTCCATTTATTTGAGCTAGCAGACTTGACCTAGAAGCCCAGTAGATGACCACCTGTTCAAATTATGGAATTTTTGTATTTAATTATTTAGTTAGAATTTAATTCTTGGAGTTTGTAATTAATTACCGTATTTTATTTAATATTATTGCGCGTTGCCTTTGCTTCGATATTTGGAGCGCTACCCTGACTTTTGTCTTCCAACAAATTTCACAATCTTGCCCTAGACATGCCCGCCTTCCATTCTGCTATTTTTGCAACTCATAATTATGCTCTCTGTGCATTATTTCTAGCCGCACAAAAATCGTCGCGGACGTTATTTAATAAAATCCCTATTTTTGTATCGTTGTGCGTTCTAATTGAAATTGGAGGCAATTTTGACCTATTTTTCGTGCGGCCCAAATTAGGGTAATATCCTGTTCTGAGTCTACTTCATTATTGGTATTGATGACCTGACCTGATTTTGGCTCCATGTACTCCTAATTAATTTTAGAACACAACTTACATTTATTTCTAATTAAATTGGGGATACCATTTTATCTGATTCCGTAAATCCCAATTTAATTCCAGTGCCCTGCAAATTGAGCCCATACCGATTTTACAGCGCCCCCTGACCCTACAAAACACCAGACACCGAATCGCCCGCCAAATTTTCGTCATTTCATGTATTTGTGCAAATACCCAAATTTCAGGGGGCTAATTTGCAAATTGGCATTTTTTGTGTCAACATCCATTTGTTTAAACCCATAAGGAACCCCTAATATTTTTAACATCACCCTCATCCCCACATGAAATTCTTTCATGTCCAATCTGGACCACTCATTCTGTGGGCAAATCCTAACCCTTTATTCCACACACTCTCCCCTATATAATGACATGTTACATCAACCCTAATCCCTAGAAAACCTAGGAAACCCCACCCTCCTCAAGCCTCCATCTCCTCTCTCCTACGTATGTAAATTCTCTTCTCCTTCTTCCTTTCTTCTCCTCTTTTTCTTCTTCTCTTCTCCTTCCTTTCTTCTTCTTCTTCCTTCTTCATTTAAATTCAAATTGAAGGAAGGGGGGGGGGGGAACCAACCTACTGTTCACCGACCGATTTACCCCGGCGGCCCCCTCAGTACTCTGGCTGCCCTCCCCATTCCTCCCTGCCGAAGCCCCTCCGGTCCGGCCCCCTGTGCTCCGGCGGGTCACTGCTCACCCCGCTGCTTCCTATCATCACCACCATCATCTACTCCCACCGAGCCGAGCCCGATCCTCCAGCCGGCCGGCGGCCAACCCCCTCGCCATTACTGTTCAGGCCCCATCCCCTCAGCCTCCACTCTCCGACCCGAGCATCCGGCCACCCTTCCTTCGGCGCTCCGACCTGCTGCGGCTGCTCCTCCCTCCATCTCCTCCTTCCATCAAGTCCGGCCATAGCCACCACCCGAACCACCACTGCTTTCCCGAAGTGTATCCCTCCGCTGGCCGCAACTCCGGCCACTGCTCGGTCCTCCATTCCCGACTCCCCGGCTGTGCTCCTCCCCTGCGTTTCCCGAGTCTCCCTCCTGCCGTACACCGGCGGACCTCCCAGCACAGCACTCCGGCCGGCAGCCACTGTAAGCTTCTCCCTCCTCCTTCATGTGTATATATATATACATGTATATATATTTACTTACATATATACGTATGAGTATATATGTATATGTATAATAGTTAATTAATAAAATGTGTATAAATATAAATGTATGTAAATACATATATACATGTATGTGTATACGCGTGTGTGTGTATATGTGTACGCATACATACATATGTATATATATATATAAATACATAGTGTATTTCCCTATTGGTATTTATATACCTGTATATAGTATAAATATTACTTTGGTATAAATATATATATATATAATTTATATTGGTATATGGTTAATAACAACATATTTTGGTATTTTGGTGTATATGTATATGTATATACATTTATTATGATTATATATATATATACATATTTAAATGAAAATGTATATGTGTATTTCTTTCAATATATATGTAGGTATTTTGGTATAAAAATATATATAATGTTTAGTATGTGTATATATTTTGTATATATATGTACTTAATATATTTTCAAATATGTATAATCAGTATAAATGTATATATATATATATATATATATATATATCTTGTACATACAATTAATGTATTGTATATATTTAATGTGATGTACTAGTATTAGTATATATTTTAATAATAACATTGACAATATATATATATATATATATATATATATATATATATATATATATATATATATATATATATATATATATATATATATATATATATATATATATATATTTAAATACATTTAAATTGGTGCATGAATAATATTGTAAGTATTAATAAGTGTAATGTGTTTTACGTATTCCTACTAAATGACCCTAGTTGACTAGTGCCATGCCTGGCATAGCCCTGAGGCCAGTGTTTTTAGACTGTGTGTTAGGGTAGCACCTGATACAAGTGTTATTGTGATATATTTATAGGACTGTTGGTTCACCAGGGGATACTCTGGAACAGGACATCCATAATTACCAGCTAAGGACCAAGGCAAGTACATTCTCCGATAATTTCTAATTTCTTGATAATTTCAATAATCCTGAAATGTTACAACTGAATCTTTGACACTGTGCTACACGAACTGGTATAGCTTGGATCTGCAGTCATGAGATGTTACCCTGATTATCGTTTGACATTGTACACGACATGCATATTAGACATCGTACATGATAGATTGGACTTGCTCGTGTATCGTGACGTGTCATGGTTGGATCCACAGTACTAGTTGGGGCGGGGAAGTAGTTAGTAAGAAATGTGATCATAACCTCTTATTGCAGTGTAGAACAATGTAAGTGTTAATCATGCTCTTCACCCATGATTAGCCAGGCCCTGTAGCTATCGTACATGTTCCCAAGCCGATCACATTTTGAAACTACTATTTCAAACACTTAGAATAGATTACAGTTCCCTATTTTAAATCATATACTACATCACCCGTATATGATACTGCTCCTTGTTCTTTTCATTTTCATACATGCACTGACTATATCATATTGCCTATTGCCTGTCTCTTTACATTGCCTGTCTCTCTTTACTTGCCATTGTATTTATTTTACTGTCTTCTCAGTAGCTAGCATTACATGTTTATTGCTTTATAGTCCTTATCAATTTAATGGAACTGTTATTTGAGATTGTGTTTTGCTCCTTCCTGACTGGAAACATTTTTCCAGACTATGCCTTAGAGGATCGGTAGCCAACACTTTATGGACCATATGGGGAGTAGCTGCACTTGGGCTTGATAGTTAGTTGTGATTCCGGGAGGTCTAGCCAGAATCACCAATCTTCTAGTTAGTTCTTTTAGTAGACTATTTGGTACCGGATTTGTCTCCGGCATTTTTTATTGAGACTTGGATATTGTTGAGTTGATTATTACTTTAGACTTGTGTTGTATTTAATTTTGTTTCGCTATCTTATAGTGCTGTAATCCTGTGATTGAGTATGTGTTCATTTTATTTGTGTCATCCGTGCCTCCTTATGGAGATTGGATGCTTGTGTGAGATTGGCTAGATAGTATCAAGACCTTGACAGCGTTCTACCGCCGATGCTGCGGCGTAGGCTGGACGTACCCACGCACTCGTGCCCCTAAACTGGGTGCGGGTCGTGACAGACGAAACTTGAGCCACTGGACTCGTGGTAACGCGCTGGTCCTATGACCCAATTTTCACGCAATTCTAAGACAGTTGACCAAGTCGCCAATTGACGGGCCCCGTGGTTGACTTTTTGGGCAAAATTGTGTTCGGCCCATCGGAATCCACATTTGGATATACCGTTGGGTTCGTATTGACATTTAGAGTTGTTTGACCTATAATTTGTCCCATTTAGAGACTGTTACCCTTGGTACGCTTTTCGGTGCAAAGTGGGCCGCATGTAGACCCCACTTTTACCCAAAATTACTGTTTTGCCCTTATATCCAAATTGGACGAAGGGGAAGTACTTTTTAGCTATTTTGCTCATTCCGAAAATGTTGGTGATGTCTATTTCAGCATCCGGAGACGTTTATTCAGAGGCCATTAGTTACAGATCTCGTGTCCTTGACATTGGACGCTTACACTTTACAGATTCCTTGCCAGGCAAGTATACCTTGCCATTGTACTGTATTTACATTCCATATGAGGCATGCATGTTTATTTCTGCTTATTTTAGTTTATTTAATTTAACTGCTATATAAATTTCGCGTCCAAGGAAACTTGGGTGCAACGACGGTGTCGTCGTACTTTGTTTTTATTTATGTATATGCATTGGACCTACTTTATGAGACTACCCTATATTCATGAGGCATTCATGTTTCATTGGCCATGACACTATTCTTACACGAGTGTGAGTCACATGTAGGACACGGACTTGCGTACTCGGCTGGCCACTGGTGTCACGCCCCAATTTTGCCCAATAGATAATCGTCCCCCGGGCGTGATGCCGTGCACGCGTAGGGTGCACGTGCACAAGGCCTAGGCATAATGATAATCTTTAAAACATATGCAATAGAGTACGCAATTAAGATAACACATATTGAGGCATAGAAAAGCTTCCTTTTTATTGATAATGAACATCTGTTTACAGACTCTTGACCCAAAACGATAAGGATGCCACACATGCTTACAACTTGGATACAAAATGAGATAGCCATTCCATATATTACATCCCTTACTTAAATTCAAAACACCAAAACACCTTGGGTGCGAGTCAGCACCATCGCCTTGTGGCTTTCCAAAAGTGAGAGCAAGCTCCTTGCTACTATGTACTGGAGCTACCAAAAGTCACGACACGAATGCGTCTCGATTCAGGAAGAGGTTAGAGAAAACTTCAGCTCCTCGCCGCGTCGCCTTGGCTCGGGGAACCTACTGCAACGAGGGTCAGTACTTCAAAAAGTACCGGTGAGGGCGAGCTAACCCAACTTAACCAAAATCTACAATGAGTTCATATGAGCATGCAACGTTTATTATCATGTGATCTATCTATCTTGCCTTAGTTTAATTCTTCGCATAAGATAGAGTAAAATAACATAACCAAATGTGCCACCGCTCGGTGACTTTACCTGTACCGTCTGAGCCACCTGTACAAAACTTACCATGACCTTCCCTGCCACGAAGACATAGTTAGTATGCACAGTTTAAATATACATAACAATCACTTGGTTGGACTTGGGATGGGTCGGCTGTCATTCCGCCTCGGGTAGCTAGCCCTTAGCGGATGCACGGACCCATCCAAATGCTAGGACTATACTAGCAAATTGTTCTACCCGGGGCGAAGCGGTCCCAGTGCCACGGTGACCGTTCGTAGAACGATATCCCTTGTATACATGTTGTCCAAGACCAATATTCCACAACCAACTAAGTTATCATATGAACACATATTCAAGCATACAAGAAAGTGAACATAGTGTGTTTTCCATAGTCTAGGCTACTTTGTGTAAAGATCATATTTTCCTTCCATTTAGCACCATACCATGAACAGTTATAGATAAATGAATCTAACTACAACTGACACAATAAAAATGGTTATGTATATGACGGGCGTGCACGCTATAGTGTGATCGTTCAGAACAAATTCCATATGACAAGCATTATTAGTGTGTCAAGTCTACTTCTTTTCTATTTTGACTCAATCTTGAATGTTTTAATATCGTTCGATCGGGATGAACAATGAGTCAATTTATTTAGAATGCAGACTTGGAAGAAGGGAGCTAATCGAAATAAAGCCACTCACAAGTTAGTGAAGCAGGAGAGAAAAGGAAGAGCTTTAAGATTCCTCACGAGCGTCGTCTACCCGATCACCTGCACGCACCAACAGACGATCAATATCCCCTGCTTCGGTCTCCACGGTTTGATACGAAATGGGAAATCCTAAGAACGAAAGCAATGAAATCCATTGAAACCGTTCAAGAAAATGTAAGTCATAAAACCAACAAGAAAGCAACCAAGCGGCAACGAAAACGGGCAAGAAACCAACGCAACGGAAAGGCCCCTCTCGACTCTGCCGCCGAGTCCATCCTTGAGGCACGATCCGTTGAATATGGGACCTGATTCCGAAGAAACCAATCCATAACGAGGAAATGATCTTGATTCAATCTGTCCCGTTCGGACGGTCGTAAGTATTTCTTGGCCGCGCTCCCCGAATAGAGGAAATGGGGCATTACATCATAACCATCCAAAAGAAAGTTTTGTCCCGAAACTTAGGAATAGAACCTACCCCTAAGGAATAATGAGGAAAACCTTTCCCTCATATCAAATTCGATTTTCCACGTCGATTCTTCGACCGCGTGGTTCTGCCACAGGACGCGCACTAGCGATACTGCCCGATTCCGTAACTGCTTTTCCTTACATTCCAGGATCTGCACGGGTTCTTCGGCATACGACAAGTCCGCCTGCAGATAAACTGACCCAAGTCTACCACATGGTTCGGATCGTGCACATACTTTCTTAGCTGAGATACATAAAAAATATCGTGCACATCTGATAGGGCTGGCGGCAAAGCAATTTGATAAGCAACTGAAGTGACTCGTTTGAGAATTTCGAACGGGCCAACAAATCTTGGACTTAACTTTCCTTTTATCCCGAATCTCGTAACACCACGCATGGGCGAGACTTTTAGGAACACATGGTCCCCCTCTAGGAATTCAAGAGGGCGGCGACGAACATCGGCATTGCTCTTTTGCCGACTTTGTGCTACTTTTAACCGTTCTCGAATCAGCCGAACCTTCTACACTGTTTGTTCAACCAGTTCCGGCCCAAGGATTTGCCTCTCCCCAACTTCATCCCAGTAGATCGGTGACCTACACTTCCGCCATACAGTGCCTCATACGGAGCTATCTGGATGCTAGACTGATAACTGTTGTTGTAAGCAAATTCGGCTAGCGGCAGGTTGACGTCCCAACTTGACTTGGAATCGATTACGCAGAGGCGCATCATATCTTCTAGTACCTGATTCACCCGTTCTGTCTGGCCATCGGTTTGAGGATGGTAGGATGAGCTAAATTTTAACATGGTCCCCATCGACGACTGAAGGCTTTTCCAGAAATGTGAGACGAATCGTCCGTCCCGATCTGATACTATGGAAACTGGCACTCCGTGCAGCCGGACTATCTCATCAAGGTAGGTCTGAGCGAGACGATCGGCGCCCCAAGTACTTTTAATGGCAATAAAGTGTGCAGACTTGGTTAACCGGTCGACAATAATCCAGATTGCGTCGTTCCCCCGTTGCGTCCTTAGCAGACTAACAATAAAGTCCATGATGATGTGCTCCCACTTCCATTCCGGGATAACAAGATTTTGCATTTCTCCGCCCGGCCTCTGATATTCTGCTTTCACCCTTTGACAGTTTATGCATTACAACACAAAGAGTGCTACTTCTTTCTTCATGTCGTGCTACCAGAAGACAGTACGAAGGTTCTTATACATTTTCGTGCTCCCGGGATGGATCGCATAGGCTGAATAATGTGCTTCGGTGAGGATTTTCTTTCTGAGTTCTGAATCATTGGGGACGCATAGCCTTCCCTTCACTCGCAATACCCCATTCTCATCCACTGCAAAGTCTTTCGCCTTCCCCGCTTGGACCTGCTCTCGTATTTTCTGAAGCTATGCTCTGATACCAATATGTCACGTCCCGATTTTGTCCAATCGATAATCGTCCCCCGGGGGTGATGCCGTGCACGCGTAGGGCGCGCGTGCACAAGGCCTAGGCATAATGATAATCTTTAAAACATATGCAACAGAGTACGCAATTAAGATAACACACATTGAGGCATAGAAAAGTTTCCTTTTTATTGATAATGAACATCTGTTTACAGACTCTTAACCCAAAATAATAAGGATGCCACACAGGCTTACAACTTGGATACAAAATGAGATAGCCGTTCCATATATTACATCCCTTACTTAAATTCAAAATACCAAAACACCTTGGCTGCGAGTCAGCAACATCGCCTTGTGGCTTTCCAAAAGTGAGAGCGAGCTCCTTGCTACTATGTACTGGAGCTACCAAAAGTCATGACACGAATGCGTCTCAATTCAGGAAGAGGTTAGAGAAAACTTTAGCTCCTCGTCGCGTCGCCTTGGCTCGGGGAACCTGCTGCAACGAGGGTCAGTACTTCAAAAAGTACCGGTGAGGGCGAGCTAACCCAACTTAACCAAAATCTATAACGAGTTCATATGAGCATGCAACGTTTATTATCATGTGATCTATCTATCTTTTCTTAGTTTAATTCTTCGCATAAGATAGAGTAAAATAACATAACCAAATGTGCCACCGCTCGGTGACTTTACCTGTACCGTCTGAGCCACCTGTACAAAACTTACCATGATCTTTCTTGCCACGAAGACATAGTTAGTCTGCACAGTTTAAATATACATAACAATCACTTGGTTGGACTTGGGATGGGTCGGCTGCCATTCTGTCTCGGGTAGCTAGCCCTTAGCGGACGCCCGAACCCATCCAAATGCTAGGACTATACTAGCAAATTATTCTACCCGAAGCGAAGCGGTCCCAGTGCCCCGGCGACCGTTCGTAGAACGATATCCCTTGTATACAAGTTGTCCAAGACCAATATTCCACAACCAACTAAGTTATCATATGAACACATATTCAAGCATACAAGCAAGTGAACATAGTGTGTTTTCCATAGTCTAGGCTACTTTGTGTAAAGATCATATTTTCCTTCCATTTAGCACCATACCATGAACAGTTATAGATAAATGAATCTAACTACAACTGACACAATAAAAATGGTTATGTATATGACGGGCGTGCACGCTACAGTGTGATCATTCAGAACAAATTCCATATGACAAGCATTATTAGTATGTCAAGTCTACTTCTTTTCTATTTTGACTCAATCTTGAATGTTTTAATATCGTTCGATCGGGATGAACAATGAGTCAATTTATTTAGAATGCAGACTTGGAAGAAGGGAGCTAATCGAAATAAAGCCACTCACAAGTTAGTGAAGTAGGAGAGAAAAGGAAGAGCTTTAAGACTCCGTACGAGCGTCGTCTACCCGATCACCTGTACGCACCAACAGACGATCAATATCCTCTGCTTCGGTCTCCACAGTTTGATATGAAATGGGAAATCCTAAGAACGAAAGCAATGAAATCCATTGAAACCGTTCAAGAAAACATAAGTCATAAAACCAACAAGAAAGCAACCAAGCGGTAACGAAAACGGGCAAGAAACCAACGCAACAGAAAGGCCCCTCTCGACTCTGCCGTCGAGTCCATCCTTGAGGCACGATCCGTTGAATATGGTACCTGATTCTGTAGAAACTAATCCATAACGAGGAAAGGATCTTGATTCAATATGTCCCGTTCGGACGGTCGTAAGTATTTCTTGGTCGCGCTCCCCGAATAGGGGGAACGGGGCATTACAACTGGTACATATAGGTCGTGCGATGGATAGGGATAACTGCCAATAGAAACTTTGCATGCTAGTAGACCTGGCGGTTATTAGAGGTATTATCGTGTCATGGATATGACATGCTTAGAGCCTTTGGTGGGGAGAATAACAAGTAAGGCATTTGGGTTCCTTTGCACTTTTTTCCTTATAACCCGTACGCTCCGCCGGAGATGCGCGGTCATGATGACCACTATATATTATATATTATCAGGCGGGCCTCCGCCGTTCAAAAGATGACGTGCCTTTGTAGGCCTCTGGATCTCCAAGAGAACCATGCCAATCCCATTTTAGCCAGATAGCCCACTTGGTGGAAAGTTGTTCTCAAACTGCATTCACTTAGAAGGTTAGGCGACCCCATTGGATGTTTACATTTCAGTACTTTATTGGTATGTTTATATGTATCTTGTTACGTCCTTCTGAGGACCTGGTACCTTTCCAGATATAGATGAGCAGGAGTACCCACAGGAGTATGGACCTGGACCTGACGCTACCTATCAGTCTGAGGAGATCTTACCTTCGGATTATATGTGAACCATTGCAGCTGTTTAGAGATTCTAGTTGCTATTCTTTTCGAGACATTTATTCTTATATTAGAGTTTATTCTCTTCTCTCTTTAGTAGTTTTGGTTATAGTCGATTTGCAGTGGATTTGTTTCCACCCGACTATCACACTTTGAGATTTCTTATTTGAGACTGCTGATTTGATATTCAGTTATTGATTTCCATTTATCTATTATTTGTGATGTGGATGAGATATAGATTTGCGTGTGAATTATTGTGACAGTATATTACCACTGTGGATTAGATATTCATGTACAGCGTACGTGTGTATATGGTTTCCATATATTGGAGTTCGTATACATACGGCTGGCGTTTTACGTATTTCTAGTCCTACGTATTTTGGGACTGGGGCGTGACAGCCTTACTATTATATGTTTGGTGATTATACTTCTTGTAACTTGTTGCTTGCTTGAGATTGAGACAACTAGGACTCTTGACCCAGGAATGCCCGTTAGATTGCAGAGTAAACTCTCACATGTCTAGACAACCGTGACCGTATCTCGGGGTATAGAGTACTCTGGTGTACGTAGTTGGCTTTGTCCGCCCCTGCTCTCCAGTATTCTGGTTCTGGGATATGACACTATATATATATATATATATATATATATATATATATATATATATATATATATATATATTATATTGACCAATATAATTAGATTTTAATATACTTGTCCAAAAAATACCAGTGCGACTCAAGCTGTTGGATAATAAAATTTGTGGTAGGGCCCCCAGAATACTTTCATCGTTTTGGCCAGCCATCTGTAAAATGATAGTTGTCAAAATGAGTATTAATACTACATATTTTAGGGTTAGGATTCTTCGGGTATTTAGTGTTAGGGTTAGAGCTAATATTAAAATAAGATTAGTGTTATAATTAGGGTTAATATTATGGTTAGGGTTAAGGTTGGAATAGGATTAGTATTATAATTATGATTAATGTTATAATTAGGGTTAATGTTATGGTTAGGGTTAGTATTATAATTAGGATTAATGTTATGGTTTGTGTTGGAATTGGGTTAGGGTTCAAATTACGATTAAATTTAGGTTTGGACTAGGGTTAGGATTAGGGTTAGGGATAGGGTTAGGATTAGTGTTAGTTTTAATGTTGATAATATAAATTATGTAATAACTAAAATAACTAATTTGAATATATATATATATATATATATATATATAATACCTTCAAGTAGACTTTTCCTTCTTCTTCTTCTTCTTCTTCTTCTTTGTTATTGTGTCATTTCTCCTTCTTCTAACCTTCTTTTGTTTTCTGCTGATAGTTTGTTTTCTCTTCCTCTTTCCCTCGGTTCCTCATATATAACCCATTCTTTCATAAATCACAACAACCAACTACTAACTCCCAACCTTCTCTACCAACCGAATAAACCCCTCCCCCTCTCCTTCTCTGGCCACATTTAAACTCTACACCCCTCCGTCAATGACAACATTTAAATCGAACCTGTAATAGCCTGCTCCGCTCTTCAGCAAGATGATTCAAACGGAAACTACATTCAGACTTAGAGAATTCAGTGGTTCCCTTGGAGTCCCGCTCGGCCGAGGCAAGTTTTCGCTCAAGTGGGTAGCTTCGATGAACCTGTCTTTGCTTGGCCCTTATACTAAATAATCAGATGATACATATTAGTCGCTAGGTAAATACTTGATGCATGCTAATAAAAGAAATGAACCAACCTAGCTAAGAAAATAATCTTGCCTTATATTACTTGCATAAAACATAGAAATAATAACTTGCTTTTAGAGATAGTTGTTTTCTTATGCAATTCATGTTGTATAAAGTAGAGCCTCTTATGCTAGTATATAGACTTTCTTAGGCTATCAAATTATATATGCAATGCTTGTCATATGGAACACACCACATCTTAAGGTACTTCACTTAATATTGTTCACCCAGTTGAGGCAGAAAGACTATCAAAATAGTCATTTCCGAGCCAAGTAATGAAAAATATAGAAAGTCTTCAGGACAGTAAGGTCGCTAAGGCAGTTCCTGACCCGGGGAGCTGCAGAAAGAATGAAAGAAATGGCTTGGGGAGCCCATAATAAAGTATGAGAAAGAGAAGTAAAATAAGAAAATTAAACTTGCATGGTCACGGACAACCTGTGCACAGGTGTAGGAGTTCTCGAATGATCGTCGGGGCACCGGAATCGTATCGGCCCAGGAGAACGAATCTAGACTAGGTGATTCGGGGCATGCACCGGGTTCTCTACCCAGCGTAAGGATCTTTATCTAACCTAACTAGTGTAGCCGTGCTAGGTTCAAGCAGTACTAGCACTAAGGAATTCGAGACTGACGGCAGCGGTGTTAGCTACTCGCGATTGCATAGGTCACCGTCTAAACCAGGCTACTGTCCATAATGGCTTGTGGTGCCAGTGACACCCTTCGTATAGATTAAGTCGTCTTGCGAGAGGCAATCCACGTGCAAGTCATTATTTCACAAGAACGAATGCACTACATACAACATGTAATGGAGTATAACACATCTATTAGTTTGAACATATCATGTTTGAGACAGAGACACGTTCAGGACACTTAAGTTTTTATATGCGTTTCTAATTCATGATATATATGTTGGCTGACTTGATTTATCTTGGGCACAAAAGGATGAATGGTAAGTTGCTAAGTTACGCCATATTACTCATATTTTGTGCGACACTTCATATTTGCAATACGAATAGGCTTCATATCATATGCCCTGAAACTAATCCCACAAATGATAGTATGCACATAACTTATTGAACATATTTATTTTGTTGAGTGGGCGAGAAGCCTCCCCACCAGTGCATTCAATATACTGATAATGCACCGAATTGCTTGCAGATTGCAGGAGCAACTAGTTCAGTGCAGAGTTTTCTTCGTGCGTGCTAAGGCGTGAAGTTCGTTCTGGCACCTTGGAGCATTACGGTAAAAGCGAAAGCACATTGTCACGCCCCAGTCCCAAAATACCCGGGACCAGGCCACGTGGCAATAGCCAACTGACACGTCTCCGAGGATATCCCAATTTAATGGATCCACGAAGAGTGTTACGCTGTCCTATAATACTAACATGTCCAATATCAGTCAATAACAGGTAATCTAATCTTATCCACAATATAAGGAGCAAGAAGTACTAAATAAACTGCTGGATAATAAATACCAGTCTCAAGATATCATAGTACAACCAGTAAAGTCTGGTGGGAACAAACCCACTACTATGACGAAATAAAGTACTGAAATGAGATATAAAAGATAATGACTAAGGCATCGGCTCTAAACAATGATGCACCCAATCTAGGCGGAAGGCCTACCAAGTGATCACGGAAACTCTGACGGCTGCACCTCTAACTCGTCAGCTGTAGCAAATCTCGTCTCCTGTCCGGGGCTGTATACTGTGGGGTAGTAAGCCTCGTCCAAATCTAGAAGGGAGCCAGGTCCTCAGAGGGACGTAACAAGATACAAAGAGACAAGCCATATATAAATACTGAATAAAATAAATGCAATAAAGGGTGTGCTAGCTAATCTAAGTGAATGCAATATGAGGACAACTGTGAGTATATGAGAAGGTGTAGGCTAGACATATGCTGACGTAATTCACCAGTCGTGACAACCGGCTAGTATATGCCACACATGCCCCCTATAACACGGGCGCAGGAATACAATAACGTCCAATATTCTATAGAGTGTGGTATCTGCAATGTCATCAAGTAACGCCCAACACTCTACAGAACGTGGTATCAGTAATATATAAATACGTCTGTATCACTCCGTCGAGTGCGGTATCAGTGTAAAGGAGTGGGGTGTCCCATATGCCTACCAGTCGTCCTCCCCTCCCAATGTAGATATACCCGTCAAATAATCGACGCGCATATCCCTTATCTAAATGCCAAGTCTCTATACTGAGATAGTCCTAGATTGCTTGCTAACCGTGATGCACATCACACGTGGCGATAGCTAGTCGATCACGCGAACTCGCATCCCAACATGAGATTTGTCACTATGAATACGTGTAAAAGTGTCAGTCTTGGAAGATAACAGGGTATCATCCAATGAGGTGAGTCTGCTAATGACTAAGTCAATGTATACTAATCTTCGACGTGTCCGTCGAAATGCACCCGAGACAATCTCGGACGCGCACAGTTGTATAAAGCAAAACAACAAGCATACAATACAACATTTGCATAATTTAAATTAGACAGTAAATATGGCAAGGTATCTTGCCTGAATCTTCAAGAGATGAATGCCAAAAGCCTATTCCGGTAGCGTCTCCTGGCTGATCCAAAGACCCTAGACAAATAATATATCACAATAATACAGGCATCAGACACTACGCAATAACTACATACGACTAAGATGCTATACTTGAATACTGTCGTGAGTTCCCTGTTGCTTGAGTACAGCGTCAAGTGTGCACGTAGCTAGGGTGTACACATTTTCTGTCTTCGGTTAACAGGCGTCTCGAGGCAATAATTATCCAGTTACAGTTTGATCGTGATTTCTGTTCTGTGCGAACACCTGTCTTTGGTTTCTATGTTCATTGCACGTGGTTTATGTCCAGACGTTCAGATAAACTAAGGTCCTTGACGACAGGTATCATGGTTAAGGGATTTTCTATTTATTAACAAGTTCTTAATCTGGTTAATCATTAAGCCATCATCTATTTAATTAGGGTTAGAAGGGTTGTGTTCCAACTATGATTCTCAATACTAAGACACAACAATCATGCATGGACATGATACAAGGAGAGATGATGGGACACAAGAAAGGAACTGCTGGAGGACGAGTACCTGATCAATAGGACGAGGGGGCATCTGCTCCTTCGACGAGTCTGCTGGCCGTCGATCAGCGGGACTCTGGCGTCAGACAGTTAGCAGCGGCAGCGGTGCAGACTCTCGGCAGCGGCTGCAGAATCTCGACAGCGACGGTGGTCTGCTAGAGCGGTGCGGGGGTGGCTGTCAGGTCATGAGGAAGGGTGCTCCGCCTGACAGCGGTGGTCGGGATGCTGGAGGCTGGGTCGGGGTAGTCGGGTTATTGGAAAGTTGTTGGTGATAATGAAAGAGGTTGACGAAGTGGATGGACGGCGGTGCGGCAGTCTGGGGTGGTCCGGTGTCGGGGAGAGGTGTAGGTGAACGGGGATGATGGTGGCGGCTTGCACTGGTGGTGGTTCAGTCCGGCAAGGAGGCAGCGGGGGCACTCGGCGGTCGGCTAAGGATAGATGTGGTGAATACTAGTTGTGACCTAGGTTTCAATAAGGGAGAAAGTATACTTATATAGGTGATGGGGTTTCTGGGCTATTTTGAGGTTTGGGCCTGTCTGGCCTCTTTGGTGTGGGGTCTAGACCTCACTATAGGTATACAGGGCTTGGCTATGACTTATTTTAGAATGATCTGGTCCTTAATTAATTTAGGTTACAAACAATTTCATCAGGCATTAGGAGAAGTTGGGTTTAGTGAATTAATACTTATACGTTTGCAACGACTGTTGTGCAGCTAAATTGAAGCACAAAATTGGGAATCTGAAAGTTACACAAGGTGCAGGGTGGTAGTCTGACTTGTCTAAGAGATGAGTACTTAAATGGTTTGGGGGTACCTATTGTTATAGCGCTCCAACGTCAAGGCAACCGTAAGGTGTATTAAGGTACAATACTGCTGCGCATTAAATCTAATTATAATCAATTTAACCCTAGTTTCTTAATTTTAATACCACATAGTTCTGATTTGGTCGAGGGGGTTTACACACATATATAAGACATCATGTATTGGAATATCGTCTATTATAACATTTCCAAAGTTGTAAGAAGCTTGGCACTTTTTATTATAATAAGAGAGAGCTCGAGCGATTGTAATATCCAACCTAGCTCCGTTGTAATCTATGTTTCAATATCAATAAAGAGATTTGTTTCATTTCATACTTGTGTTTATTCAACTTTTGCTGCTTGAGGACTATTTGTGCGACTCTATGGCTTAGTATTTCATCGACCGCTTCGGTGCTTGCCTTGCTCGATTGTAACCACCATATTTTTAGAATGAGGGTATTTTTGTAATTTTGCCATTATTTGAGTATTATAATATTATAAATATTAAATATGTGACTATGGTTAGCCTATTGGTTAGACTTAGTGCTAGTGAGCCCAAGTGGACCCAACTAGACTTGACATGACCATTGGTTTAATTAGTTAGTTTAGCCCTGATTTGACTCATTGGATTAGTTTTAATAGATAAAATATTCCCTTCATCTAGATTAGAACATTCTCCATAATTAATTAAACCTTTATAACAACTCATTGAGGGCATTTTAGACTTTGTGCATTGACCATTAAAGGGGAGGAAGTGGCCGGCCCTAGCTTAGGGGTATTTAAACCTTCATTTGTTCCATAATAGCTCTATTTCTCTCCAAATTAATTCATCCCCAAATTTTCCCCAAATTTGAGAGAAAACCCTAATAAATCCACTCTCAAATCCTATTCTATTTCATTACAAAGGAGGCTAAGGAGCTTGATATTACTAGAGGAAGCTTTGAAGGGGAGCATTGGCTAGGGATTGTATCCAACCTTCATTTGTGTCCATTTGGTGGTGATATATTAGGAATCTATCTCCCAATAGATAAAATTTCTAGTTCTCTATCAATTTATATTCTAATTATAGTATTAAACCCATAGGAACCCTTTCATGGCTAAGGACTACCCATAGTAAGAAGAACTAGGTTCTCATGAGTCTATTGTGATGGTTAAATTGACTTTTGTGACCAAATTATAAGAAATTCGAGTTTGGGCCATTAGGTGTTCGAAGGAATGATTCATTGGTGATTTTAGAGTGTGGTTCATGATTTACAAGTTTGTATGTGTCCACAATTGTGTCATGCCCCGATCCCGCAAGGGTCTATCATCCTCGCTTGTTCCTTTGCGTAACCGATCATCCTCGCTTGGGCATGATGCTGTGCGAGCCTGGAGTTACGCTCACACAAGGCAATAACGTGCAGTAATAGTAATCCATTTGAAACATAAGTTAGAAAATACGTTCACAGATAGTTAAACATAAAGTATAGGAAGAAAACATGCTTTTCATTGATAATTCAGAATAATTTACATAGAGTTTACATTTGATGCGCCTCTCGGCTACTTGGTTTGAATTACAAACGAAAAACTCAAAAGGTATGGCATGCTCCATCATATAAGCCTTGTCGTCCGTATATTACGTCCTTGTATAGATTGAAAATTCTCGCCTCCAAAATAAACTGGCTTCAACTATACTTAAAAATAGAAGAGATTCTAACGCCTTCTCGTTTATCCACTAGCGTTGCGCACCCTGAGTGCCTGAAATATTTGCCCACAACGTGGGTCAGTACTCAGCTTGTACTGGTGAGCAGGGTGAACCTACTCGCCAAATCAACACTTACTTATTAGGGGCAAGCATGCATTAAAATAATCTTGCTATTAAGAACTAAGTGAATTCAGTTCATATCAGTTGCATGGTTTTAGAGGAACAAATAACGTTGAACCCATATAGCACATCGGTCGCTTACTCAACCGATGCACACGTTCTCTGTACCGAAATACAAGTATACTTATCATCTGCACAAGACAATAGATTGGCATGTATTCTATCTATTTACGGTCATTGGTGTGATCAACACCATGGGAACTTATCGAAGGCATTGTGAGGTGCCCTGTCAGTCCGTGTAGCAAGCCCTGATGAAGGTCCTGCAATGCATCGCGACTAGCACGATCAAATATTTCTCCCCGGGTCGATACGGTTCCAGTGCCCCGGAATATCGTTTTGAGAAAATGCCAAACCTTGTGCACAACTTGTCCTAGACCATGCAAATGCGTGAACAGTTCAACTATCATACAATTCATGAGATGAAACATAAGAAGTAAAGCAGCAATATATATACTTTTGCAATAGTTTATATTTTCTTAAAGCCGTATTCCGATTTTGGTGTCCCGTGGGTCCAAACTTTTCGAGGCACTAGGCCGCAACCAATATTTCAAATGCCGCATTCCATCAGGCAGTTCCTTGGTTTTGAACCACAACTGTCGCTTCACTTTGAAACTCATGTTTAGATCGTGTACATGAATATACAAGTTAGTCTATAATTTTTATGTTCATTTCTTAGTGGTTGGCATGCATTGTGGCTAAGAATTTCTTAGGCGTTCAGACGGACATCATCGATTGAACGTTTGAATCATTTGAGATATGAACGTGAAGAAGTAGGAAAGAAGGGTCTGAACCATCCACCGATTTAAGGAAAGTGCTGAAAGAATGAGTCCCGCCTAGTGACGATCAAACGTCAGTTACGCGGACCTGCAATAGCACGAGCACCGGGTTAAAATCTGTTTGCATATCCTTCCTCCCGAACTCCCCAAGAACCAAAGCTCCAAGCGAGAAAGCCAACTGCGTAAAACAAGAAAATCTAAAGCAACACCAAAACAAAAATCCCAAAGCGACATCAAGAAAACCAAACAACATACACGAAAACTATTGGACTCATTTCAATAGAGGCCTATCCATGAGTTAAAAAGGATCATCGTATTTTGTCTGTGGCAAGAGGATGTCGAAGATTCTAAACACCAAGCTATAACTCAGACAGACTAGCCACAAGTCCAATTATATAGTGCATATCCAGGTCGGATCAGGATTTGAGGCACTACATAATATACCACAAAGAAAAAGTTTTGTCCAGAAACTTAAGAACAAGGTCTTACCTCCGACTGAAAGAACAAGGAAGGGTACTTCTCTTCTCCGACTCCATCTTCCACGTTGATGCTTTTATTGAATGGTTCTGCCATAATACGCGAACCAAGGATATTGTACGATTCCGTAGCACCTTCTCCTTGTGATCCAAAATCTGCACATGCTCCTCTGAGTACGATAAGTTTGTGCGCAGTTCCAATTGATCGAAGCTAACCACATAACTCGGATCATGCACATACTTTATAAGTTGAGAGACATAGAAGATATCGTGTACTTCAGCCAGGGCGGGGGGTAGTACAATCCGATAGGCCACAGTTGCCACTCACTCAAGTATTTCAAAAGGGACAACAAATCTGGGACTCAATTTTCCCTTAATATCGAAGCGCATCACTCCACGCATTGGTGTCACTTTCGAGAAGACGTGATCCCTGACCATAAACTCCAAGGGTCTTCGATGAGCATCAGCATAGCTCTTTTGTCAGCTCTGTACAGTGTCACGCCCCGGACCCGCCCGGGCCGCCGCTCCGCCCTGCCCCGCCCCGTGCGGCCGGGAATTAACGAACCGGACACGTATCACCGTGCCTCGGCGCGTCAGACGTGAATCACCGCGCCCGTCCCGCGGGTGCGAGTGAGGAAGGGAGCCAAGCGAATGGCCCGTTCGAGCTTTCGGGGGACGTGATGCCGCACGGGCCTGGGGTTGCGCCCGTGCAAGGCCAATCGTTTAAGTTGATAGTTGGCTATCATCGCATCAATCGAGTAAGCAGCGGAAGGGGACTTGTTGCAATGCAATGCATTAGCCAACTGAGTGTTCGGGACAATCGAGGCAAATTGGGTTTCCTTTAGCAAAGGCACACGTTCGTTCCATACATTATGCCCCCTTATACGATAGCATTCTCGGGACAACAATCGAAACCAGAATTCCGGGTCTTCGGGACTGTGGCACGCCTATCGCTTCCTCGGACGATCCAGTACCTGCGAGCAAGTAAACTGTTAGTGGGTCAGCACTTTATACAAGTACTGGTGAGATAAATCAACTGAACAGAAACAAGCATTCACTCAAACAGGCACTAAGTAATCATGTTATAAAACATTACATTACTAGTGATCTTTCTAGTTTTACCTAGGTTCGTTTCATGCAGTTCTAGCAGAGTCGATTTACTTATTTAGAAACATGTTTGGAAACAGAGTTTCATATTGAATATGCAAGCAAGCAAACCGTTCATGTTTCAGGGTGTGCGCAGCGTGTCTCGTGCGATTCCAGGGTCAGATGCAAAGCTAGACATACGATGCACAATCTTAGGGGCAGTCACTATCCAAGCCAACACAATGACTTAGCTATATGCAGGGCGGTCCCCGAGTATCTCAGGATCGGCAGCTGGTGGAACAGCGTACCAATGACTCATTCTCTGATGCTAATGGCAGCTGTGACCCATGGTGGCTATGACGCATGCAGTTCAGCTCTCCACCAAAAGCCATTGTCCGACCGCGTGCGAATGCATGGAACACTATCAAATAAACTCTAGTATGCAGATGAGACGAACCATCAGAATACACTCATGTTGCGGGGCAATCTGACTTATCACTTGAACACGTTCAGGCACAGTATGGTTCTCTTGAAGCATAGACGATAGTGAACATGTTCATGCACTCTAAGCAGGCGATTCAGGATTCTCGTTAAGCAGACATTGTTTCAAAGACAAGCTAGGTGAGTTCGTTCATTAACATGCAAGGCAGGTTCTATCATTCTCTTAAGAAAACATTGCAAGCAAAAACTCAGGTTATTATTAAGGCGTGCAAGAATCAGAGAACGAAGTTCTGCCCACTCACCTTGATACATAACGCCGTCGCGGAGCGGGGCGTTACATACAGTGCAGTCTTTCTCGAATCAAGCAAACTTTCTCAAAGGCCTGCTCCACCGGCTCTAGCCCGAGTACCTATCGCTCGTCGACTTCGTCCCAACATATTGGAGATCGACACTTTTGCCCATAGAGCGCTTTGTACGGTGCCATCTGGATGCTCGATTGGTAACTGTTGTTGTACGCGAACTTCGCTAACGGAAGGTACGTGTCCCAACTAGTCTTTAGATCGATCGCACACAGTCGCAATATATCCTCAAGTATCCGATTCATCCTTTCTGTCTGGCCATCAGTCTGGGGGTGATATGCGATACTGAACTTTAGCTTGGTGTCCAAAGCAGACTGTAGGCTAGTCCAAAAAAGAGATAAGAAATGTCTGTCGTGGTCCGAGACGATTGAGGCAGGTACTCTGTGTAGTCGGACAATCTCTCCAATATAAATTTATGCTAAACGGTCCACGCTCCATGTAACTTTGATAGGGAGGAAGTGGGCAGATTTGGTCAAACGATAAACTATGACCAAAATCGCATCATGCCCCTGCGATGTCTTTGGAAAGCCCATGATAAAATCTAAAGCGATGTTGTCCCATTTCCACTCGGGAATAGCGAGGTTCTGCAGCTCTCCGTCGGGCCTGTGATATTCAACTTTCACCTATTGACCGACCATACACTGACAGAAAGGTCGCCACATTCTGCTTCATACCATGCCACTAGAAGGTCATGTGCAAGTCCTTGTATATCTTGGTTTTTCCCGGATGTAAGGAATACTTCGCATAGTGTGCCTTTGTCATGATTTTCTATTGGAGTTCTAGATCGTTAGGGACGCAAGGTCCCATCTTCACCTTCCATGAATTTGGACATCTTTTCCATTGAGATCAGCCCACGCACCTTCATTAGGAACTGATCGACCCTCTGAGCAGACTTGATTCTATCACGCATGTAGCGCCCCGCTCCGCATCGACGCTATGTAGAAGTGATATCGCCTTGCTTGCTCGAACGAAAGTCTTCTCGGAGAGTTCTTGACCGATTAATCAATGTGACTGGGCAGAACTGCATTCTCTGATTCTTGCACGACTTAATAATAAATCTGAGTTTTTGAATGCTTGTTGCTAAGAAGATTGTTTCATAAGAAGAATGATAGAACATGTCTCTGCCTAAAAGAAGTTAGAGCCATTGCCATGCTAAGAATAAGAAATATTGCATGCTAGAAACACTGACACCGCTATCAAATCTGGCCTAGTTAAAGAAGAATAGAACTGTATGTTTAACTTGATGTGATAAATAGACCCGTGCCATGCTAGTCTCAACTAAAGGATCGTTCATATGTTTGCTTGTCATCGTGTTTATATGGCTTGTCTTGAATGCTTAAGCTTAAAGGAATGAATGCTTGTTTCGATGTGAGAGTAAATGCTTGTCTTGTATGTGCAGAGACTAGTAGCCCGCCCTGATGTTCTGGTCCTACGGGATCTTGGGGTATGCGGCTATTAGAAATATGATAAGATGGTTTGAATGTTGCTTTGTCACATTGTGTTGCTATTGTGATAAGAGATGTGCTAGTGAAATGTGGGTGCTTGCGGTGGATGGAGGACAAACAAAATATAGGAGACTAATAATGCACCCTGAGCTCGGGGTGTGGATATTAGAATGGAGGATGGAGATTCGATGGGGTAAGACTAATAGTGTGTGCCCTGATGTTCTGGTCCTACGGGATCTTGGGGGGTGTGGCTATTAGATGGGAGGCGGTGCTTCTGTTGAGAAGAGTTGAGTCTGCACTAAAGAAGTTAGCTTGTTCATGGAGATAGCTGCATTCAGGTAGTTAGGGAGCATGCTAGGCTAGCCCTCTTGCATACCTAACTGTTTGATGCAGAGATGGACAGGAAACTAAAGAACGGTATACATATATGTTTATGCAAATTATTGCTAACTTGTATGTCTGCTGCAGGGATAACCGTTCGACTATGGGGTAAGAAATATAAGTTTATGCATAAGCCTGCTTGTTCATTTGTCTGCATCGTAGAGATTACCTGTTAGTGCTTCTTGCATTGCATCGGTCGGACAATGACTATTAGTGCAGAGCTGAACCTCGGTCATAGTTGTTAATAGTATCAAAATATGAGTTATTGGTTAGCTAGATTACCGCTACCGATCCTGAGTTTCTCGGGGACCGACCTCTGATTGATAGTTTAACTTGTGTGCTTAATTGAATGATGGTTCCTAAATGCTGTATGTCCCTAGAATCGTTGGGTATAGTTCACCAAACACGCTGCGCACACCCGGATAGGATCATCGTACTTGTTTTGGTTGCCTCGATTGATTGGTTGTTTGATTTCTGTTTTCAAAAAGGATGTTTCCAAATACACAGAAATATGACTCTGCTAGCGAACTGCATGTAACGAACATAGGTAAAACTAGCAAGATCACTAGTATTGCAATATTTTGCCACATGATTACTTAGTGTGGGTTTTAGGGGGTGTAGCTTCTGTTCAGTTGTTTATCTCACCAGTACTTGTATAAAGTGCTGACCCAGTAACAGTTTGCTTGTTCTCAGGTGCCTGTCCGTTCGAGGGAGCGATAGCCGTGCCTCATCCCAAGGAGCTGGAAATCTAGAGTCGATGCCTTGAGCTGCATCGAGTTTGTGCCTGCTTTGAGCTGCTTTTGTATATAGGGACATAATGCATGGAATGGTGTCATTGTAATTGAGAGATTGAGTGCTTGAGCGAATTGTAACCTCGGCTATGAGCCGCTTGTAACACTTTTGATTATCAATAAAAGAGCTTATTTTTATATGTCATTGTGTTCTTCACTTTTCTGCAATATGTGTGCCGCTGCTTCAGTATTGAATAGCTTACTTGCCCTTGTATCAAAGCTTTGGCCTTGTGCAAGAGCACTTTAGGCTTGCACGGCATCACGTCCGTGAGAGGACGATCGATTCCGTAGGGACCAAGGCGAGGACGAACGGCCCTGCGGGACCGGGGTGTGACATAATGGTATCAGAGCGACTCGATTCTTTGCCCATTCCGTTGCCTCCAACTCTGAGATGTGCCTGATGTGAGATGCAATGAACGTTCCATACAATGAGTCCGTAAATATTCTTAAAGTTGCCAGCAAAAGTTTTCTGGATTTGTTTTCATTTGCTTGAGATGTGATTTATGATTTCTGGATTGCTGAGTTTTGATTTGGGATGGCGAGGGATGAGGACTATCGCTGCTCTGTGTTTTCGTGAGTTTCTCCTTGAGTTTCGAGGACGAAACTCTTTGTTGGTGGGTAAGTATGTAGCGCTCCGCTCCGCGTCGACGCTATGTACAAGTGATATCGCCTTGTTTGCTCGAACGGAAGTCTTCTCGGAGAGTTCCCGACCGATTAATCAATGTAAGTGGGCAGAACTGCATTATCTGATTCTTGCACGACTTAATAATAAATCTGAGTTTTTGAATGCTTGTTGCTAAGAAGATTGTTTCATTAGAAGAATGATAGAACCTGTCTCTGCCTAAAAGAAGTTAGAGCCATTGCCATGCTAAGAATAAGAAATGTTGCATGTTAGAAACACTGACACCGCTATCGAATCTGGCCTAGTTAAAGAAGAATAGAACTGCATGTTTAACTTGATGTGATAAATAGACCCGTGCCATGCTAGTCTCAACTAAAGGATCGTTCATATGTTTGCTTGTCTTCGTATTTATATGGCTTGTCTAGAATGCTTAAGCTTAAAGGAATGAATGCTTGTTTCGATGTGAGAGTAAATGCTTGTCTTGTATGTGCAGAGAATAGTAGCCCGCCCTGATGTTCCGGTCCTACGGGATCTTGGGGGGTGCGGCTATTAGAAATGTGATAAGATGGTTTGAATGTTGCTTTGTCACGTTGTGTTACTATTGTGATAAGAGATGTGCTAGTGAAATGTGGGTGCTTGCGGTGGATGGAGGAAAAACGAAATATGGGAGACTAATAACGCGTCCTGAGCTCGTGGTGTGGATATTAGAATGGAGGATGAAGATTCGATGGGGTAAGACTAATAGTGCGCCCTGATGTTCCGGTACTACGGGATCTTGGGGGGCATGGCTATTAGATGGGAGGCGGTGCTTCTGTTGAGAAGAGTTGAGTCTGCACTAAAGAAGTTAGCTTGTTCATGGAGATAGCTGCATTCAGGTAGTTAGGGAGCATGCTAGGCTAGCCTTATTGTATACCTAACTATTTGATGCAGAGACGGACAGGAAACTAAAGAACCGTATATATATATGTTTATGCAAATTGTTGCTAACTTGTATGTCTGTTGCAGGGATAACCGTTCGGCTATGGGGTAAGAAATATGAGTTTATGCATAAGCCTGCTTGTTCATTTGTCTACATCATAGAGATTACCTGTTAGTGCTTCATGCATTACATCGGTCGGACAATGACTATTAGTGCAGAGCTGAACCTCGGTTACAGCTGCTAATAGTATCAGAATGTGAGTCATTTGTTAGCTGGATTACAGCTACCGATCCTGAGTTTCTCGGGGACCGACCTCTGATTGATAGTTTAACTTGTGTGCTTGATTGAATGATGGTTCCTAAATGCTGCCTGTCCCTAGAATCGTTGGGTATAGTTCACCAAATACGCTGCGCACACCCGGATAGGATCATCGTGCTTGTTTTGGTTGCCTCGATTGATTGGTTGTTTGATTTCTGTTTTCAAAAAGGATGTTTCCAAATACACAGAAATATGACTCTGCTAGCGAACTGCATGTAACGAACATAGGTAAAACTAGCAAGATCACTAGTAATGCAATATTTTGCCACATGATTACTTAGTGTGGGTTTCAGGGGGTGTAGCTTCTGTTCAGTTGTTTATCTCACCAGTACTTGTATAAAGTGCTGACCCACCAACAGTTTGCTTGTTCTCAGGTGCTTGTCCGTTCGAGGGAGTGATAGTCGTGCCTCATCCCAAGAAGCCAAAAATCTGGAGTCGATGCCTTGAGCTGCATCGAGTTAGTGCCTGATTTGAGCTGCTTTTGTATAGAGGGACATAATGCATGGAACGATGTCATTATAATCGAGAGATTGAGTGCTTGAGCGAATTATAACCTCGGCCATGAGCCGCTTGTAACACATTTGATTATCAATAAAAGAGCTTATTTTTATATGTCATTGTGTTCTTCACTTTTCTGCAATATGTGTGCCGCTGCTTCAGTATTGAATAGCTTACTTGCCCTTGTATCAAAGCTTTGGCCTTGTACAAGCGCACTTTAGGCTTGCACGACATCACGCCCGTACGAGGACGATCGATTCCATATGGACCAAAGCAAGGACGAACAGCCCTGCGGGACCGGGGCGTGACAACGCAAACTCGGCTCAAGATGTAGTAGAGCCAGCTGCATTCCTCAATGCAGAACTCGAAATTCGATATCCATCGCCCTAGATCCTGAAATAGACGGATGTTTATGGATAGCGAGCCGATGTGCTTACGACTCAG